>CM056504.1:2488193-3088193 GCA_029783415.1 Anisodus acutangulus
GACAAACTCATATTGGTGACTATCCTCCACTCTTTCATGATGTCTAGTATTTGAATTGAGAATATGACTTAGCTCACTTTATGGTACATGCAGCAGAATTTAGCTCTACGGGACTAATGAAGGGGGCTTTTTTTGGGGGGGGGGGGTGGGGGACCAGCTAAATGAAGAGGTTCTATCTTTTTCTGAAGTTGTTTTCAATTTTCTCAGATTTTGCAAAGGTGGTCTCCTGGATATTATTTTGTTCTTTTTTATTTGCATTTAACTTGTGACTGAGGGACTCCAATTTTCAGCTAGTTAACTTCATCTCCTGCTTTTTTAACAGTGGGATGCTGGAAATGATGAATTTCCAGTTCCTCCCCCAGAATACAATCCACTTGATGAGCCAAGTCCTTTAGGTCTGAGATTTAGAAAGAGTCCATCTTTGTTAAGATTTAATCCAGATGAGGCTGTCACAAAACAATGCTTCCTCCATCCACCTTCAGCACCTGAAAACCCTACTGCTGTAAGCAATAAGGAAACAAGGGGTGCAGCTACTTCAGTAGCAACTGACAATTTTTTCGGGTTCACTTCTACGGATAGGGTCTTGGGAAGTAATTGCCATGAACTTTGTGTGCCGTAATCTCATTATCTGTGAATACTTTGCTTTTGGCTAATTTTTCTATTCCTCAGACCCACCTTGTGAGATTACACAGGTTATATTGTCATTGTTGTTTCAGTATGCATCTAGATGTGAAAGGTGATTTGGTGGCAAAGTGTTACTTTGCTACGCATAAGCTTGTTTGGGAAATTCTTGAAGGCGGGCTCAAGAGTAAAATTGAGATTCAGTGGTCAGATATCATGGGCCTGAATGCGAGCTGTGGAGAGAATGGTACAGGCAGTTTGACTATTGTGGCAAGGCATAAGTCTCCAACCTTTTTTTTTTAATGATAGTGGTGTCCGGTGCTAGTTCACGCATACTTCGACTAATTTTTCATATACATATAGTAAAGGAATTCATGTATTAAAATACTCAACTTTTTTAATGACGGTGGTGTTCGGAGCTAACTCACGCTCACCTCGATATATATATATATATATATATATATATATATATATATATATATATATATATATCTTGTAAATGAATTCATGTATTAAAAGACTCAACCTCTTTGTGTTCTTTGTCTATCTTAATTAAACTGCCTTTGGGTCTATACTTCGCATAGCTGACTGCGGACAAAAAAAGTTGTTGCCAGTGTTAATATAGGCTTAGCTTAACCCCTCTCTCTTACTAAAAATTGATATGGCAATAAGTTATACGGGGGATTATGATGCGTGATTATAATAATATATACTTTCATTTGTTAATTTTAGGATCATTTGAATAAAAATGAGATATACAATCAAGTGTATGGTTTTACACTATGTTACTTGAATAGATTTATATTTTTTAATTTTAACCTTAACTTTGTCTAAATACTTTGAAAAAAGAGCTTGGAGAAGGACATCTTTATCATATTGTTATTTTATCCCAAATTACTCATCTCAAAATTATTATTCTGCATTTAGCGTAGAGTAAAAATAGTACTATAATTGTGATATAAATAATTCTAAAATTGCTTATATAAATTGAAATCAAAAGTTCAAGCGGACACAAGATAAAATAATCTCACATTTATCCCAGCCATTATTCTACATTGAGTGTGATATGCGAATAATTCTATAATTGTGATATACATACCCTTGGGATTACTCATTACTCATACCGAAATCAAAAGCCACTAAGCGTTAGATAAAATAATTTCATAGTTTATTCAGAGATTATAATCTCATATTGAATTGTGTTATAAGAACAATACAATTATTGCAATAACAACAACAACATATCTGGTGAAAATCTCGCAACGTGAATTTGGAGAGGGTAGAGTGTACGCATATCTTATCACCCTTGACTCAAGAAAAAGCATGAAAAAGGTCAGTTATGGACAAGAAACTGAAAGCAGTACAAAAATGAAAATAACAAGAGCGATTAAACAAGGATAACAAGACAATTATTGTGATATCAATAATTTTGAAATTTCTTATATGGGAATTAAAAGTTCAATAACAACATACTGAGTGTAATCTCATATAATGGAGTCCGGAGAGTACAGAATTTACTGTAGACTTTACCTCAACTTTATGGGGCAGTGGGAATTAAAAGTTCAACCAAATGGAAGATAAAATAATCTCATATTTTACCCCGAGATCAGAAAGACGAGATGTTTTCCGGGTCATGGGCCTAGTGAAGTGGTCCCCCGGCCCATTAAACAATTGTATGGTCAAACTGACTACACAAACTGAGATCGATATTTTTGAACATTGATTTGAAGGAGGTGGTTCATCAACACAAACGGTTCGTTCAGCTACTTTCTACCCAACTACTATACCCCATTAATTGCTACTACTACTACTACTACTACACTACTTATTCAAAGATCTCACCTCTCTCTATTCATTTTTCATCATTTCTCAGACATAGTTGTTCTTTCGTAGATCCCAAAGTGTTTGGGGAAAACAACAATGAAGGTTTTGGTGGTTACACGTAGTGGCAAAGAACTCATCAAGGGTGGCCTTGAACTCACTGATTCCGTATGTTTTTTCATCTTTTCTCATCTGGGTTTGTTTTTGTTTTGCAAAATTTAGCTTTCTTGATGCTCAATTATGCATAATTAGTGGCCAATTCGTTAAAAAATGATGCATATAGATGGGTTATTTTATGTTTCTTGTTGTTGTGTTGTCGTCACTGATTCTGTATGTTTTTCCATGGTTCCTCATCTGGGTTTGTTTTTGTTTAGCCAAATACAGCTATCTTGATGCTCAATTAAGCAGAATAGTGGTTGATTCGTTTAAAAAAAATGAAGCATATAGATGCGTGATTTTGTATGTTTCTCCATCTTTGCTCATCTGGGTTTGTTTTTATTTAGCCAAATTCAGCTTGCTGATGCTAAATTATGCTACATGAATCTGTATTTTAAGCAGAATAGTTGTGAATTTGTTTAAAAAATGATGTATATAGATGCGTGATATTGTATTTTATTGGTTAGTTTATGTAATTCTGCTTGTTTTTGTTGTTGTCGTCACTGATTCTGTATGTTTCTCCATCTTTCCTCATCTGGGTTTGTTTTTGTTTAGCAAAATAGTGGTCAATTCGTTTTAAAAAAATGATGCATATAGATGCGTGATTTTGCTAATGTAATTCTGGTTATTGTTGTTGTCATTTCAGGCTACTGTTGCTGATCTGCAGGAGGCAATTCATAAACGAAGTGAGTGGCTACTGTTTTTCTTTTATTGCTACGTAGTATAGACTAAGGGTGTCCAACGGGGCGGACCGGGGAGGGTCGGGACTCGGGTTCCGGCGGGCCGGGATAGGCGGGACGGTGGGAGGTCCCGTCCCACATCCCGCCGGAACGGAGTCGGGACGGGTCGGGACTCGTTTTTCCCCCACTTAATTTAAAGAAATAATATATACAAATTCAATAATTGAATAAGATAGTGTAATAAAAAAAGCATCCCAATGCTGTTTTTGTGCCTCTTATATTATTCAATAGAAATATAATTTTTTTTTTGTAATACAATTTTAAAATTGCAACTTTGTGGTGTTGTTGAAAAGCTGCAAATGACATAGTAAAATTGCAATTAAAAAAATTACATATTCAACCATACTTTTTCGAATTTCCTCACAATGTCTTGAGGATTTTCTGTTGAAATTGGAATTTGTTTGTCAAATTCTTCAACGTCGCTAACTGCTCCCTCAGACAAGATTTTGTTGTAGTTGTAGTCTTCTTTTTCGTTGGTCTCCGGTTGGCCGCACCTTCTACGCTCCGCACGAATTCAGTCTCTGAATAGAACTGCAATCTCCAATGAGTCTTCCGCCAATGAATGTCTGTGCTCTCCTATTTGAAATCTTCCCGCAGAAAAAACGCTTTTAGACGCTGTTGATGACGTTTGAATGTTCAACACATTTCGGGCCATAGTAATCACAAATTTCATGAATATTTTCTGCAATAAAACTACCAGTGTGCCTATCGTCAATATACCTATTTGCTAAAATACGTTTTTGCATAGATCAATTTTGATCTATCCAATGTCTTGTTACCGTTAAATAATCATTACCGTTAGCACTACAGCATATGTCAGAAGTAATAGCCACTTTGCCATTAAAATAATACAGTGCATAACGTAAATATTGTTGATATTCACTTGCAAATTTAAAAACATCCCTTCTAACAGTTGATATAAGAAAATCATTAAAAACAAGATTATATGTTTCTCAAATGTAATGAATAAAACCAGGAAATGAAAAAGGCAAATCCTCCACCGCAATTAATTTTGCCATATTTTTTCTATCTTTGTTTTTTTCATATTTAGGACAAAAAATTCCCCCGTCGTCAGTTTAATTTGACCCTGTACTAGGTCGGAGACAATATGTGAACCTTGTCCCGACTCAGATGGCATTGGCACACCCAATTTTTTAGTCTTGTATTGATTCCACCTAGCTGTGTGCTCGCCTTGTACATGTCTCAATAAACCTCCTGTCCCTCCTTGACCTTTTCCGATTTTAAATCTTTTTCGGTTTTAAATTTATAAACATTTTTACAGATTTTACATCTAGTTAGTTGATTCTCTTTGTCCCTATCAAAAAAATGTCATGCATCTGATTTTAATTTTCATTTTGTGGGGCCTCGATTCATACTAGGGGGAATAGGAGGCATTCCAGTTTCAGTTTCAGTTTCAGGTTGAGACTCAGTCTGAGATTGAGGTTGAAGTGCACTAGTGGGTGTGTCATCTATATTATCATCTAAATTAAAGTCTGGTTCATCTACTTCATCATCTAATAGTATATCATTAAAAACAACAATTTCATCAATATGACTGAAATCAATCAAATTATTGGGATTAGGAATAGGACTACTAGAAGAAGTACCCTTACCCATGTTACCCCTACTAGAAGAAGCACCCTTACCTCTAATCATACGTTTCAATCATTCCATTTTAATTATACAAATAAATAATTAAAGTAAATGAAATTAAGTGCGATAATTAAAATTAAGTAACAATAATAATTTAAAGAAGGAATGACGGTACCAAACGCCGACGTAACGTCGACGTGTAATCGAAGTTGAAAATTGAAACTTTGCTCGATGGATGATCCTCAAGCTAGTTGCCAACTTCACTCCCAATTTTTTAACTTTGATATAATATTTAATAGTAAGACGATTTGTAGAATTATAGAGAGATAAATTGAGAGATTAGAGAGATGGTAGGAATATTTGTGAGAAAATGAAGAGGAAAATGAGTTATTCATAGTTGAAAAATAGGATTAAAGTGTAAATATATTAACTTAGGGTTTAAAAATAAATATTAAAGGGGGGGGGGGGGGGCAAAAGGGCCGTTATAGCCGTTGCACAACGGCCAAAATCGAAATTTGGTCGTTGTTGCAACGATTATTTTTGCAAAGGGGGACGGGATCGGGACGGGCGGGACGAACCTAGGCCCCGTCCCGAGTTCGAACCCCGACCCTGACAATTTTTTATTTTTATTTTGGGGGATCGGGACGGGTTGGTATTGGGCCGACCCGGCCCACTGGACAACAATAGTATAGACTGTGTTATTCCGAGTCGATGATTTCAAAGATAACAACTTTATAGGGATATTCAATTGACTGGGTCATTGTTATACGAAAATGGAAGCTTAGTTTGTATTCTTTTTTTATTTTAAATAACCGTGTATCTGGATTATCCGCAATCTCCCGTCAGCACAGACATCGGACAACCCCCCCAACCCAAACCAGCCAACAAGGTGTAAGCATATGGAAAAAGATCACCTCGCATTTTTTGCCTTTGATGTGCTAAATCGTGGTTAGTTTTGCCAGTTCTTACTTCATACAGCTTTCACAGAAAATAGAAAATCAGTCTCTTAGGAAGTTCCAGTTATAGTCAAATCATTTATTTTGCTCTGTGTGTGTGTGTCTTTGTTTTGTGTTCATTTATAGAGTGGTTTTGGAGATTTAAAGCAAGCTGGATATGGTGTCCATGTTTTTATGTTCTTTTCCAATTCTCTACCTCTTGACCTCGATTGAATCTGTTCTAGCTTTTGTTCGGCTGCAATATCAGGAGATACAGTGTATGAGAACATTTGTGTATGTGTGTCTATTCTCTCCCATTGTGTACATCTACGCATGTAA
The DNA here is from genome assembly GCA_029783415.1 of Anisodus acutangulus. Classification (NCBI taxonomy): domain Eukaryota; kingdom Viridiplantae; phylum Streptophyta; class Magnoliopsida; order Solanales; family Solanaceae; genus Anisodus; species Anisodus acutangulus. The sequence continues at coordinate 2,494,399 of CM056504.1, forward strand.
GGACTAATGAAGTCACAAAAAGGTTTTCTTGCTTCCGTTTATCTCCTACAAGTTTACCACTAGGCAGAAGTTTACTACCCTGGATTGAGACAAATAACAGAGATTTTTGACAAGTCAGGCTAATACTAACATATATTAGAGGGAAAAGACTTCTCTTATAGATTATATAGAAAATATGTATATACAAAATATATAAATGCCAAACCTGTCGTAAAAATAGAAAAGCAAGACGTATTGGTGGATCGACTCATCAAGTTCCCATTGAAATAGAATCTGCACAAAGTGTACTCTCCTTGATTAAAAAAAAATTAGTAGGATGTACTCCCTTTGCTCAATTCAAGTGACACAGATCAATTTTTTTGCTGGCAAACTCTTTTTGTTTTTATCATGGATTCCTTATATGCTACTCCCTCCATTTCAATTTATGTGTAAGTGTTTGACTAGACATGGAGTATAAGAAAGGAAGAGACTTTTGAAATTTATGGTCCTAAACATGACATTTGTATGGGTATAAAAACATGGCATTAAAGGCAAAATGGAAAGTTTAAAATTAAATTGTTTCTAAATATATAAAGGTGCTATCCTTTTTGGAACAAATTAGTTACTGGGATTTGGGAATATTTCCGTATCTATCTAATTATAACAGATATATTCCCATATCTTCTCATATCTATATATTTATTACGTATACTATATTTAACAGAGATAATGCCACAAAATGTAACAGAGGGCGTGTTACAAAAAAATTGAAAATATAATCATCAAGTTTACATGGAGTTCATTGTTTGATTTTTAATAAGAGGAAGACATCTTGAAATGGATCCACTGTGCATATTGAAAGGTTTTTCTTACTTCCATTTATCTCCTGCCACCAGGTAGGATATTCACCACTTAAAACGGTATGAAGGGGTTAAGTTTCATGGTTTCCTAAAAGTTTCATGTGGTCAAGTTTTAGAACTAACATAAGCAATGAAAGAGTAAAGGGAAGAAGCACTATTTGACTTCATTTTAAACAACTGATAAACCGCAGACTGGTGTGCTCCGCTATTTGTCTTGTGTTAATGCCAGTTTCTTATTTCTAGAAGTTGCATTATTATGAGTTCGACTTCATTAAAATATTGTTTACTTCTGATCTCAACAGCCAGAAAATACTATCCTTCTAGACAACGACTGACTCTGCCTGTCCAACCTGGGTCAAAAGAAAGGCCAACTGTTCTTCACTACAAGAAGAATCTCAGTGAGTATACTAATGGGAGCACGAGCGAGTTAACTGTAGTTTTCAAGGATCTGGGACCACAAGTAAAGTATAGTACACTTTTCTTCTTTGAGTATCTGGGTCCTCTGCTACTCTATCCTATCTTTTACTATTTCCCAGTCTACAAGTATTTTGGCTACAAAGAAGAGCGTGTTAGCCACCCTGCCCAGACTTACGCCATGTATTACTGGTGTTTCCACTACTTCAAACGGATCATGGAGACTTTCTTTGTGCACCGCTTTAGCCATGCCACTTCTCCAATTTCCAATGTTTTTCGGAACTGTGCCTATTATTGGTCTTTCGGAGCTTTCATTGCTTACTTCTTGAATCATCCTCTTTATACTCCTGTAAGCGATCTCCAGATGAATATTGGATTTGGATTCGGGATAGTTTGTCAAGTTGCAAACTTCTATTGCCATTTATTATTGAGAAATCTTCGAAGTCCTAGCGGTAATGGAGGATACCAAATACCCCGTGGCTTCTTGTTCAATATTGTTACCTGTGCAAATTACACAACAGAGATCTACCAGTGGTTGGGCTTCAACATTGCTACTCAGACTGTTGCTGGATATGTCTTCATGATTGTTGCTGCTAGCATTATGACTAACTGGGCCCTTGGAAAGCATCGTCGTTTGAAGAAGGTAGACTATTCGTTCATTTGATCACATTGCTTTACATGCATTATATTTAGGGGTGGAAAATTAGCCATGAAAACATGACCCGCCAGCCCATTCAAGTTTTGACGGGTCAATGACCCCCCCCCCCCACATTTATTAGCCCATTTTAGTCCAACCATTTCAGCTCATCTAAAAATTGGGCTGATATGTAGCCCAAATTGACCCATAGGGTCAATATATCTTTGAAAAGATATATTTTTGATTTGATATATTATATATAGTCATAATAAAGAAAATAATAGTTTTATTAGGTACTTAAAATATTATAAAAGAAAATTAGGTAAAATATTATAAAAGAAGAAATAAAGAAATTAAAACTTAGTAAGAATTGGGCGGGTTGGGTTATGACCCGCGTTTTAGCCCATTTCAGCCCAAATAACTGACCTGCCCATTTATTAACTCGGTCTATTTTGACCCGCTCAAATCTAGGCCATTCCGCCCATTTGACACTCCTAATTATAATACATCTACATTGAGGCTTGTTGACAACCCAAGTGTTCTTATATAAGTAGGCTTCAATCTGAAAGTATGTGATGCTATCTCGAATTCCATATTGTCTATTCTATCAGCTTCCATTTGCTGATGCACAGCAATTTATAGGATGGCAGGAGGTCAACCTTAGGAAAGAAAATCGAACCTTATCTCCTTCACATTGAATTTATCTTATCTAGAGAGGACTCAAGTAAATGAAACACTGTTTTTCTATTCAGAAAACTGTCTACATTTTCTTATTGTGATTGTTGACAGTTCAGACTTAATACGGTTTGCTCTCAAAGAATCTAAACGTTATACATGAGGATTACATTATCACTAAGATAAAGTTCTCTCTGAACCTCCTGCCAAATTTGGTTTGCTTTTTTACTCAGATAGGATAGCCAATGTGAGTAAGTTGTATTTTGCTTTGTAAGCTACTTTGCTAGACAGTGAAGCTTCTAGACAAATTAACAGAACTCTTAACTAACAAGATATGTGCTGCTGCTATATATAAGCAAATATTCTTTTGTGCTTGTGTTTCTATTTTGTTGTGTCATCTGTTCTGATTCTTAGCTTTGATACCCTTTCTTTGCAGCTCTTTGATGGAAAGGAAGGAAGACCAAAGTATCCTCGACGATGGGTGATATTGCCTCCTTTCCTGTAGACCATTTCCTTGACGATGTGGGGAAGCCCGGGAATTATTTATTTAGTTGACCATTTTCTGTGAACCTGCAGCTTTTGAAGGTTTATGTTTCTCATTAAAGGATGTATTACTTGATCAGATTTTTCCTCTTGTATTACTGTTCCATGTCTTAGCTTTGTTCTAGACCAGATGATCTTTTGAGTTCCATTATATTTGTAGTTCACTTCTTTGTGATGGCTTCAAGAACCATCTTTACCATTGTAGTTGCATTAAGCAGTTGTTATGACTGTGATCTTATAATATATAATAGTTTGCAAGAAACTTACATGCATCCATACATGTATAATATCGACAGTACTGAACCTAGTATTGTCGACACAGAACATAGATATATGTGTGAAGAAACCACCAAATTTTCATCAAGTATTAAATTCTGTACGCATAATCTCAAAAGTACAATGAATTAAGTCTAAGAAATTCATAGGTTGAATTCATCAAGTTTTAAATCGATTTAGCTCTGCATATAGGATTTGTTTTGTAGTGTTATTAGGAAAGCATCTGGTTTTATACTGGTAGCACAATGCCATTTTCCTTTGATGCCCTACTGTAAAGATCCATCAAATAATGGATCTTGTTGTCTCCAGATGGTAAATATCTCTGAAAACAATTTATTAGGAAAAAAAGGATGAAACTGAGATCAAAAGACAGTCGACCAAACTAGTTTGGCAGTAAGGCATAGTTGTTATTGTTGTTGTATATACAATGTGTGTTTGTTTGTTGCAGTTATAATTTCTCATCTAATGACAAGATGAAAACTGCTCCAACAATCCAATACTCATAGAAAATTGTCTAAGTCTTGGTAGACAGAGTTACTTAGTATCTATGCTGGTGGAAGGTAACAAGTAGCAGGTAATTTACGGAATTAGTCGAACTACACACAAGCTGGCCAGACACCTGGCACTCAAAGAAAATGAGCATATAAAGGTTCAAACTTTAAAATTTCTCACAAAGCCAACATAAAAGTAAGTAACTTGTTTGATCTTGATTGCTGCCCAATGTATTCAAAAGTTATCTTTTGGTCGAACATATCCAGTCCAAAGTGTTAGAGATGCGAACTGTAGGATGAGAAAAAAGTATTCTCTAAGTTGGATTGACATGTGCTAAAGGGTGCAATTGCTGTATTAACTGCTTTAATCATCAAAAGAGAAAAATGCATGTATCTTTAAGACAATCACACATGGTTTTTGAATCTTTGGAAGTCTTTATGAAAAGCTGATATGACTATAGAGTGTGACCCCACACACTCTTTTTTGCTTTTATTTATATAACGATGATATTCAGTTCAACTTGTACGCCACTCGTCTGTATTATCAGGTACCCTCCACCTTCTATCAGTATAGTTATCATGTAATTCTATCTGTCAATGACAGAAGCCGTGATATACACGACAAGGAACGAATTATGTATATTAAACTTACCATAGTTGTAGAATTGTTGTACAAGTGTAATTATAGTATGTATTAGGAAAATCTATTAGAATTCTAGTAGGAAAATATAAATTTATTTTTCATAATTAGATATTGTATATTTGTATATATACGTCTTTCATTAATGAAAATAATCAAGGGATTATATTCTTTCATGGTATCAGAAGTCTAGGGCAAAATTACCTTCTCCCAAACACCTTCCGCCGCCCTCTTCCTTCTCAGAATCTGAGCGTCCGGCCGACGGCCGACATTTTTTTTTCTCTCCCAAAAATTTTCTTCCAAATCCCTCATTCTCCTCTTGTTCTTTCATCATGGCTACCTCAAAGAACACGTTTCATCCTGCCCTTACAATATCCAATATCAAGAACCACATCCCTATCGTTCTTAAAATGGAAAACGTCCAATACGCAACGTGAGCGGAATTATTTAAATTTCACGCACGCTCGCATCAAGTCCTTCATCATATCATCCCCACGGAAGCAGGCAAGGAGAAGGTGCCTACCGCCGATGATGACCCTATGTTATGGACGACTCTTGATGCTACAGTACTCTAGTGGATTTATTCCACCATCTCTATGGACCTGTTGTAGACGATTATTGAACCCGACACCACGGTGATGGAAACTTGGAATATGGTGCGTGATATATTCCAAGATAACAAAAATTGTCGTGCCGTCACTCTTGAGCAAGAATTTTCCCATGTCAATATGGAGGATTTTCCGAATGTCTCAACCTATTGTAAAAGGCTAAAGGAATTGGCGGATCAACTCAAGAACGTTGGTGCACCCGTCACCAATGATCGTCTTGTTCTTCAGATGAGTCAAGGGACACCAAAGGGAGACATCCGATGAAAAAGGTGTGGGTCCCAAAGAAACCTACCGAAGGGGAGAAGGCCACAATGACTTCTGTGTCCAGTTGATTAGGCAGCCTACATGACATTCACGATGACAGGCAGCCAACTAGGAGCAGTTTTCATGGCCGCCCTAAATACTCGAGGGACGTTGAACGAGAACTTCAGGAAAAAACCATGAGGTTCAGAAAGGTCCCTATCGACGCCAAGCATAGGCTTGGGGGGCAAGTACGGATGCCAACCAACCGGCAACCGAGCATGCCTCGAATAGATGAAGAACCACTCCCTAAAACCAAACAGAAGGTGGTTGGGTTTAATGTAAATAGGGGGTTTTCATCCTTACGCATCACGACGAGAAATGAGGACCAGGAGAGACACCGGAGAATGATTAAACCAGCCGTCAACACAGAAGAGGGGAAGTGGTCTGTCAATCAGGCTCCCGGAAAGAAAGAGGCACTACCGAGAGTCGCATCCATGACTCAGAAAAGAAGGATGTAACGTGTCAAGGCCTTGCGTAAGATGCAACAGACAATACATCTAATTTCCAACACCAAGGCAGCCGAAAATCATGAGATTCCTGAGTCTGCCGTAGCCGAGGCTATCGAGCGGGCATTCGGCTCAGTTGCTTCAGGGGCAACGTCGCTTGAAGGAGAGGCGTCGGGTCAACCAGAGCTGGATGAACAGCCTACCGACAACTTGACAGAGGAACCCCGGCAAGAGAACGTGGCCTCGGATAGACCTCTAACTGAGGCAATCCCACAGATCGTGCAAATGATTCAGTCAGAGGATCCCCAGCCGATCCCCATTTGTCTCTAGGAAATGGAAGGTATGAGCTTCTGGTCAGATGAATTGGATAAAGGAGGGGACTCCATCCTCAATTTATTTAGCCACGACCTGGTTGATGAGATGTGGGCAGACATTGAAATGGTCAGCCTAATCCCATGTGAGTTCTGGGCCAGCCGCTCCACGCTGGATATCCTAGAAGGTGATGTTTGCGTAGAAAATGCAGAATGGGAAATAATAGTTGATACCCCGGCTAGGGACACTTTGAGAACCGTATTTGGTGCACCTACAGAAGATATGGTTAAACACCTCAAACCCCTTTACGTCAAGGCTTACATTAACGACAAAATTATTAGTCGGGTGTTTGTCGACAATGGGGTTGTGCTGAATGTGATGCCGCTGCTTACCTTGAAGGATCTTAACAAAACAAATGAGGATATCATCCCAACTAACATGAAAATGGCTAGCTTTATGGGAGAAGCCTCTGAAGCATTGAGGATTCTAGTAGCAGAAATCATTGTAGGTCCTAAGACGGTCAGGTCTACCTTCTTTATAATAGATGGCAAACCGTCCTACACCATTCTGCTGGGCAGGGACTAGATTCACACCAGCCGATGCCTTCCTTCTACCATGCATCAAAAGCTCATCTTTTGGGAAGGAGACAAGATAGAAATCGTCACAGCGGATGATAACCCATTCCGACCAGAGGTTCAGAACGTAGAGACTATCATCTATTCACCCTATGTGGCTCCCATAGCCGTCACAGAGCAGTATGAAGAAGGATCTTAGGAATCCTGTAATCTTACCTCGCGAGGGTTTGAAATAAAATAATTAGTCCAACCACGGCTTACCTTGGAGGATTTAAATGGTTGAGAAAACCCAACTCATACGTGACCTGTGGCATCGGCTGACCGCCCTAAGTTCTGAGGCAAGGATAGCAGAGGCATCACAGATGGGGAACCACGACAGAAAAATAGGTCTGGCGGCCAACAACATTTGAGCTGCCGATAGGAATTTTACGCCTAGCTTTGTTTGTCTTTGTTCTACGCTTGTACAAAACTCGAGTGTTATGTTATACCCCGTGTTGTGTATGTTTTGTGCAAAGCTTGAATAAACTCATTTTACAAAGACAGGTCTTAAATGAAATGGGCAATCAGAAACTCCAAATCTACAGCTACGGGGACGACATCCTATTGGCTAAATCTATGGCCAAGATGCAGTGTTGTCCTCTGAAGTTAATATCATTACGGATGGCCAAACCAAATTTTCTAAGTTTGGAATAATAGCAGCAAGCCATGCTAATTGAGTTGGGTTAGTTTGATGAAAATCGACTGACAATCACAGAAAGAGTCAAAGCCGGTAAACGTAAAATGGCCAAAGCATACGATAGAGCCTAAAAAGGTTTGCCAAAGGAGACTTAGTTTGGAAAATCATCCCGTCGATTGAAATGAAAGATCGTAAAATTGGCAAATGATCGCCAGACTAGGAAATGACCCTTCGTAGCGAACCTACGGGTTGCCGGCAATACGGATCAAGCGATAAACATGCATGGAAAAGAAATGTAAATGGTAGACATTTTGAAGAATTATTACCCATTGAATTTAGGGTATGCATAAGTAATAAACAGCCACAGACCGATTGCATGGTCGCAAAAGAGGTTAATTTCCCTTCGATTTGGGGAATGTACGGGCAAACGACAGCCACAGACTGGTTGTCTGGTCACAACTAAGAAGCTGAATTGGTCAGCCTTGAATCAATCGAGGGCTGCACTACATCATCAACTATTGAAGTCTCAGGATCAGCCGAATCAACGGTTGCTTGGTCTTTCCGAATTGCTGCAATCTATTCCTCATCACCAGCAGCACCAACGGCCACTACCTCAACTACCCCTAACTCTTTGAGGATTCCAACTCCTACCCCATGTGCAATCTCAGCCACACCAATTGATTGGGTTTCGGTAAGAACCTGCATATTGACTGCTAGAGTATCTTATGGTTGTTGTTCCGATCGGGCCGATACATCTTGTAAGGCTGTAGGAAGGTCACCTGACACTTGGATGACAGGATCAACTGGCAAAGAAGTAGCCGTATCCGAAGAATGATGTGCTTCAGACACCACTTCGGAAGGATTAACAGGTAATGATGACTTTACATAAGCAAGTTTGCCTTTCCATTCAGCATACTCATTTTCCAATTGGGCCAGCCGTTCATTACCTATCTTCAGATCCAATTCCCAGACAATTTATTGATTACCAAGCTCTCGTATCTCGTTATCCATATGACGGCCTTGCCGAAATAACGAGGAGCGGAAGGAACCGTGGGTTTTAATAGTTGAGCCCAGAGCACTTATTTCAGGGGTTATAGTCCTTATCTCTGCATGGATCTTCTCTAATTCTGATTGCAATTGGGATAGCCGCCCCTGCAAGTCGCGCCTTCGATCGGCACTTCGATGCCTTTTCTCATTTTCCTGGGCAAAAATAGCTTGAACATAATTTTTTTATTGACAAAGAGATTCCAAGCGTTGCAGCGCTGCGACTGCTTCATCACGGCTATCTTTGGCTGCCTTATGCAAAGAAAATAGGTCATTCAAAGCCAAGCTATGTCATTATAGACAGCCGCCAGAGCTGGAGAGTCCCCCGCCTCCTTCGACAACCGGAACAAAGAGATCCTCAATGCATGAAGTTCCTCCTTGCTGGTGGGGATGCCATTGGCTAGAAACTCCTCAACCCTCTCTTTATGAACACCAACCGGCGAAGAGGGTGAAGGTATGATGTCGGCTGAGCCAAAATACTGCAAAAGTACGTCCTCAGGTATGACCTCGACTGACGCCTCTAAGTCATCAATCGGGCCAAAGGGGATCTTCCCTAGCCGCCTCTCGTATAGAAAAGACGCTGTAAGAGAGGCAAGAATCTAGAGACAGTTGATAACAAGACTGGAAGGAAAAGGATATACCTCTACGGTTACGTCAACCTCTTCAACTGCCCCAACAGGAGAAACTCTGATATCGAGGTTAGTCGAAGGAGAATCCTACGGGTGTTCGGAAGTACGAGCCAAAGATGACGTCCCCCTGACATGGAGAAAGGCATCATGTACTTTCCACCGCCTATTGCGCTTATTAATAGCAGCTTCTAAAAGACAAAACCAAGAAACATGAGTAATGAAAGATAGCCGATACAAAGGTAGTTGAGGCAGATAAGGGATATACCTCATCATCCTTCTCTTCAGAAATAGGAAATTCGACTCCGCGAGATCTTTCTTCCATACGCTCACAAATAATAAACCCTTTCACCTTGCCTGGGTTGCTTTAAAACGGATTGTCTGGGCGACAGATATCCCTTGGTAGGAGTGGTCTCCAAATCAACAAACCCTGAGGGGGATAAAGTTAATAAAAGATACATAAAAAGTGTTAGCCTAAAATGTATAAGAAATTCTGGCCAACATATATGTAGAAAAACAATTCACCTTTTCTCTTCACGCCGCATGACTTAACTAAGGCCAATATTTTCTCTTCACGCCAGACCGCCTAAGACCAATATTTCTCTTCTGCCGCGACTAAGACCAAGAGGCGAGGTCTAGCCGAATTGATGGAAACCACATTTTAATGGACCTTTTTTATCCTTGGCTTAGCGTCTGCTGGGTTTTTCTTCTTCGGCTGGACCAGTCGATCACTCTATTTTTCCTAGATCAGCCGATCGCAGTAGACTTCCAAAGAGGATTGGAAGAATTTTTCTTCGGCTACCTTCCACCAGTCAACAAAAGTAACAATGGTGTTGGCCTTGGGGAGAACGACTGCCAGACAAAAATGACAAGTTTATCAAGATTATGGGCGGCTACCTCTTCTGTCTGCTTGGCATTTAGAGAGCAATGGTGGGTCGAATGAGCAACACTACGGTGAGTCCATGGTATGTGTTGTGTCAGGCCAAATTGTCGTGCCACAAAGTTGGGTCGATTGGGCTTCGTGGTCAACTTGTTATGCCTAGAGTTGTGCTTCAAGCCTCCCAAAAGATCCCTAGTCGTAAGGATACGCCCCCACACTCGGTTCATGACCTTCCGCTGAGTGAATGAAAGGTTGTCATCAGCTATTTGATGAACTCAATAGGGAGTGGCCCATTTTTCAAGGACCGGTTGCCAATCTGCGTAATGGTCTCAAGACAGACCATGCAGGGTGAAGACTGCAGTGAAAACATCCTGGGGTACAAGAGGTGTTCCCTGAAGAGTGTTGGCTAACATCGGCGAATCTAACGGAGAACGACAGCCATCAAAATCGTCAGGGATGAACTCTGGGAAATACAAAGTGATCCACAACTGAAGGAACCACAGATGACCGACCAAAGTATCCAGATTTTGAGAATCCCTTAATATAGCTTGAGCATCGCCCAGAGCCATGTACAAGTAATCCAGGAAGAGGGATGCCCAACTGATATCTTCCCCTGAAATGGCCAAAGCCACATAAATCTCCAGTTCCTTGACAATTGCACAAGAGCATGTACAGACGAAGTAACGGCTAAACCAATAGAGCAAAAAAGCATGATGATCAGCATCATCGACCAGAAGAGGCGAACTTCGGCGGTTAGCGGTCATAAAAGAACCATAGCTGGAAGAATTTTTCGAAACAACAATCCCCAAGTCTGGAACTTTGATTTCACTCAGGGTAGGCGCCTCGGCTCCCAATATCGGAGGACCTAGTATCGCCGTTACATTAAGAAGGGTGGGAGTCATTATCTCCTAGGGAAAAACAAAAGCATTGGTTGTAGTCGACCAATAACCAAGAAATGCATATATGAGGCCGATATTGCATGAGATATCAAACCCCGATAGTACTATGGCATCGTAAAGACCCATACGCCTCCATTCGGTTCCTTTGGCCGAGTTGACCTGGTCAACCCAAACTGAATAGTTGGCGACCTTGGTCGGCCAGGTGCGTAGGTTAGCCGGACAACGGTCGACAGTAAACCAGTCGCAGGTGAGGGGAAAGTCATAGGTCACCGGGCTAAGATGTTGAGATAATAGAACGTCACCTTGTTCCGGTCTACCATATGGATCCAGAACCAATTGTTCATCAACAAGGACCAAGGCATCGGTTAGGTCTTTATCGGCTAGAGTAGTCCCATATATCTTCTGAGAAGAGGAAGAAGAAGCCATGGCATCCGAGTAAGAAAAGGGCCAAGATTAGGGTTTTTTATACAGAAAGAAAGAAATCGGAGATGACTGTAAGATCAAGTAAAAAATTCTCGGAAAGATGTCTCTTCTTAAATAGATCTCAATGCGCGACGAAAATTTGGGCTACCTCTTCGAATCCACGATTGGAAAACATTGGGACCGATTCGTAGTAATAAAGATACCTCGGTTGAAGGGAAAACACAATTCAGAAGTAATTATCATTGCATGCACTGGAGACGAGACGATTGAAGTGGCATGCGCGACTGTCAGACTGATACGACGGCTACTTTCAGATACATCAACTCAACAGTCACACACGAGTTAATGTAGGGGCAATTGTTAACACTCAAATATAATTTAAGTATTTAACCGAATTCAGTGACAACCGAACTGTTCCAAAGCCGAATTTACTCCTAGCCCTCGACTACAAGAACTTCACCGGCTACTAAGGCATCTTAGCCGAGTTGTTAGTTAGAAGTACGTCTGGGACCCACTCAGATGCAGACGCCTCAACGACCAAGTCAAAAGGATTTCCAGACTCCTAGAAACGGTAACGGCTAGCAACAACTAAAAGAAAGGGCCATTATCCAGCAAGAGGAGTAGAGGGCGAGAAAATCGGCACCACCTCCCCAGTAGTCGGCCATTGAACTTAGTGGGTTACTTGATGGCTGACATGGGGGGGGTTATGTTGTACAATTTTTCCCCTTATTTATACTATAAGTTGGATCATTCTTTGTATATACACACACAATCAATCAATCAAACAACTCAATTTTAATCTATCTTTATCCTTTTACTTCATTTTATCATTTACTTTACTGTACTCAGTTGCATTCATGTTTCTTACCTCTTAGTTTACTCATACCACCGTCCTAATGCTTTCTGGAGTAGTTGGGGAACCCATTGCTAGAAATTAGAATTCCGTTTCCAGCCCAAATCGCTTAAGTTAAGGAATTAATTTGTTTTCCAATTTCATCAGCCGATAAAACGGCAAAGAACAAAATTCGGGCCAAGAACACCCCCACACTCTCTTTTTTAAGTGTTAACTAACTTTCCAACTATTGACTTTTTGTAATTCTATAAGAGGTAATGAAAGCTAAAATGTAAATAAGAGAAGAAAAAGAGTTCCTTTATTTAAGAAAGTGAAATCTACTTTGCAAGAATAAGTAAATGTCTTTTTTGTCCTTTAAAAGGGTTGCTGTATTTCAAAAGTTACTTCTATTTTGGTTTCTCACCCGATTTTTGTTACTCGCTTTGAGCCTCAACTAATTTCAATTTACATTGCAATTATACTTTAAAGATAAAATGCTTCCTACCAAAATCATTATTCACAAGCTTGAATACAAGACCTCTACTTAAAAATAAAAAAAATACATACAACTATTTCATACTAATGCATACATTTGCAGTAGAACTGAAAATAAATCAAAGAACCACCAAGGGGTGTGTGTGCAGATGGAGTTGTTAGAGGTATCAAATTCGAGCTTTGAATATAAAAAAATTATATGTATGGAGCGTTTCCTCTTATGGGCTCTACCCAATGTGAATTCGAATTAGTCACGGTGTAATGTGGATATCAGATAATGGATAGTAAACAAAAAAAAATCAAAGGGAAAAACATCCATATGTAGGAAAAGGAAAACAAAAAAGATAGAAAAGAACGAGAGAAAAAGCGAAATAAGTGGGAGCAGTGGGGACCACTTAACAAAACAATGATAGCCCCCCACGATGTCTTACTAACATCCTTTCATCAATACTGTTAACAAATCTGACGGCTTAGATTTATTCTCCATTTTCAATATAACCCCTCCAATTTTTCTCCTATCTCCGTCAATAAGGGATACAGGGAAAAAAAACACACTTTTCATTTACATTCCTTTGCCTAAGTCTCTCTCAACTCTCTCTTAATTTCAATCTCCGAAAGGTACAATTCATCTGCATTTCATTTTCAATCTTTGTATTTTTCCCCTTTTTATGTTATAATTCGTTTTTCGATCAATGTATTTTGTTATGTTGCATAATTAGATCGAATATATAAGCACACTACAGACATAGCCAATATTATGTACTCCCTCCCTCTCAATTTATATGTCACATTTCGAATTTCAACCGTCAAATAAATTCTTATTTGACCATGATTTTTTCATATTATTTTTAAATATTTTGAATTGTTAATTATTGTGATTAATAATACTTTTTATGTAGTTTTTAAATATATAAATTTAATTTCAAAAATCTTAAAAGATTTCATGTCTGAACTTACGGTCAAAATTTAAAAGTTTGACTCTCGAAATTCAAACTGTGCCACGTAAATTGAGAGAAATGGAGTATAAAATTTGAAGTATTTTTCTTAAATTTCTCGGATTCGGCCTCTCCATATAGAGAAAATTTAATGATTTTAAAAAAAAAAATATGCATATGTTTAAGAATTCAAGAGGTATATATATTCACTTTTGAGTATCAGATGTTGTAGGATTTTTTCAATTGATATTGCAATTGTATTGTTTGTAACATTTTTCATTTTGTTGAGCTCAGTACAATTTTAGAAATTATGTATGTGGTCTATATCTATATATATATATATCCACTTTCAATTGATATTGCAGTTTGTTTTGCCTGTAACATTTTTCATGTTTTTGATTCTTCTTCCTGTTGAATTGAGGGGGGATTGAAAAGTTTGAGCTCAGTTCAATTCTAGATACTATATGTGGATGAACATGATTTTTTTTTAATCGTGGTGTACCGGCCAGTTTGTGCACAAATGTAACTTTGTCTTCACCAAGGCTTGGATAGATGGGAAGAGTCACCTAGTATTTTTTGTCTTGGCTTGATTTGAACCTAAGACCTCATGATTCTCAATCGATTTCATTGATCACTAAGCCACACCATTAGGTGCCTTTATATATATATATATTGCTTTTGCTATGTGTTTCCGATTTTGCTGTTATATTCTTATTTGTCTTGTGCTTTGAGTTGTATTTTATTTATGTGAATCCTGATTTGAGGAAATGTAACTGTTTTTGATAAAGTTATCTGACTTGGGTAAAAATGCTAACTTTTAGGAGATCTTGTGTTTGATAATTTCTCTTAAAGAAACTTCTTTTCTAGGATCAATTGCTATTTAGAAAGGTTAAATGCTAGAACACAGAAGCAAATATTTAGAAACCTGTTTATAGTCTTGGAAGCTGTAGATCTTTTCTGAAGATTCAGTTTTCAACGCAGGAAGTAGCATAAGATGGCAGAAGGTGAGGATATTCAACCACTCGTCTGTGACAATGGGACAGGAATGGTCAAGGTAAGCTAAATATTTTGTTGTACTAAGACAAAGTTAATGTTGCATTGTGTTATTTGATGACACTTATTAACATCTGAGGTATTAGCTTTGAGAAAGTTAATGAGATTTTGATGTTTATTTACTATCTAGGCTGGGTTTGCGGGAGATGATGCTCCACGAGCTGTATTCCCTAGTATTGTTGGTCGTCCCCGTCATACTGGTGTGATGGTGGGTATGGGTCAAAAAGATGCCTATGTAGGAGATGAAGCTCAATCAAAACGAGGTATCTTAACCTTGAAATACCCAATTGAGCATGGTATTGTCAGCAACTGGGATGATATGGAGAAGATATGGCATCATACTTTCTACAACGAGCTTCGTGTTGCCCCAGAGGAGCATCCAGTCCTCCTAACTGAAGCACCTCTTAACCCTAAAGCTAATCGTGAAAAAATGACTCAGATTATGTTTGAGACCTTTAATACCCCAGCTATGTATGTTGCTATACAAGCTGTTCTCTCACTGTATGCCAGTGGTCGTACCACCGGTAAGCAAATCTTCATTCGTCAGCATATATATTTTGGATGTTTAAATTTCTGATGTTTCTATCATGAAAAGGACATTTTAGTTACATGTGACGCATGGTGAATACAATTTTTGATTTGTGAAAAAAAAAAGGACCAATTAAAAGAGTAGCACATAATGAATCAATTAAAAGAGTAGTCTATTGGTAGGGAGGAAAACATTTTCCAATTTTCTTATGTTTGGTTGGCCAAAATGTTGGAAAACATTTTCTCTAGGAAAACATGTTACTTAAAAATAAGGAAAATCACTTCCCTTGGGAAAAACAAGTTCCATAAGTGACATTCCAAGTTCATTGTCTCCTCCCCACCCATCCAACGACCCCAACTCCCACCCCTTGACCATCCCACCCCCGCCACCTCCGATCCCCCACTTCGCACCCCCATAGTGTTGTGCTATATTACATATAAATGCTCTTGGGATAATATCATTTTGCTTGCTTACCAAACACTAGAAAATAAGTAAGAAACCCATTTATTTTCCAAGAAAACATTTTCCATGCATTCAACTGATGAGAATAATGTACGATTGTCATTTCTATTATCTTTTGGCCACAGATTGCAACATAAGGTTAGTCCATTAGTCATCTATGGTAGGAAAGATTGAGTTCACCTTTATTTGGAGATATTTGGGACGTTGAACTAGTATTTTGCTACCTTGTTGTGAAGAGTTCTGGTAGTTGCTGTTAATCCATTATTTTCTACAGGTATTGTGTTGGACTCTGGTGATGGCGTCAGCCATACTGTCCCAATTTATGAGGGGTATGCCCTCCCACATGCCATTCTTCGTCTTGACTTGGCAGGTCGTGACCTCACTGATGCTTTGATGAAGATCCTCACCGAGCGTGGTTACTCATTCACCACCACAGCTGAGCGGGAAATTGTCAGGGACGTAAAAGAAAAACTGTCTTACATAGCCTTAGACTATGAGCAGGAACTAGAGACTTCAAAGACCAGCTCTTCTGTAGAGAAGAGCTATGAGCTTCCCGATGGGCAAGTGATTACCATTGGTGCTGAACGATTCCGTTGCCCTGAGGTCCTATTCCAACCTTCAATGGTCGGAATGGAAGCTGCTGGAATCCACGAGACCACATACAACTCTATCATGAAGTGTGATGTGGATATTAGAAAGGACCTATATGGAAACATAGTGCTCAGTGGTGGTTCTACCATGTTCCCGGGAATTGCTGATAGAATGAGCAAAGAAATTACAGCATTGGCTCCAAGCAGCATGAAGATTAAGGTAGTGGCACCACCAGAGAGGAAATATAGTGTCTGGATAGGAGGCTCTATCTTGGCTTCCCTCAGCACCTTCCAGCAGGTTTGCATCTAACTCCTCCTCCTTGCACTTATTATTCACTTTTATTTTTATTTTGTATTATGATGATATGAGTTGAGCTTAATGGTGAAATATGTTCAGTGAGAATTATATAGCTGACCCCAACTTATTTGGGACTCAGGCTTAGTTGTATTAAGTAGTGGCAGAGCCAGGATCTTCACTAAGGAAATTCAAAATAGAAAGAAATAAACACGCCAAGAAGCCAAGAGGAACATCTATTACATATACATAAAAAATAATTTTGACCTTGTATATACCGTGTAAGTTTTCGACAAAGAGAGTTCGGATGAACCCCTCATGCTCCTAGCTCTCCCCTGGTTCTAAGCTTCATACAGATTCTGATGGGGTTTTGGTTTTTCTTTTGTCTGCAGATGTGGATTGCAAAGGCAGAGTACGACGAATCAGGTCCTTCCATTGTCCACAGAAAGTGCTTTTGATTTTCGAGGACAACAACATTGATAAGAGAAAAGTGCCTCCTACTGGAACAGAATGCAGCTTATAGTGTTATATTCTGTCTTTATTTTCTGTAATTCTCATTTTGGATTGAAGACCTTGAGAAGGCAAAGAGTTGATTGTTGGATAATCTTATTCTTTTATTTTTATTATGGAAAAGGGTCGGTTATACCCTTTACTTTATTTTATTGTTGAATTTTGTCAACCGTTATACTTTTTGGTTATATATACCCCTACCGTCAGCCAAAGTTCAAAATATGTCATTACTTTGGCGGAATTGACACGTGGCGCACTCTGAATGAAAGACCCAACCCACTACTTAAAAAAGCTCGATACCCTACCCAAATCTCGTCCGACCCAATTGCAAATTAAAACAAAAAACCCCCACCTAACAACTCTATTACAGCTGCCGGAATTCTTTCTCCGGCGATCTCGCAAACAACACAATAGGAGGTTGGATCCAGCTTGGAACAGTCCATTGAGGCCTGGGGAAGTAATTTCTACAGCCAAAAATACATGTACTGAGATTGAAGGAACAAACTGAAACGGTGGTTCAATGGTGGCCAACGGTGGTTTCAGCTGGGTTACGGAACAATTAAGGCATGGTGGTGCGAACACGGGTGATTTGGAGATGAGGATGGTAGTGGACTAGTGGATCAACGACGGTCTCATGCATTGGAACAACTGGTGGTGCGATGAAGCCGTGTATGCCGCCGTCAATCCAATTCCAAAGATAAACCCCCCGTATCTCAGTGTTTATATGTGTGATTGAGAATATCCCTTCACCCCTCTCTTGTGGAAATGCTCAAAAACTCAATGCTCATGAAGATTGAAGTAAAAGGACGATGATGATAAGTTTCACCATAATCAAAAGACTAAGGAAACACAAAACCCCTCTACTGCAACTTTCCAATCTCCATTACTATTCTTCTTCTAATTTCCCCCCAAAACCACTCTAATTCCTCAAAATCTTCAAAATTGAGCACACAAAACTTGTTAGCTCCAGCCATATGTGAATCAAGAGGATTTAGCTTTAATAGTCTTGGAGCCGAAATCTTATTCCCCATGCGACCGGCAAAACCAGTCTTAGTACTTCCATTCTTGTCAACAACTTAAGACCAGCAAAGGTTTTTTTGTTTTAATTTGCAATTAGGTCGGACGGGTCTTGGGTCGGGTATGAGGTTTTTTTAAGTTATGGGTTGGGTCTTTCATTCGGAGTGTGCCACGTGTTAATTCAGTTAAAGTAAGGACATATTTAAAACTTTAGCTGACAGTTAGGGGTATATATAACCAAAAGTATAACGGGGGACAAAATATATCCAACCCTTTTCCCTTTTTATTATTCACTTGGAAGTTTCGACTGTTCCATAGTATTTCCCTTCTGTGTGTCTTCCTCCTCACCCTGTAACCCCGCCACGGTCCATTCGAGATGATTGACGATGGTTAGCTTAAGGCACCAACCTAATTTATAGCTTCATCAGTTTGACAACTGACATACACCAAAGTTCTGTTAAAAGTATGTCGCAACACATTTTCTTTAATGTCTTTGTGAAGGGGAAAGTCCCGAAGGCGAAACCCCCCACCTGTATCAGAGGCCCCTTGGCCAGGTGTGATATAAATAGAGGGATATGCGCGAGTGGCAGCCCTGCAAGGGAGAGGACCAACGGGACACGAACCCAGCAACAACCCTTGCAATATTTCAGCAAAGACTGTCACCACACGAATTCGAACCCGCGACGTCGGAGTGATTGCACCCCAATCGCCTTGCCACTTACCAACTCGCCTGTGCCCCTGGGGCCTTCTTTAATGTCTACTAGCTGGTCTGCAAAAGTGTGATGCATGACACTTCTCCTTTATTCTAGTCCATTTTTCCTTAGAAAACGGAGAAGCAAATTTTGAAATTACATAGGTGAAGTAGAGATTAGATTGGTTTTATTCGTAAAATCCATATTATTTCATTTCGTTCCTTATCAGAGAGGGCCAGTTTTCTCTAGCTTTTTGCAATTGAGGATTCGTCTTTAGATAATAATGTTCAATCAAGGCTAGAGAACTACGCTTTGAACTCCCTAACATTCAACTTTCCTTTACTATGTGATGAGGACAATAGAAACGCACCACAAATAGTGCAAATCTATTTTTTGCCACATAGAAGTAAACTCGAGATTTTGAGACAGGCAGAGTATTATCGCATCCACTATTCTTTTATGGCAATGTGTTGATTTGATATGAATATGTAGTTTCAACTATCTTTAAGTTATACACGTATTATAGTTTGAGGTAAAGTGTGTGCCACACTCATTGCGACATATTAGTTCACAATCAGAAGTGATTACATTATACTTTTGAAATTATGAGTTCATGGTTTAATATCCGTTGATCTTTTCTATTCTTTTTCATATATATTTATGATATGATCCATATTGAAATGACGAGTTATCACTTCCTAACTCCATCCGCTCTAGTTTATAAATAGTGTACATGAGTACATCCACCTCTAATCCCGTGCCGTGTATGAGTTCACGTGAAATCAATAGCTTTTGTCCGAATCATATATATATATTACGACAACTATTAAACATCTATAAATATTTGACTGTGAATCTAATTATTATTGTATATTAAGTTGAGGGTCGTTGTGGGAATTCATACATTTTAAATTCTGAATTCGCCTTCCCTACCGTGGTATTTGACTCATAAATATTTGTATCACTTTTAGCTGCCAAATTTATTGCATTCCTTGTGAATAGGTATGTGAAGAGCACTTCAAAACCTTAGCTTGTAAGGAAATACATTGCCAGAGCCATAATGATATGCCATCCTCCTTGCTTTGGCAATAACCGATATCAGAGTTGCTTCTTTTGTGCTTCTAATAATGTATAAACAATGAGTTCTCTGAGCCCATTATATTGCTTTAAGCTCTAATATTGTATATCCATGTTCAAAAAGAAAATGGTAAAAAATACAGCTCTATAATACAAAATATCTTAATTTTATATTATGTTATACTTTGGAATTCCATTTGTACCATTGTTTTACATTTTCTCTTGATACTAGCGGAGCTCCATCCTTGAGTATAACAGAGGATAATTTTAAACAATAGTAAAAACTAGACATACATATTTTAACCATTTTCTTTCGGCATTTTAATAAGAAGAATCCATCTAATCCACATTGAAGCTCTATTAGGGTTAAGAACAAATACGAGATGATTTGTTAACGGTACATGTATGAACGAATCCAAAATATAATAATGAAGTAAAATTATGATATTTCTTATAGTAGAGAGATAAATTTGAACCTTTTCTCATAAACAGTAGTAATAAATATAACTACTCTATAAGCATAAAATTAGAAGTAACTTTGAAGTTAATGGATGATTGGGAAGGCTTCGACATTCCATAAGCAAAATGCCTCGCCTTTAAGTGTGTGTTTCATTTTTCAAGACCCTTTAATGTTAGGAGAACATATATAAAGAAATTTTTTTTCTAATTTTCCTCTAGCATTTTTATTGAGTATTAATTTTCCAGACATCTGGGGCACGTAGCCTCTAGTCCTAATTTTTGCAACAAACCAAATTTATCGGGGAATTATCTTTAAGTAAATGCCATTCTCGAAAAAAAATTAGTCTTTAAGTATAAACTTTTCTTGCTTCCTTAAACACATATAAGCATTCCAGCCAAAACACGCACACACATAAGCAACTCATCTTTTAAGTAAGAACTCTAGGTACACACAGGGCGGAGCTACCCTTGCCCGAGGGGTGTCAAGCGACACCCCTCCGCCTGAAAATTACATGGTATAAATTGGTGAAATTTTGATTTTATAGGTACGTATACTAGTGTTGATACCCCTTGACACAAGTTGATGGTCTATTATTTGGGTACGGACTGATTTGTAAAAAATTAAAGATCAATAGTGTTAACTGTAATTATATCTTTTCGGTCCCTTTCTGATAGATGTGCTAGGTCCAGCTGAAACTGATAGTAAAAAATTGTTTGATCAAGCACTTGAAAATTCTTACGAGTAGTGACAAATATCAAGTCCATCTCAACTAATTTAAGATAGCAATGGACTATAGCAAAGAATAGAGTATAGGGTGAGTAGTTGCTAGTGGGAGAATGGTGTGTTGGAATGATAGAATAAACTTTAAATTCTTGCAATATGCTTTGATTGACTTCTTTAAGTTGTGATTCTAGCTTGACTATCTGTAACTTTGAAAATTGAATTTGTCTTGACTAAACATCGCTTGCTATTTACTTAGAGATCAAGATCTATTTACTAAGTTTTTTTGTTGTTTCTAAAATAAACTAGTAATGTTGCAGTCCTAACGGATGGCACACCAGTCCCTGGTGACACAACAGGGATGGTTGACAAAATAGTGACCTCAACACAAGCCAATATCACTAACACGAGGCAACAAAAGGTGTCGTGTATCCGATTTTACACAACCATGGATTTAGAGTTAAAGGAGAACAGTTATCCGCCTAATGTCGTTCTCCTGATACAACTCATCCCTGGCATGTCGTCAGTGGAGTATGGAAAAGTATCCCAAGATCTCGAGCAATATGAAAATATTAGGTTATTTCCTAGGATTCCTTTTGATCCTAGGAGAAGGAACATCCCTAGGAGGAGGAACATTCCCAAGATCTCGAGCAATATGAAAATATTAGGTTATTTCCTAGGATTCCTTTTGATCCTAGGAGAAGGAACATCTCTAGGAGGAGGAACATCTGGACAACCATAGCACGTCCAGCCTTAGCAGTATCCGGGCTATTATTAGACGGATACACCGTCTATGCCCTTACATCCACAACGGATAAAGGGATAGAAGCAGTCAAGTCAAAGTCATCAACCATCAAAGTCGGATCTCCTCTCAAGGGCGTGGGAGAATGGGTTGGGAAGGGTTATAAAGTTAAACTTGGCCGGTGGTAGATGTATTAGCTTTTTACTCAACTTCTATATTTTGTTAATCAAAGAACTGCAAATACTTTACTCTGTTAGTACTTTGGAAATATGACTTTTCCTTGTGTTTTTGCCTTTTCAACAGAACAATAGGTTGCATTAATCTACATTCTACATTCTACATTCTAGTCTGCCATAATTATGGAGTCCTGTGTCTGCACTCTTAATCTGATGCTATAGTATTTCATTACAAATTTACAAATTCTTCCCCATTCCGTGGCGAATAATTTAAATTGAGGAATGAATTGGCCAAAAATACTCCAAAAAGGTCCACCAAAATTAGTAAATTAAAAAGGTTAAGTCAGTCATAATCTAGAGAAAACGTGCTAACTACTTAAGAAACTGGTTGAGTTTAGAATTCAAACACGAAAACAAGGCTAAAAATCTTAAATTTTATCAAATATATATATATATTTTTAGCTTCTTTTAAAAATTGTATCTTTTTTTTTTGTTGTTGTTATTTGCAGTTTCATTGGAGATGGAAACTTCATCTGGAGTAGGCTTATTTGATACTTGAAGAACTGGAAGGTCGAAACAAATGAATTAAATTAAGAAATATGAAATTGAGTTAAATACTAATTACTTTGTTTAGTATTGTGATTGGTAGTAAATTTTAGATCAATTTTAGTTGGGTTGTATCTAATTAAATCTTATCACAACATTTTGGTACTAATTGTATTATCTGTTCTTCACTTACAATTAATCATTCAATTCGATCCATCAAATAAGAATTGGTTAATTGATCATTTAAAAATGGATCAAACATGATTCAGATGGATTAAATAGATACACATATTATCAATATTCATTTGTCTGTTTGTTATTTTTCATGATTAAAGCTTTTCGGGAGTCTTAAGTTTATTATGAAAACATGAATATTCATATTATGATCGTTAATCCATTTTTTATTTAAATATCAGCGTATGTGTTCAGATTATACAAATATAGGCAAGTATATTTGACTTGGAAAGCCATTTTTTATTGATCAAGAAAGCAATGATTAAATTTATGAAGCCAGCAACTGACTGGTGTTAAAAACATACTAAACAAGTCTACTGCTGACTAAAAAAGAGGAACTGAACTTAAAGATAGCTAACAAATTTTCAAAATAAAACAAAATAAAAAATATATGTAAAATAGATCACCAGATTCTGGTCAATTTTTTATGCAACTACAACACTCCTAAGAAATTCAAATATGTTAACATGAAACGGCTTTGTAAATACACCAGTTTCACCTCTCCCGCTTCTTGCACTTCCCTAAGTAGGGGGTTCATGGTTCGGTTTGACTCGGTTTATGGTTAAAAACAAATTAATTAAATCAATTTTTTAATATTAAAATCAAACCATTATAGTATAGATTTTATCAGTTTTATTGGTTTGGTTTGGTTTTTGCGGGTTAAGGATGTATTGTAATTATAATGCATAAAAAATGATACAAGTAATGTATAAATAATCATTAAAGGAACTTTTAAAGTCCATAACATGCTCAAATGGATTTATGAGGCAAGTGATGACAATGAAGGTGGTCATAAAGGACTTTGGAGCATTCTTCCAACCATCATTAATTTGGATGATCTAAAGGAAGCATGGAAGGAAGACTTCAAGGCCACCAATATGCTCAAGTGGTTATTTTTTCAAGACTAGTATAAATAGACTTTTAAGTCTTTCATATTAGGGTTAGCTAACTTTAAAGATAGAAAATGCTCTTGGTGTGAGTTTCGACAAATAGCATGTTACACAACACTCTACAAGTTAATTGTCAAGATTATTACTTCAAAACTCAAGACAGTGATGGACTTTATTATGGGGCCATCCCAATCTGCATTCATAGAGGATACAATGTAGTTATTGCTCATGAGCTGATTAAAGGCTATAACAAGAAAGGAGTGTCTTCTAGGTGCACTATTAAGGTGGATATACGAAAGGCCTATGATTCAAGAAAATGGTATTTCTTGAGTTTGGGATTCCTCACAAGCTGGTTGAACTGATAATGGGGTCTGTGAACTACTCCTTATTGCTGAATGGAGGTCTTACACCTAGTTTCCAAGCTAAGAAAAGGATTGAGACAATGTGACCCTATGTCTTCATACCTTTTTGTATTGGCTATGGAATATCTGAACAGATCACTTAAAAGACTAAAAATGCAACCAGATTTTAACTTCCACACCATATGTGAAAGACTGGACCTGATACACATTTGTTTTGCTGATGACTTATTGTTGTGCTGTAGACCTCATACATATGATGCTTACTTGTTTTGAGCACTTCTCAATAGTTTTAGGACTCAAAGCAAATATGGAAAAGAGTTGCTTATATATTGCTGGAATTCTACCTGATTTCAAAGATGAATTGCTAGCTAAATTTCATTTCTCAGTAGGAGAGATACCATTTAAATATTTGAGTGTGCCTTTATCCTCCAGAAAACTGACTATCAGCCAGTGTAAATTGCAGCTAGGGTCAAATGTTGGGGAAAATTACAATTGATAAAAAGTGTTCTTTTTGAAATGCAAACTTATTGGTCACAAGTGTTCCTCCTTCCTAAGAAGGTGAATTCATTAGTAACTAGCATTTGTAGAAACTTCTTATGGAATGGGGCAATAGAAAATTCTAGGAAAGCCTTAGGCATGGATATTGTCCTTTGTCCTACAACTGCATATTGTGGGGCAGAAACATAAAAATTGGGCACCATGTCTAAGTAGTTTACAGAGTTATCCAATGTAAGACCAATCTGAGTTTATAACAGATTGGTCAGTTAGTTTTGCTTACTATTATTTGTAGGTTTCTTGTGGAAAAGTTAGCTGAGTCCAAAGCTAGATGTACATATTTGCTACTGGTTAAATAAAATATTTTCATTTGACCAAAAAAAAAGACGCCATTTTCAGATGAATGCATTAAAGCTTCTGTATATAGATTCGTCCAGTAAAAGGAAAACGTTAGCCTTCATATAAAATTACATCTGAGCAACAACGATAACCGTGTTCATTCAAGGAAACTCAGCTACTACCTGTCAACTAGCAGCGCGTAAGGTGTAGTGCAAGAATAGGTTAAATGTCCCGAACGAAGTACTACATCAAATAGATAGGCCTGAAAATATAAGAAACTCAGCTGTAGATTTTCCAGATGCCAGTTCTATAACCCAAAGACATGATCGCCATCTCCCACAACATGTTTGGGATGCTTAACAGATTGACTTTTGATCCGGGTATTTCTGTCCAATTAACGGATATCTCAATCATGGGAACCCGAAACCATTTGCATAAGTAGATTAGTTCAACATCAAAGCACCACCTGTGAAAAAGGATTGTCAGTAAGTTCCTCCTGCCCAAAGTTTTCTTGAGCAAAATCCGAAAAAATGACGATGGCAAAAGCAACATAAACAAGAACGCACAAAAAATACGGAGAGGGAGATAGCATCACAAGATAAATAGATTAAGCACACTAAACCTTTAATTAATTAAATTGTGCACTTTTGATCTCATTGTATGTGAATATTCACAAATTTACGAAAGTATTAACCGTTCCACCACTTAATTACTCACGTGTTATGTTAAAATTGTATTGTTACTTCATATTTGACAATAATTTAGTTCAATAAATAGCCAAATATAGCATATTTTCTACATGAAGGACCAAAAACATACATTCTAATTAATTGGAGGTTAAATATGGTGTGTCATATATCACAAGGACCAAGAGCAGAATATACCAATAACTTAGGGATCAAAATGCTATTATCCCTTAAAGCTTTCTTCTTCATTAACATCTCCATGAAGACGCCAAGAGAAATAGTAGAAGAATTTCTCAAAAGATTCCAAACGAGTCTAGATATCACAACCATTACTAAGTAATTGAACTTTAGATGTTCCCCAACAGCATATAGACAGGAAATCTACACTCTAACTACCACATGTTTCTTCTAGATTCTTGTCCGAAAGGATAGGTAAGTGAATTTAGAGAAAATAATAAAAATTGAGACACTATATCAAATATAAGGACAAAAATTGTCATGAAAGAATTATAAAGACAAACCCATAAAGGTATCGGGAAATTCAAGGGCTTCATAGCAAGATAAAAAGACTATGAAATGCTCCAAGGGAAAAAAGCTTCAAGAAGTAACAAGGATAGCAAAATGTATTCCAGCTGATTGAAAATGCTCATAATGCTTCTAAAAAGACTATGTAGTCAGAGGATAATTAAAAGAATCTATGAAAATATAGGTCCTCTTAAACACTATGGTTGGGAAGAGGAGGCACTGGAACAAATACCTTTTCAAACGGATATTTAGAAAAAGTTTCCTGGCAGCAGATCTGGTAAACATCTTGAATCCACACTGCAGAAATCCAGCAATTTCAATCAAGTGAAAGTAAAAGACCTAGCTGGAGGCTTCTAAACAAGAACTCAATCTAGACGAGAGTTTTGAGCTACGCTATAGAGTACAAGATTACCTGAGTATCACGAATTCCACTAACAGCAGCCAACAGAACCACGATATGGAAACCTTTCATCAGGAAATTGCGGTACCATTTTCTCTGTAACATGGCACGGATATCAAAACTGAGGAGGTTGAAGGATTATACGCAGAACTAAGGGTGTGTTCGGTTGCAGGAAATGTTTTCCAGGAAAATAAGTGAGTTTCTTATTTTCTTGTTTCTGTATGTAAGAAAATATTATCCTAAAAGCATTTGTATATAATCTAAACAAATACTATGGGAGGTGGGGTGGGGGAAGGGGTAGGGGTGTGGGGTGGGATGGATGGGTGCTAGGGGGTGTGGTTGAAGATGAGGTGTGTTGGAGGGTGGGGAGGACACAATCAATGTGAAATGTCACTTGTGGAACTTGTTTTCCCTATTTCCACTCCTAGAGAATATGTTTTCCAAAAAAAAATTGACTAGCCAAACATCGAAAAATTGGACCGAACACACCCTAAGAGGAAAAGTTAAGATAGACACAACAAACAAGATCTGCCAAAACTAAACTGTTGCTAGAGCCTTCTCCTCAAGGTGAGCACGTGAACCAAATGCAGCTGCAGGAACATCTGATATTCTTATAGTGGAATCTCTACCTGTAGAATCTTCAAGCTGTTGTCCCTTTTTAGCAACTGCATTAATCTGGCTGCAAAATAATTAGAAACTACAAAGAAACTAGCCACAATTTCCGCTACAAAAAGGGCCACAAACCTGGTTTTCAAGCTTTTCCAAATCATCTACTCTGGTTGCCCCATCAGCATCAAGCATTAAAAGCAGTTCACCACGTGAATGAAGCATTCCCTGTTTTTACAATGCTTTCGCAGAAGCAAATTGCTTTAATCTATTCCCATATAGTAAAACTGAATTCGTAAACACATAACACAGAGGACTTTCTGAATTAGTTCATTGGATGTGGAATTTGGACTCACTTTCCTTATAGCTTCCCCTTTCCCATGGTTCTTCCCAAGAAGGATGACTCGCACGTTGTCTACAGAGAATCTCTTCACGAATTCAAAAGCCACTCTTTTTGTTCCATCAGTACTCCCGTCATCAACAATAATTACCTATTCAAGAATCAATCAGTTAAGAATGTAGAATGGCATAAATACCAGCTCCAGGAATTACCCAAATAAACAACAGTAATAGCGAGGATAACTCAAATGAAAACCCAAGCTTTCAAAGTCCTGAGTTCCAACTTTTGTGCATTTTCCAGTGTCTTTATACATTTAGTGTCATGCCTATGGTGAAACATTCATCTCTATTTGAGCTTTTTATAGGCTAAGAGCTTTGCCTACTCATCAATAATACCAATAAAACTTGGACAACTGTCAAGGAGCATGAGCTGGCAATCAGGTACCGGACACTATCTTTCTTCCTTCAAAACCCAACTCACATTCCTTTCTGCTTCCTTTCTTTGATAAATTAAATGATGGAAAGATATAAGGTATAAAAAACACAAATCAAAGACCATGTTTGACCTTTCTTCTGCATCCTGTCTTTTTTGTTAGCAGTTGGCAGGCACAAACTGTCAGAAGAAGATGAAAGTTCCAAATCTGCATCCCCATCCCTCTTCCCCAAAAAGAAACGACCACCAGACCCAAACAATGTAAAGTGTGGGAAAACTTAAGTACTAGTTGACTATTTGAACTTTCACCTTGTTGGTGAGAGTTCAATTCCTCACCTTGTAATCGCCTCCCGGTTTCCCCCTTTTCAAAGGAAAAAAAACAAATTTTTCCTTTAATAAAGGAAACTCTTTCAAGTTTAAGCATTGAGATGATGAGTAGTTGGCACCCAAGCGTGAAGAAGAAGTATGGAGAAACTAGGACAAGTGGCCAAAGTAGAAAGTCATTTCAGGAAGAACCAACAGAACAGGGTTTCAGCAAACGGACTGTTTTTGATAGGTTAACTTGTATATTTATTGAAATCATTGTGTTCACTACCTGTGTATTTTAAAACATTGCGTTCTCTACCTGTGTCTTTTCTCGGCACTTCATCCTAGATTAAAAAGGGTGTCAGAAACACAGTCAATTTGTTTTGAAAACCTAAATCTCAAGAACTGAACTATTGGAATCTTATTCTCTAGGAAAAATGTAGTAAATCCAAGAAATAGCAACATAACTATTCTAGATTGAAAATATCAGTGGCACCAGGGATAGTTTCTCCATTAGAAATATCAGCAACCTAAAATTCATAAACATCATCAGACATTACACGTGAAAGATCAGCCCTGAAAAATTGTCATAAAGTCTACATGAACCAGGCTGTATTATAACATAATATATGATTAGCTTAAACCTTTATCTTCTCTAGTCAGCTTCCTCATGGTTGGGGAGAAATTCTCTTTTTCTCAGATTTAAATGCGCAAGCGGTAGTACGGGTCTTAGATTTTGATGAATCAAACTAAAAAAAAGGAAAACATGTTACATCTTGACTCATACCTCATATGTAAATGTCTTGTCATTGGCCGCGCGCTGTTGAAGATAACTGCAAATTACAAACCAAAAATTTACTATGCTCCTTAATGCCTTCACTTATGTGAAGTTTTCAAGTGATGTAAAACAAGGGGATGTAGAAGTACTATCACAATTCACAAATGAATACCTTTAATTTTCTAGCAGATGTTATACATGGTATTGTGTAGATATTCTTTTACGTTTGAACATAAGCAACCACATAGAAGATCTAATGGCAGGTCTAAGAACTTATATAGTCCTAAAATGTAAATTCTCTCTTTTACCACCTTCAAACGATCCACACACACAAACAAAAATCAAGAAACTTAAGTTACCACGAATAGTTGTTTCACAACCAGAGCTTATAGCAAAAATAAAATGGTCAAAAAATGATGTCAGGAATACATATTCATGACACAACTTATCAAAAAAATGCAATTTTATTTTTGATAACCGTGGTGTCCGGGTCAGCTTGCACGCACCTCGACTAATTTCCACGGGACACCTGCTATCTCCCACCAGCAACAGTGCAGGTACTAACTCTGTCCACAAAGGGTAGGACAAATGGGAAGAAATTACCTAGTGTTTTTATCTCAGCTAGGATATGAACCTCAGACCTCATGGTTCTCAACCCACTTCATTGACCACTAGGCCACACCCTTGGGTGAAAAAAAAATGCAGCATTAACATATGCAGTGTGCAGAAAACATAGTGTCATACCACCATCTAATCAAAGACCGATCATATCATAAGATTTCAATTGATCCATCAGTAGACTTCTTAGAGTTCTATAGTAGAACCTAGAAGAGTCAAAAATGCATTTCAAGAGATAGTAGGAGCAATTACAATTAAAGACCACATGGTCATCTTACAAACTTGAACCTCTGCATGTTATAAAATTAAATGAACCACAACTCAGAAGACAGCATGGGAACTATAGTAACGGTAACTAATAAGCAAAAAAATATCACATCACAGGGAGAAAAGTAAACAGTAGAGAAAGAAAAACTCTGGTTCAGTTACTTCAAAGTTTCATCAAGGGCTCCAGGAAGCCTGTGCTCTTCATTGTATGCAGGTATGACCAAGGATATGTACTTCTCAGCAGGATCAAATATATGAGGACAAGGAACCTGAATTATATGCTAACAAAGTTAACTCAAGAAAAAACAACTGAAGCCTAAATACCACTACATACCATCAAGCAGTTTCAAGATAGTAAAGTGGCTCTGAGACTAAGATAGAGAATTTAAAAACAATGGCTAGAGCTTGTTTAAGTTTGATGTCCAATGCAAATCACTAAATATAAAATTCAAATATTGAAGCATTTGTAGAACTGATCCAAGTATATCAGATGGTGAATTAGTAAGCTCAAGAATTTTGGGAAGTTACAATTTCATAAAAGTGCAAATGTGCATACCTAATTAACACATTGCTTACACCCTAGTCAATCACCTCTGTCATATCTACTTAATCTACTAAGGAGCACACACTTGATCCTCCAAATTCTCCCCCTTCATTTCTATTTTGTATCTATTTAAATCACCTAAATCATTTTTAGTCAATCACCTATGTAATATCTAATGGTGATATACATAATCTTTACAACTCTGTTACTCAAATGCAGATCAACAAACTTTCAACCTAAAAATAGCTTCTCAATTCCACAATTTCCAATAGAACAATTTTCCTCTATATTACGCAGCTCAAACATTATACATCCACCATCCAATAGTTAGCTACATTTCCACAACTAAGCACTTTGGGAAAAACACACTTTGTTCTTTATCCTTCTTTCTGTTGGAAATTTGCCTTTGGCGGGAGTTGCGACCGACCAACTTTAACGGCTTAAACACTAGTGTTACGTATGTTGGAGAATTCGGTTCTTCACACATGCATGATCTACTGCGTGCAATAACCGTAGGGCCAAGAATCGTCAAATTTCATTGAGAAATGAAAGAGATATTGGTCCACTTAAGTGAGGTGTTTGAAGCATGGAAAGTGTGGTGTGTTCAATTCTCCTCATCAGAGAAGAAAGAATTGTTGTGTATATAAGACTCGAGAAATTGGTTTGGGGTTTGGGACCCCAGGGTATCCCCATGTGTTTAAAGGAGGGAGGACCTAGATGTGCTTGAGTTAGGAAAGACCCTGGCCTGCGGCCAAGGGCCAGGGGCCGCAGGGCCTTCGAGCATAATATCTTTTTGGGCCGAGAAGAACTTTTCCGTAGTTTGATCCCGGTAAGCTTGATATGTACAGCTTTGGGACCGTAATTCTTTCAGATGCGGTTTGGTCACTGGTTTTAAATTCGCACGGCGTAAACGAGCAGAAACGTCCAAAGACTAATAATGGTTGTTATGGAAGGCGATTAAACGCTCCCTTCCTCACCTATATAAACACCCTTACACCCATTGTTGAGACACACCTGATATACACGAAAATATACAACCAGTAAAATCAGCTTCTTCCTATAACTTCCTAGCATCATTTCATTATTCAATATTCTTCACGGTAGCTCTTGAGTTTCCTTTGCTCAATTGTTCCATTCTTTGTTTTATCTTGGGAGACGAATTGTCCTGGACGTATAAAGGATACATACTGGCAATATTGTCTTAAGGACGAGTGCCACACCGACTCAGCAAAAATCAAAGCGCTTCCTGCCTTCTTTGTTCAACAAATATTGTAATTTCAGTTTGTTGTTATATTGTAATTTTCAGTTTTCTAGTTGAATTGTAATTTCAATTCTACATACAAGCTATTTGTAATTTCCGTTTCTTGCAAATCCTTGTAACCCAACAACTTAAGACAACAATACCTTGCTTACGGTAATCGCAATAACATGGCTGGAAATATGGCCGACAATGTTCGCTCTCTTATTCTTTGCCTCTCGAGAACAACGTTCTTTGCCTTCAAGCCCGCTGGCCGCTACTGGCGAGGCGGTAACTCCGCCGCCTTTCACTGCTGCTGCCGCGCCTATTCAAGGCAGTAACACCTGCTGCCGCTTCCGGCTCGCTGAGCTCCACCTCTTCTTCACACGACTACGATCGCCCTGAAAGTTCATGGGATCAAAATTTAAAAGATGGCAGCAAAGATGCTGTTCTACTTAACGATTATGGCATGGCGGTTCATTACTGGAAGATCCTCCACAAGCTGGAGATGAAATGGACTCTTCGCCCTTCAAAGCGGGTGAAGGGGGCTGTTATCCGTATCGTTAACGACATGAAGATGGTTCGTGATGTGTGGAATCATAGCGATTTCATGTGCAAGAACTATATCTTGAAGCTGCTTGGCATCTACACACGGTCTATTATACCGTTGGCGCGCCAAAGAGCCGGAAAAAGCGCAAAAAGTACAACGCACAAGATCGCGGTACTAAGAAGTTCATCGTTGGAAAATTTCTAAAATTCCAAATGGTGGACAGCAAAGACGAGTGATGTCCCAAGTCCAGGAATTCCAAATGATTTTACATCACCTGGATTTGGAAGGAGCCAAGCCAAACGAGCGATTTTGGTTGCATCACGATTGAAAAGTTACTCTTCATGGAATGAGTTTATGAGTTACTTGAAACTCAAGACAAAGGAGATGACCTTTTTGAAGAACTTGTTATCAAACCGCAAATCCAGGAAGATAATAAGAAGACCTTTGCCAAAGGGTAGACAACATGCCGAGGCAGCGGCAAATGCAGGTGAGGCCAAAGGGAAAACAAGCAACAAAGCCGGAAGTTCCACAAAGGCGGCAAAGCCCCGCGGAGACGTTCGAGGTAATTGTCATCACCGTGGAAACCTGGTCATAGGATCAAGAATGCCGCAGCTCAAGACCTGAGCAACAAAAGCCGTCAAAGGCAAGGCTCGCTAACGCTAAGCGTCGTCGAGGACACGCTCGATGGATACATGATTGCAGATCTCGGCCGTGGTGCTAGAAGGCAACTTGGTTGAGAATCCAATGCGCGGGTGGGTGGACACTGGTGCAACGAACACATCTGTTCCAACAAAGATGCCTTCTCCACGCACACTCGTCTCAGCAAGAAGGTCGTTCATGGGCAACAACGC
Source organism: Anisodus acutangulus (assembly GCA_029783415.1). Lineage (NCBI taxonomy): Eukaryota > Viridiplantae > Streptophyta > Magnoliopsida > Solanales > Solanaceae > Anisodus > Anisodus acutangulus. The sequence continues at coordinate 2,527,297 of CM056504.1, forward strand.
TACCCTGACGTCTTGGGGTTGGAAAGGTGGTCAAGATGACTTGGCAAGGAACTCGCTGAAGGAAGTGATGCACGTCCGCAGGATTAGAAAAATCTGGTTTTTCGGACCTTATTGGTTAATGCTGGTTTTAGGCTAGTGTTTGAATCAAATAAGTTTGTACTCACTAAAAATGGCACATTTATAGGGAGGGGCTTCGTCTGTGAAGGCCTCTTCAAAGTGAATGCCATGTCACATGCGTCAAGGAAATAAAGTTGAACCTTTCTTCTTATTTGCTTGAGTCTTCTAATTTATGGCATCATAGATTAGGACACGCGACTACAGTCTATTCAAAGCGGTAAAGATGGAGTTGTTGCGCTATCGACGTGTAAACCCTCAACATAAGTGTGAGGTGTGCGTAGAGGCAAAACTTACTAAGCTTCCTTTCGATCCGTCGAAGGAATACCGCCTCCTCTAGAACTTATTCACACAGATATATGTGATTTGAAGTTTGCACAAACTAGAGAGGGACAAGTACTGTGACATTTATGATGATAGCACAAGGTATTGTTACCTTTACTTGTTGAAAAGTAAGGATGAAGCCTTTGAAGCGCGTTTACGTTACAAAGCGAGAAGTTGAGAATCAACTTAGCCTACGGATTAAATCCATTCGTAGCGAGGGGAGAATATGTAGCGCGCTTTTGAGGAATCATTGCTCCAAGGCATTATTCATCAAACGATCGGCTCCATACTCGCTCAATCAAACGGTGTGGCGGGAACGTAAGAACCGCACATTAAAGGAAATGATGAATGCCTTGCTTATCAATTCCGGTCTTCCCAAAACATGTGGGGAGAAGCCGCCCTTACCGCTAATATGATTCTTAACAGAGTCCCACATAAGGGTAAGGACAAAACTCCGTATGAATCATGGAAGGGAAAGAAACCCACCTACAAATACTTTAAGGTGTGGGGTTGTTTGGCAAAGTTGAAGTACCCAAGCCAAAGCGGTGTCAAGATTGGGCCTAAGATGGATTGCATATTCATCGGATATGCAACATACTTGATAGTGCTTATCGCTTTTAGTGCATAAGTCGGATATTCCGGATATCCACCAGGTACAATAATGGAATCAAGGAATGCTCTATTCTTTGAAAGTACCTTTCCTAGAAAGGAGAAAGACATAACCTCATAAGCAAACGGTTATGCACAAAGCTCTCAAGAACCGGAGTCTCGAACGCTTGATACGTAATGGTTGGATCTAGCTAATCTCGAGGTGGTGAACATCCGGAATCTAGTGTTCCGATTCTCGTAACTTGGGGACTCCGAGAGATGGATCTAAGGCAAAGTAAAAAGGTCCAGGAAGCGATAAATCCTTTGGTCCCCGACTTTGTAGCTTATATGGTTAATGATGAACCTAGGACAATTGCTCAGGCGTTGTCAACTCCAGAAGCACCGCTCTGGAAAGAAGCTATTGAGAGTGAAATAGGCTCCATTCTGCATAACCATACGTGGGAGTTGGTTGATCTTCCTCCGGAAAATAAACTGTTGGGGTGTAAGTGGATACTCAAGCGGAAATACAAAGCAGATGAGTCTATAGACAAGTACAAAGCCAGGTTGGTAGTCAAGGGCTATCGGCAAACAGAAGGCTTTGATACCTACTCCCCGGTATCCCGGATGACATCCATACGGGTATTCATTGCGATCGCAGCTTTGCGTGACCTTGAGATACACCAAATGGACGTCAAGACAGCCTTCCTAAACGGTGATTTGGAAGAAGAAATTTATATGGACCAACCCGAGGGTATGTGGTTCAAGGGCAGAGAAGAAAGTCCGCAGACTTGTCAAATCTCTGCAGGCTGAACAAGCCTCAAACAATGGCACGAAAATTTTATAGTACTCTACTATCGAAAGGGTTCGCCATTAATGAGTGTGATAAATGTGTTTACACGAAGGTAACTCGACTCATTTTTATGATATGCACGTATGTAGACGACATGTTAATCACAGGAAGCGATCTAGGGTAATCTTAGAGACTAAGAACATGTTGAAACAATGCTTAGACATGAAGGATATGGGTATCGCAGATGTCATCTTAGGGATTAAAATCTCTAAGGCGCCTCGTACGGATTTGAAGTCTTATCTCGCCTCACTACATCGAGAATGTTTTGAGAAAGTTCGAGATGTTAGACTTCACCGAGAGTCACCAATGGATACAAATCAAAAGCTTGATAAAATCTTGGTACTTTGTATACCAGGAGCGATATACGCATGGTGATCGGTAGTTTGATGTATATAACAAAGCGCACTGACCGATATTGCTTACGCGAATCAATAAGTTGGCTAGGTTCACCCGTAATCCGGTGATAATCACCGGAAGGCGTTGAATTGGGTATTACCGAAATACACGCAAATTACGTTAAGTGCAGTGCACTATTCGAGATATCCAAATTGTACTAGAAGGGTACAAAGGATGCAAACCGGATATCTGATATAGAACACCAAGTCCATCAAATGGGTATATATTTACAATTGGTGGTGGGCATTGTGTCTTGGGAAATCTCTAAGCAAACTTGCGTCGCCCGATCCACAATGGAATTGGAGTTTATCGCTTTAGACAAAGCGGGAGAAAGAAGTCGAGTGACTTCATGACTTAGAGGATGTTTCGTGTTGGAACAAACCCGTACTTTCGGTAATGATCCACCGCGATACCGATCGGCTCTAGGAAGGGCACGAATACTATGTACAACGGCAAAGTCTCGTCATATTCGACGGAGGAGGCATAAGGCGAATTGACATCACCACAGGTATAATATCTATTGATTACATCAAGTCAAAGGATAATATAGCGAACCCATTGACAAAGGGCCTACTGGATCGAGATGGCTTGCTGTCAGGAATGGGCTTAAAACCCAAAATATAAGGACCAATACTGATGGTAACCCAACCTTACGAGCTGAGATCCCGGTAATTTGGTACAATGGGAAACGAAGCTGTAAAGGTTGATTGACCGCTTCGGTGGAAGTATGAGTACTTCGGATAGTGATTTCGAAAAAGAAACACCAAATCAGTCGTTCGATAGGCGTTAAGTGCTATCTGCAGATATGGGTAAAGGTTAAGTTTTCAAAACACGTAATGATCCTCAGCGGTTGAGGTTAGGTTCTGGGAAACTTTTAAATGGTTCCTAACACTTGTGAAGTGGGGTATAGCAGATACCTTGTAGAAGACCACCTATTTAAGTGCGAGGGCCAGGCGCCTCAAAATGAACGCATGGCAAGAATCCAAGACATTGTCCATGCAAAGCGGACAAAAACATTACGAAGAAGAGAGTAAGGGAATTTGTTGTGTTGGTACCATTGACTTGGCTTACACTAAACAACCCGACGGTTCAAGGCATCCACGTTCACCGCAAGTAAGTCCGATGGTATTCAACTATGGAAGGTTCAAAGCTGATGCTACTCTCCTTATGCAACATCGGTCAGTGAAATATTGTCTGAAAATGAAAAGACACCATGTGAGTCGCCAAAATCTCTTTCAAGAGGGATTGTTGGAAATTAGCCTTTGGCGGGAGTTGCGACCGACCAACTTTAACTGGCTTAAACACTAATTATTACGTATGTTGGAGAATCACGGTTCTTTCACACACGATGATCTACTAAATCGTAGATAGCGTAGGGCAAGAATCGTCAAATTTCATTGAGAAATGAAAGAGATATTGAGTCCACGGCGAAGTGAGTGTTTGAAGCATGGAAAGTGTGGTGTTGTGTTCAATTCTCCCTCATCGGTAGAGTAAGAAAGAATTGTTGTGTATATAAGACTCGAAAATTGGTTTGAGGTTTTGGGACCCCAAGGGGTATCCCATATGTTTAAAGGAGAGAGGACTAGATGCTTGCCCGGTTGAGGAAAGACTACACGCTACCGCCGCCGCCGCCGCCTCGGTCTGGTTAGTTCCTGGTTCAGGTTCTCGAGGTTCACGGTTCACATGTCGGTTCATGTCACGGGTTCACTGGTCGTGGGTCGGGCCTTCGACATTATCTTTGGACCGTAGAACTTTTCCGTAAGTACGCTTGATCCCGAAGCTTCAGATGTCTGATTTGGACCGTAATTCTTTCAGATGTAGCTTGGTCCTCGAAGTTTCGAAATTCGTGATTTGGCAACGAATGTAAACGTACTCTCAATTGACCATTTATTTTGGTGAATTACACCTCCTATAATGGCATCCGTTAGTATTTCTCTCCTTTAATTTGGTGGCTTTACTACCTCCATAATGGTCGTTATTTACCAATAATGGTTGTTATGGAAGCGATCAAACAACACCATTCCTCACCTATATAAACACCCTTACACCATTGTTGAGACACACTTGATATACACGAAAATATACAACCGTAAAATCAGATTCTTCCTATAACTTCCTAGCATCGTTTCATTATTCAATATTCTTCACGGTAGGCTCTTGAGTTTCTTTTGCTCAATTGTTCCATTGTTGTTTTATCTTGGGAGACAATTGTCCGGGACGTATAAAGGATACATACGAGGCAATATTGTCTTAAGACAGTGACACACTGACTCGGCAAAGAAAATCAAAGCGATTCCGATCTTCTTGTTCAACAAATATTGTAATTTCAGTTTTGTTGTTATATTGTAATTTTCAGTTTTCTAGTTGAATTGTAATTTCAATTCTTACATAAGCAGTTACTTGTAATTTCCGTTTCTTGCAAATCCTTGTAACCCAACACTTTCCAACGGCACAACTTACATAATTCAAATTAGTAACAGTGTCCCACTCAATACACCTAGTCAATCGACCCATCAACTATTCACCAATATGAAACTACTTCGGATTTCCTATATGAATCTACTGCAACAATTCTGCTCCATTCAGGCCCATTTCATACACAATTCAAATAAGCAACAGCATCCTGCTTAATAACCTAGTCAATCGATCCATTAACTATGCATCAATCCGAAAATACTTTGGGTTGATATGAATCTACTGCAACAATACTTCATCCAAAAAAAAAAAATGAACCTACGCAACAACTCTGCTCCATTCAGGCCCCATTTCATTCTAATAACAAACAAAATATGACGTGATTATCTTCTGGGTCGAGCTCGTCGCATGAGCTTGCCTATTACAGGTTATCAATCATGTGTGTTTTGCGGTCTACTATGTTCGCCCCGAAGGATAGCTGACTTGGGTTCCATTGTCATAAAAAAAAATGTTGGAGTATTTTTATGTTGTAGGGAGTAATTTTGACTAAATTTTATTTCATTGTAAAAGTGGCTAAACGTTTTAGTCGTTATAAGAGAATGTCTAATTTTATATTAGCGATGCGAAAAGTGGTTATTTGCCCGTTTCCCCTCCCCTTCTAAATAACTATGTTTATCACTCTAATTATGAATTATATTTAAGTTAGCTAATTAAAAATAGTCAATCAGTTGAAATCAATTGTTTAAAAAAATCAATTGATCTTTCCTTTTAGAAATAAGTAAATTATGTGTATTAGAGAGAAATGTTGAAATTGATACAAATTGGACATAACCTTTGATTTTTATCATGCTATTCTAGTATATGCATACAAAATGTATTGCGGTGGAGATTGTTCCTCCTCGTGGCTTATTAACCATGGTCTCTTGAAGGTTTCATTCTTTTACTAGCACAAAGCATATTTTTTTTGTGTGTTATTATCAGCCAAGACTAAAATGCAGCATCAATTGCCCGTCTAGCTCAGTTGGTAGAGCGCAAGGCTCTTAACCTTGTGGTCGTGGGTTCGAGCCCCACGGTGGGCGTTAATTTTTTCTTTCTGTAAGATTCTTTCTGTTCTGAACAACATCGAACTGCACAGTCTAGGCCCAATTAGTTCTTTCCGGGCTTCTACATTCTGAGCCCAAAAACTTGATTGCTTTGAGCTTTTCTGTTTTCTTCTTTATTTCACGTTTTCCTTTTAAGTTTTAGTATTAAAATTAAACATTATGGTTGTGTTCCTTATATATATATATAAATATACGATTAATTATGAGATTATTTTTATTAATAAAAATATATATATACATGATATGCAATATCTAATTAAGGAAATTAAATCTATATTTTCCTAATACAAAACTAATAGTTTTTCCTAGTACAAGACTACTACCATAATTATACATGTACAAGAATTCTACTAATTATGGTAACATATATACAAACTATACTATGTGATATGCACGGTCAAAGTGTTGTGTATATCGTGGTCTTTCACACCCTCGCAGTCATAGCGGGTGGTTATCGTACGCTAAGACTGCCCCAAAAATTATCAAACAGAACTAAGGGAAGACCCTTAGTAAAAATGTCAGCAATTTGGTATCGTGAAGGGATATGCAAGACACGTACTTGTCGACGAGCTACCTTTTCGCGAACAAAGTGAATATTCATCTCAATATGTTTAGTGCGCTGATGTTGGACCGGATTCCCAGAGAGATAGACTGCACTAACATTATCGCAGTAGACCAATGTAGCTTTCTGAATGAGAAAGTGAAGCTCTAATAGGAGATTACGCAACCAACATGACTCGGACACCATATTGGCTATCCCTTGATACTCGACATCCGCACTAGATCGTGATAAAGTAGCCTGGTGTTTAGCCGACTAAGAGACCAAGTTATCACTAAGAAACATACAATACCCAAACATTGAACGTCTGGTAGCTGGACAGCATGTATATGATACAAGAGTAGAGACCGAGGACAGATATAAATGCAATCCAAAATCAAGTGTGTCATGTATGTATCAGATAATACGTTTGAGCGCATGCATGCGCTCAATCCGCGGATCATGCATAAATAAACACACTTGTTGTACTGCATACGTAATATCTAGTCTTGTGAAAGTCAGATATTGAAGAGCCCATGCAAGACTACGATACTGGGTAAAATCCATGTATGGTGTGCTAGACGTAACACTCAGCTTGTGTTTGGTATCAACCGGAGTAGAAGTAGACTTACACGATAACATGCCAGCTTTCTCAATAATCTATGCCGCAGACTTTTTTCTGTGATAAAAATAAACCACCTGCATGACGAGTGACTGCAATGCCCAAAAAATAGCACAAGGGCCTCAAGTCATTCATATCAAATTTTGAACTGAGAAGTGACATGATAGACTTGCGTAGATTATCATACGAGGCAGTCAATATTATATCATCACCATATAACAATATGTATGCCAGAGAAGTACCACGGTGATAGATGAACATAGAATGATCAGATTTGCTGTGAGAAAACCCAATAGTAGACACATAATCTACAAACCTTTTATACAAAGCTCGTGGGGCCTGCCTAAGACCAGACAAGGACTTTTTCTGCAAACATACATAATGAGGATAATTGGGGTCCCTAAAACTCCAGGGTTGATGCATGTAAACTGTCTCCTTAAGATCACTGTGTAAAAAAGTATTTTTTACATCCAGCTGGTGAATGGGCCATGCTTTCGCGAGAGCTAGACTGAGCACAATGCGAATGGTTGTCTGTTTGACCACCGGACTAAATATCTCTCCACAATCCACGCCACACATGTTGCGTTTTACCATCACCTATAAGACGGGACTTATGCATCTCAAAAGAACAGTCAGAATTTTCTTTATGAGTAAAAATTCACATAGACCAAATAATATTAACACTAGGTGGACGGGGCACCAACTCCCACGTCTTATTTTCAATAAGAGCATTAAATTCATCATCCATGGTCATTTTCCAATTCGGATCATGAAGGGCAGACACTGGGTTACATGGCAATGGTGATTTAGTGACATTAGAATTGAGATTAAAATGTCTTTTAGGTTTAAAAATTCCCCGTTGGCTACGAGTAACAGGCCCTTGACCCGAATAGAATTGGACCAGACTGGGTCGGTGTTGGACCGTCTCGGGACTGGACCGAACTGGACGTAGGAGACTGGGCATTTGGGCCAGCAGGCAGTGGGCCTGCTGGCCGTAACATTGGACCTGGAAGGGAAAGTATTGGGCCAGCAAGCAGTGGCCCCGTTGGTCGAGAATCTGGAACTAGACAAAGATCATTTGGGCCTGCTGGCAGAATTGGGTCACGGGCACAAGACAGATCCACTGGAGTACCGTAGCATCAAGAGTTGCCCACAATTCTATTTCATCATCGGTGGTATGCACATTCTCCTTACATGTTGCCAAGGGGATGATGTGATGGAGGACTCGAAGAGACCGTGCGTGAATGTTAAATAGTTCTGCCCATGTCGCGTATTGGATGTTTTCCATCTCAAAAACAATAGAGATGTTGTTCTTGATGTTGGAGACTGCAAGAGCGGGATGAAAGATGTTCTTTGTGGTAGACATGATGAAAGAACAAAAGAAGAATTAGGGTTTTGGGAATCAAAAAACTAATGAAGGTAGGAGGGGGTATGGCCGACGACCACTAGTCCAGCAGGGAAACGGAAGGAGGATTATTTGGAGAATGAAAAGTTTGCCCTAGACTGCTGATACCATGAAAGAGAATAATCCCTTTATTATTTTTAATAAAAAAAAATATATATAGATGATATACAATATCTAATTAATGAAATTAAATCTACATTTTCCTAATAAAAGACTAATAGCTTTTTCTAGTACAAGACTACTAACATAATTATACATGTACAAGAATTCTACCAATTATGGTAACATATATACAAGCTACACTATGTGATATACACGGTCAAACTGCAGTGTATATTGTGTTCTTTCAAATTCTTTCTTATTTCACTCTGCTAATCGGATATTGCACCTCAGTCATTAGCTAGTTGGAGTCGACCTTTTGAATAACAGCCAAGAAGATCTTATGAAAATTGAACATTTTCGTAGCGAAGATATAAAACAGATATTGGGCAAAGGAATAAATCTTATAATATGCATTCCGTACCATTTGAAATCGTTTCACTCAATAATACTGTATAATCGTAATTGGTTTTCATCATAAAATGATAAGCTTTACGTTGATTTTATTATCTTTAATACTCAAAACGTTGTTAAAATCACTAATAATTATCAAGTATTAAAATATTAAGTTTGGTGCATAAAAACAAAATCAATCTAAGCTTATAAGTCAATTGTATGAATGAAAGTTTACCTACCTATACTAAACAAATCAAAGGCTCATAGGTGCACCAGCCATTGTGATTTGAAGCTAATGACTTTTTATACTTGCTTTTCTAGCTTTTGCAGTTGGAAGTTAGAACTACCCTATTTGTTAAATATAGCTTGAAATTGGGACCAATAAAGAATAAATTAAGTTTGTTTAAATCTATAACATGTAACGTCATTTATTTAGAGGGAACTTTGGAGAAACAATACAGTTAGTTACTTATGTGTGACCTATAAATCAAAGTTCGAATAGTAAAATCAACCATTTATACTTGCATCGGGATAGATTGCCTACAATCCTGGGAGGTTCGGCTATTCGTAGACTCTGAATCTTTGTGCATCAAACTGCCTTTAAAAAGTCATCTATTCTTTATTTTATATAATTAATAGCATCCTTTGTTCCCACTTCATGATAATTTAAATTAGTCAAGCTTTAAAACGAGTACCGAACATTACTCTAAAAAATAAAAAATAGTTTTTTTTATCCCTTGAGGAGTGCCACACCTATGAGACATCCCAATTGATATACAAGTAACAGAAAAAAAAAGTTGGTTTCTATGGGAGGGACCTTCTCAAGCAATGATTAAAGGTAAGTAGGGAACAACATAAAAAAAAAGTTTTGAAGTTAGAACTTTTAGAATTCATTTTCTCTCTTATAACTTTACTGTTGTGGGTACAACATAAAGTTGTGAAGAGTTGGCAAGTGTTGGCCTTTTACATGGTTCATTCTTTAACACTTTTTTTCTGTCTCCCCCATGATTCACAATGCTTATAAAGCTTTCCCATTATTATCTCCTCCTAACTTTTCCTCACTATCTCATTATTCATTATCATCATTATAGTCACATCCCCTTCATCAAACCATTACAATGTTTATTAATTCTATAAAGAGGTTACAATTAATTGGATTGAGGTGGTAATATCAATTACTTTTTTGGTAATTTACATAATTCCCCTATGTTCAAACGGTTTGGATTATGATCTGCTTATTAACTTAATCCAACGTGTTGAATTCAAAATGATTAACTAAACTATTAGGTCAAAATATGCCAAAATAATGTAACTTGATGGATCAAACTGCAATCCAAAAAACAATAGTATCAAATTTAGAAATTCAAAAAATGTAAGTTCAGAAAAATACATTAATTTACTTTTTCTTTTTAGAAAGAAAATAAAAGGGATGAGGGATTGGAGTATATTTGACGGATTGGATTATGTCTCGTTATTTGATCTTTCTTGATCCAAGCAACTTTGGACGAGGTGGGTCATGAGTCTACTCATTAATTTGATAGTACATATTAGGTGGGATTGTTAAAATTTGAGTCCGCAATCAAAGTTTAGCCACTGATCCAAATGCAATTTGAAAGTAGTCAGTCACTTTTAATGTGAAAAAAAATTATGGATGAAGATTCCCTAGCTAAAACACTGAACAACTACAACATATGGTGCTGGACTTTAAAACTTTAACAAGTAGAGCTCCACCACAATGTGTTGAAGTTAGAAAATTATTGAAGCTGCAACTGTATGATCAATTCATGGAGCTCATACCTTTATCACTTCAAATTTTATAACGATTCATGAAGTTCAAACTTTCATAATCTAAATATAAAAATCGTCCACAGTTTCTGACTTCAAGAACAATTCATGGAACTCGAACTTATCAGCCTAAACTCAAGGAACTCAAACTTTCACAATGTAAGTGTGTCCTAGAGTTTCAAATTTCATGAACAATTCATGAAGTTCAAATTACTTTTATCAGTTCAAACTCCAGAAATATTTCATCGAGTTCAATTTGATACATATTCAACGCCAATAAAAGTTTCCACGAGTTTTTTTGTGTTTTAATCCAGGAGCGCGTATTTTCGGCAAAATGTTATTTCGCATTAAAAGTTATTAAACGCTAAATAGTTTTTGAAACGACTGCTATAACTTAGTAGCAATCCAAAAAATGACTTTTTGCCAAAAACAAAATCCAATTTGACATGTTTTATCCCTCAAATTTGATCCAACCCGTCTAGCTTTGCCAGTTTCCACCTCTAAATTTTGGGAAAGTGACCATGTGGAATGTGTTTACTATTATGGCCTACTTCTCTGATGTAGATAGACATAACTACATATTAATCGCACCATAGTTGCCTTCAATATAGGTAATATTTCCACCAACCAGAAGGTCGCAATAACGGAAACTGCATGGGACATGCAAGGACAAAAGAGTTATTGGAGAAAGATAAAATCAGTTTCTAAAAATTAATAATGTTTTTTTCTATTTTTAATTTAATAGTAGTAAATTTCACAAGAACAACCTGAATTTAATCACATGAATGACAAAAGTTCACGCTTATTGAATGACAAGAAATAGAAAGATCAGCAAATTAACTTTCTTTAATTTGGTCATAAAGTTAAATATATACTACTATTTAATAGTAGCTTATTTGAAATTGTTCAAGACATAATTGTAGATCACCAAAGTAAATTAATGACAAAAGAGCACTTTTAAATCATAATATTTTGTCTCCTCGATATGCATTAATTTTGGTGACAAGAAAGTCGTAGTATAGGCTACTAGCTAAGTAGCACTAAATTTAACTCCCCATCTATTCAAACAATTGACTAATGACATTAAATTAGGGAAATTATATATAATTTGTTATAAATAAACCCCCTTTGCTGGTTGAGGCTCGGCCTTTGACTCTGCTTGCCTCTACTTTTCATATCAAGCGTACAAGTCTAGTTTAGTGGGATTTACTTCTAAAGACATGAATTCTTTTTCATCTCCCCTGTCAAAATCGACGTCTTAACCTGACTTCCTGAAACATTACTATGGTTACTGATAAAAATAATAAGTAAGCCGTTATAATAGATCAAGTGACATTGATAGCACAAAACGTGTTTATCTTAGTGTACATAACTTCCTATAAAAATAAAAAGCAGCATGCGAAAATTGAACTTAAAAAAGTGAGAAATTAAAGTCATTACGCTCTAGCCTCTTGTATGGGATTCCAAAACTAAACTATTAAGTCTTTCTTTGAAATCCCTACAACAAGGGATATATATTTGAAGAATCCCTAAGTATAATATAAGAGAAGCTCTTAGAGCTTTAAATTTGATGAACAATATAGGAATAAAATAATAAAAACTTTCGAGGTAGAAATATACTTTGATCTCTAAGTTTGGAGAAGAAAATACCATAATATAAATTTCTAGAGTACCTCAACGTTTAGATCATAAACTAGCATAAAAATAAGAAAATAACTTTTACAGTAAATGATTAATATGGATGAATAAAGTAAGTGGAAGAAAGAACTCCCTTCATTATTTTTTTTTTTAAATAGGAGTAAATTATTTCAGTTTCTCGTTATTTATGGTTCTGATTTTCAACAATTTTCCAAAAATAAAATATTTTACAAAATTTTCCTTCCACACACACACACACACAATATATATATATATTTTAACTTGTTTGCTTTAAATATCAAAACAGTGGGATGGATTTCACCAGAAAATTTGGTTTCCTACATTTTTCTTAAATTTCTTGTACGCACATGAATATGAATTATAATGTAAGAAAATTATTTTTTTGAATGAAGCAATTATGTCTATTCATAAGCTGGACCTTAAAATAGTCAACTTATTCATATGTCAGGGGAAAACCAAAATAATTAAAAATGATATTAAAGAATCCAAGCAATGACCATTCTTCATTCTCTGTCACATTCAATAATATTCATTTTATTGCAATAATCCCATATTATAAAAAGCTTAGTTCAAAAGTTTTCCCCCTCTCCATATCTTCAAAGTCAACAAAAGAAGAAAAGAAAAAACACTTCACCCACCCAACGAACTCATCCGATACATGTATCAAATCATCACTTAAATTATAAATAATAAATTTTGAACTCAATAACCAAAATTATTTGTGGTAAATCTCAAACTAAAACTCAGAATTCAAATTCAGGGTCTGCCTCTAGCACAATCCGACACTGATCATTTAAAAGGGTTAATAACACTTTTGATCCCTTAATTATTGAAATATTTTGATTTTTGGTCCTTTTGATATCTAAACAAACACATTTAACTCTTTGAGACGAAAAAGAACTCATCTGCTATCAAAATATAAATTTCAATATTTACCTTAGTTATTAATTGTTTCACGCCTTAATTACGTACATTATTTCATATATTTAATGATAATATAATTTTAAAAATAGTTTAAATATAACCTAGTTCCTACATTGAGGAACCAAAATACATATTTTAATTAATAAAAAGTTAAATATCACAAGGACCTTCAATTTATCAATAATTTAGGAGTTGTGTGAACATAATATTTATTTATGCATTTAAAACCAATATTCTGTTAATTTTCGTTTTCACTAAAAAAATCAACTTTTTTTCATATGCATGTCTAAATTCAATCAACTTTAGAAACTCTTTTCTTTCAAATTTCAACCAAATTTATATTTAAACGCCCAATAAAAATGTTATAATCCCAAACTAAAAAGCCAATTACAAATAATGATTCACAGTTAACTCAGATCAGTAAATATGATCAAATGACCAAATTACAACAGGTAAACTTACCTAAAAAAATTAATCATCAAAAAAAGAACTTTAGGGGCTAATGTGCAATTCCCATTTGTTGAATCTCTGTTGAATAATTGATGCTTCTTTGATTGGGCAACGCTAACATAGCAGTATGATCAAAGAAATCTTTCAGTGCAACAACAGATTTCAAAATCAATTTCAGATCTTCAGCACAACGAAACCCTAAATCCCCAATTCTCCTTACAGCATACACATAAAATGTAATACAACCCTTTCGAAACTTAAATCTTGCCATTTCAGTACCCGATAACCCGCGAATCATCTTCTTATTCACTTCACCTAATGGAATCTCAGTGGGCCAAACCGGGTCGATCGATAATTTCATGTGCTCCGATTCGAATACGAATAAAACGACTTTTGATTTCTTTGTACCAAGCCCTAATGTGAGTGTATGCCAAGCATGGTGTGCTAAGATAGTGAAATTTGTGGGTAAATAAGCTGTGGTTGAAGTGAAATTGGAGTTATTAACGGTGGTGGTTGACGGTGGTGGAGGAAGGGAGAGGAGACGGTGGAGTTCTAACGGCTTTGCACGGCGGATTGTGAAGGATTTAACGATGAATTGACCGCCGAATCGGAGACCTTTTACATCGGAGATGGGTTTAAAGGTGAAATCGGAAGTAGGTTTGGGCGCTTTTTCGTCATTTTGGTGTTTGTGTTTTTGCTTCTTTGTTTTTTCTTTTTCTTTTTGTTTTTTTTCTCCCATTGGAAGAAGAAGAAGGTGAAGTTTGAACTTTGAAGCTGATGATGGTGATAGAGATAGTGTGGAGTATACAAAAGTTTGGTTGATTTTGTTACTGTTAAGTTTATTATGCTACTATAATAATGACACCAAGAAAAGGGCATCCTACTTTGCATTAATTCCAGAAATTTTTTGAACTAATTTAATGATCGATATTCAGTATCAAATTTTGAGATTTACTAATTTGAATTCCACTAATTGAAATATAATGTTCTTTATTAATAGTATAGTTCTTTGTATCTTGCTATTTTGTGCATGTTTTTTCTTATAACCAACGTCGAATTCTTTTTTGTTTGGGTCGAAGGTCTATTAGAAAAAATCTCTCTATCCACATAAATAGTTAAGGTCTTTGTATATCCTATACTCCTCAAATCTCACTTGTGATGTTACACTGTATATGTTGTTGTTGTTGAAATATAATATTCTTTATCAAAGTAATTACATTTTCAGAACTCAAACTCGAAAAATACATATAACTTTATGTTAATGTCAAGTTAATATATTGATAAGTGTCTTTCTAGGACACGGTTAATTTAAATTCTTACCATAAAGTTACACTTTCAGGGATAAAATACTTTTACCAAAGGTGTCTTACTTTGAAGGTAAAATTCTTCTCTTTAGATTCAATCTTGAGATTTCTATTTAAGAGTTAATGAATACTTATTCCACTATAATCTTTAATGATATTCTTGCACTAATTCAGCCACATTAGTGGTGTATGTGCTTCACTCTTCTTCTTTTTTTTGACGAAGGAACCCACAACCGCTACTCTTTCGAGTACGCACAGGGTAAACCCCGGACTGACGCAATAGCCTGCAAACCACGTCAGCCGATTAACCACACTTGGCAAGCCATGTGTGTGCGCCAACCAAGAAGATTTATGTGAGGATCGAACTCGTGTCTTGGCCTCCGCTCTTCTTGCTACAATACTCTTTTGTACTAGTAGTATACTCTTTTTTTTGTTGAAAGGATTTGTTTTTTCTCTTTATTTAAAGTAGGTATACAAGTAGTCCACGAGCTTCACAATTATGGCACTTTCTTTCTTTTCCCTTTTTCTTTTGAAATTAGTTGCCTTTGTTTTATATATTCCTTAATTGTTACTGTTATTTTATTGTTGTTATTCGTAACAATAGTATTTGAGTTGGCTTATAAGTATTTTGACTGTCATTAAGGAATTTGCTACTTTTATCAATGCAAATAATTTTAACTATTTCATTATGTACATGTTACTTTCTATCAACTCGAATTCCGACTAATCTTATCAACCAAAATTTAGGTAAATGCAAAGAATTCACAAAAAAAGATTGTCTCTGTCAGCCCTTGTAATTTCTACCAACATCATTGACTGTTAGGTTTATGTTTTATTTATATTACCTTGTTTTTACAAAAGATCATGAGAATATTGTTCAAGTTCAATGTAATATTAAAGTAAAATAAATAATTACACGGAAATGTGCACACATGTCGAACCTATCATGATTTTTGATATTCCATAAAATTCAAAAATTAATCAGCTTAAAGATAAATAAATGTAACTGATAGAGAATACGTAAATATTCTTCATATATTCTATAATTATTATTTTAGTATAATTATATAAAGTAGATATTCTCATACGATTAGGATTATAATTGTAATCACACACACACACACACACACACATATATATATATATATATATATATATATATATAGTATTAATGAGAAGACTCCAAATAAGGAGAATTACACTACTCTACATGGTATCAAGAGTCAAACCTCATGGCTACTCTCGAATCTCCCGAGGGTTCCTTCTCCACCCCTGAAGTCACACATCCTTCTCTCATAACTCCTTTCATCCGGCCTTCGCCGTAACAAATATCAAGAACTTTATCCCTTTGGTTCTTGATCAAGAGGATGGACAATACTCATCGTGGGTTGAACTATTTCAAATACATATTTGTGCATACAACGTCCTTGATCACATCGATGCCACCACACCTCGTCCACCCGACGTCGACAAACCTGACGTGGAAGCGGCTAGATGCAATTGTTAAACAATGGATATATGACACCATATCTAAGGATTTGCTTCATACTATTATGAAGACATGTGCGTCGGCTCATGAACTATGGACCAGGTTAGAGGAAATCTTTCAAGACAATAAACACACACGTGCCGTGTATTTGGAGGAGCAATTTAATAACACCCGTCTTGAGAACTTTGCTAATATGTCTGCCTATTGTAAATAATTGAAAGTAGTTGCAAACCAGTTATCTAATGTTGGCAATCCAATTTTAGAAACAAAGATAGTCCTACAACTAATTAATGGTCTGCCAAAGGGTTAGTACGACATACTTGCGACGATGATCCAACAGGCTAATCCCATCGCTAGTTTCAACAAGGCCCGATCACAATTACTATTGGAGGAGACTAGACGTGTAAAACAAGACGAACATAATCAGAAGGTGTTAGTAGTCGATGCACCACCGACCACCGCTGTATCCGCCAGAAGGCTTGCCAACCGGGTGGGTTCGAGATGGGGCGGAGGGGTCCCAGCGGGACGGGACCCGACGAGACGGAGGGGAGGGCTGGATCGGTCCTCCGGCGGGACTAGAGAGTCGGGATTGGCGGGATCAGCCGATGTCCCATCCCGTTCTCGGTCCCGTCAAAAAAGGGGACCGGTCTTTTCGGGTTGGGGGCGGGGCGGGATCGGGTTTTCCTTTTTTTTTTTGTACTTAATTTTAAAAAATAACATATATAAACATCTCAATAATTGAACAAGATAGTGTAATAAAAACATCTCAATGCTGTTTTTGTGCCTCTTATATTATTTAATAGAAATATGATTTTTTTGTAATACAATTTCAAAATTGCAATTTTGTGGTGTTGAAAGTTGCAAATAACATAGTAAAATCTAAAATTGCAATTAAAAAAATCACATATTTATAAACACATTTTCTAGTTTCTTCACAATGTCTTGTGGTTCTTCGGTTGAAATTGGAATTTGTGGTCAAATTGCTCGACGTCGCTTCCACCTACATCGGATAAGATTTCGTTGTAGTTTTCATCGTCTTCTTCGTTGATCTCCGGTTGACCGCACCTTCTACGCTCGACTCGTATCCAATCTCTGAATAAAACTGCAATCTCCAAGCTGTCTCCCGCTAATGAGTGTCTATGCTCTCATATTTGAAATCTTCTGGCAGAAAAAGCACTTTCAGACGCTGTTAATGACGCTTGAATGTTCAACATATCTCTGGCCATCTTTGATAGTGTCGGAAATGTATTCTCATTCTCCCTCCAGTATTTTAGCAAGTCTTCACGTTCTTCTTCATTGAGAACCGCTTGGTACGGTACAACACCCTGCAAAACAAAAATATCAAACTCGCTAACTTGATTAGTAGTGGTACCACTAAACATTCTATTTCTAAGGCTTTCAATACTAGTCGCAGAAACATCTTGTCTTTTTTGAGGTTGTATTGAAGAAAACGAAGATGGTATGGAAGCCGGTTGGTTGCTAGCACTTTCTTGTTGGTAATGTGTATATACTTTTTTACATTCATCGTGTATGCTAGACAAAACTTCTTCTTTAGTTGGTTCCTTAGATGGTTGGTCATTTGGATTTTTTGGAGTTGGAGGTGAAAGTACTGCTATACAATCATAAATAGTTTCAATAAGTGCTTTACAACCGTCTATTTTAATAGTCGGATTTAATACATCACCAATAATATAAATAGTTGGAATAGAAAAAAAATTTAATTTGATAAACATTTTTAATAGGTGTCTTATAAGATTGCTTTTCCATATATTCACTAAGTAACAAAAATATTAGAGAAATATAAAATAACATAGTTGAAATAGTAAGATAATAAATACCGAAAAATTCTTTAGTAGCTTGCTCTAAAAATACAATAAGTTCTGAAATTTTTTCCCAATCGTTATCTACAACCATATCAGTTGGATTTCGATTATGTGCGTTAAAAATAGAGTTATAGGTCTTCTATAATCATAAGCAACAAGTAGTTGTTCATATAAAGAATTCCACCTAGTCGCTACTTCTTCGGGAATTTTTTCTATAAGGCAGTCCACAATCGTGACAAGTTTTTTTATATTATTTTTTTCTTTGTATTCTATTACTTCTAAAAATAAAGTTTATAGAAAATTGTACTTTATTAAGAATGTCTTCAAAAAGTGATGACCATCCTTTACAACTAAGTTATAAATATGGCACGCACATTTTATATGAAAATGATCAGGAAAAGATTGAGTTAATACATCTTTTAAAAGTTTAATATCATAATTATTAGAAGAAGCATTATCTAACGTAATTGTCATTATTTTATCAGTTATACCACAATACTCGCAAATTTGATAAATATTTTCTACAATAAAACTTTCAGTGTGCCTATTATCAATTTATCTATATGCTAAAATACGTTTTTGCATAAACCATTTATAATTTATCCAATGACATGTTACAGTTAAATAATCATGACCGTTAGTACTACGGCCTATATCAGACGTGATAGATACTTTGCCAAGAAAATGATATAATGAATACCGTAAATATTGTTGATATTCATGTGCAAATTTAAAAACGTCTCTCCTAACAATTGATCTAGGAAAACCGTTAAAAGCATGATTGTACATATCTCTAATGTAATGAATAAAACCAGGAGATGAAGGAAATGAAAAAGGCAAACCCTCCACCGCAACTAATTTTGCTATTGCTTCCATATCTCTATGTTTATCGTATTTAGGACCTACAATTCCTTCCGTCGTCGGGTTAATTTGATCATGTACTGAGAGCGCATTGGTGCACCCGACTTTATAGCCTCGTATTCATCCCACCTAGCTTTGTGAAAACTTTGTACATGTCTCAATAAACCTCCCGTCCCACCCTAACCTTTTTCCATTTTAAATTTATAAACATTTTTACAAATTTGGCATCTAACTACTTGATTCTCATGGTCCCTATAAAAAATCCCATGCAGCAAATTTTAATTTTCGTTGTGTGGGGCCTCGTCTCATACTAGGCGTTCCAGTTTCAGTTTGAGGTGCACTAGTGGGTGTGTCATCTAGATTATCTTCTAAATTAAAGTCTGGTTGAGTTGCAGAATATATCTCATCGTCTAATGGTATATCATTAAAAAATTTAGTTTCATGTATATGAGTGTAATCAATCAAATCATCATGCCGATGAATAGGATGACTAGAAGAAGTACCACTGCCCTTGTTATCCCTACTAGATGAAGCACCCTTACCCTTAAACATAGCTCTTAATCCTTCTATTTTAATTATGCAAATAAATAGTTTAAGATAATGAAATTAAGTGCGATAATTAAGATAAAGTAATAATAATAATTTAAAGAATGAACGAAGGTACCAAACGCCGACGTAACGTCGATTTGTAATCGAGGTTGAAAATTGAAACTTTGTTTGATGGATGATCCTCAAGTTAGTTTCCAACTTCACTCCCAATTTTTTAACTTTGATATAAATGAGTAAAAAAATATAATATTTAGTAGGCAATGTAGAATTGTAGAGAGATAAATTGAGAGATTGTTGGAAGATTTGTGAGAAAGATGAAGAGAAAATGAGGTATTGCCCCTTACGTAGGGCATCTATTGTCTATTGTGATAACATATATGTTGTCTACTTGTCTCATAACTCGGTTCTACATCAGCGAACCAAACATATTGAGATGAATATTCATTTTTTTTTTGTGAGAAGGTTGTCATGGGCCATGTTCGGGAGTTACATGTTCCTTCTTCATATCAGCACACAGATATATTTACTAAGGGACTTCTTCGGCAGCTGTTACTCGACTTCAGATCCAGTCTGAGCGTCCGGCCTCCTTCCGCTCCGACTGCGGGGGTGTAATAGAGAATACGTAAATATTCTCCATATATTCTGCAATTATTATTTTAGTGTAATTATGTAAAGTAGATATTATCATACGATTAAAGTTACAATTGTAAACATCTATATATATTGTATTAATGAGAAGACTCCAAACAAGGAGAATTATATTATGTTGGAAATTAGCCTTTGGCGGGGAGATGCGTCCACCCATCTTTGATGAATTAAACACTAGTGTTCCGTATGTTGGAGACCTCGTCTCTTTACACATGCATGATCTACGAAGTGAGTAGATGACCGTAGGGACAAGAATCGTCTAATTTCGTTGAGAAATGAAAGAGATATTGGTCCACGAAGTAAGGTGTTTGAGACATGGAAATGTGGTGTGGGACAAATCTACCACATCGGTGGGAATAGGAAGAATTGCTCTCTATATAAGTCTCAAATTGGTAAAGGGTTTGGGACCCCAAGGGGTATCTCATGTTTTAAAGGAGGGAAGACCTAGATGTGCTTGGGTTCAAGGCTAAGCCCACACGCGCGCCTAGGGGTGAGAGCAGTGCAGGGTACCCAGGATACGGCAGGAACCGACACTAACTTGAGTGAGTTAGGTAGATATATTATAATAACGGGTAGGGTCAGGGTAGTAAAATTAGGAACCGATCAATGTCGGGTCAGGTTCAGATTCCGAATAGAGAGAGTGCAGGACAGGAACCTATAAAATATTAAATATTTTTATTTTTTTAAACATTTGGACCACTTTTAACTTTCTCCAAAATTATTTGTTGCACGCTCATTGATTTTCCACCCCAAAACTCTCTCAATAACAATGTACGTTTTAGCTACACCCACCAGCGTAAATCGTTGTTGCTTTCTCTCAGTACTTTCATCGTTGTCGTCATTGAAGCTTCACTGCCTCTTTCTCTCCTTTGGTTATGTTCACGTCATTCCTAAAATGCATATGGGTTCATATCTAACTCTTCAATTTCTTTTTAATATCATATGCTTCTGTTCTATTTCGGGCGATACTCATCTTCAATTTGTATTACTTTTTTATTTGAAATGTAAATCTATTTTTAAAATTTGTGTATATTTTTGTAGTTGTGAAGATGAAATTTAGGGATTTACTAGTATAATAAAGCTTTTCTTTTGTATCGAAGAGCTTATGAACACGAAAATAAGTTTAATTCAGATATTTTCAAATTTATTTTGAAATCAACACGTTCAATTAATTGAGTGTCAAATTTGACTTGCAATTTTAGGGTTTGGTAGCAGGTAATTAGCTTTTCTACAATGAATAAGTTTTCTAAAACTTAACATAAGTACTAAAAACTCCAGATTGCAGGCTAAAAACTACTTGATGAAATTATTTTAGGACTCTTTTTATTCTCATAGGCTTAAAAATTGTTGTTTAATTTGTGTTTTTATTTCTGAGGTGCAGGGAACCTACCAGGACCTGCGAGTCCGGTAGGTTCGGTAATGTGTTCTCTGGTGTAGGTTCAGGGTAGTAAATTTAGGAACCGATCTTTTTTATCAGTAGGGTCCGTAGTTAAAAAATGTTAGGAGTACCGGACACTTCGCCACCTACGCTACTTGCCGCCCGCCCGCCCCGTCCGTCCGGTTCGGTTCAGGAGTTCCCCAGTCTGGGTCCACGGGTCCACGGGTCGTTGTCAATATAATATCTTTTGGACCAGAACTACGCTAGATATCTGATTTGATCCCTAAAGTTTCATATGTACATTTGGATCGAATTCTTTCATATGTACGATTTGGTCCACTGAAGTTTCAATATTCTGATTTGGTCCCCCATAATTTCAGAGACTTTTCTGTCTCTTTTTGTTGATCACGTTTTAGAGCATTAACCAGCCATTATTTGGTGATTAATTCCTCCGTAATGACCCGTTACTTGGCGGTTGGCGACACTTTCAATGGCGTGCTCAACCATTACTTGTGTTTAATGCCCTCACAATGATCATTAACAACCATGTTTTGGCGGTTGGACAGCCCTTCTCCTTGCTATAAATTGAGCCTTCTTTGGCTCAAATCAGCAAGTAGAAAGGAGGCGAAAAATCGGCGGCTTGACAAAGCGATGGCGAAAACAGCACTGACAAGCAGTGACAAACACCACGGCTGTCACACGAAAATAGCTCAAAGCGATGAGCAAATTGTCACGAAAATCGGTGAGCAAACCCACACATATACACAAGATATACACTCACGTGAGGACACATATATACACGGAGACAAAAGAGAAGAGTATTGAGAAACTCTTCCTTCCTATTCCATATCTTGACAAGAACGAGTCATATTTGTTTTCTTCGCCCAGGCTCGACTATTGGCTTTGTAGTGTTGAGATTAAAGTGTTGTTTTATCTTGGGAGACTATTGCCAGCTAACGTAAAAGCATATATACGGGGCAATCTTGTCTTAAGGATAGAGGGCTATCCTCGACTCGACACACACACAACGTTGTAACCATCCAGATTTAGTTGTTTCTTGATTTCAGGTTATCAAGATTCAAGGCACAACAAACTTCTTGTGGAGCTTCTCAACATTGGCTTTGCAAGGTGATCAAGATTCAAGACACAACACACATGCGGCAGTTTTGAAGATTGACCATTTATTTATCCTTTCGAACATTTGTAATAGTTATTACTTCCCGTACTGCTTTATAAAGTACCATAGAAACTCCAACATATTATTCTACAGTAACAACAAAAAAAATCAGTGACTTGATAATCTTAAAAATAAGACAGGTTGAATTGCATGATTGTTACATTGCCCATATAATCCTTTTCAAATTATGGTTAAGTAATTTCAACTTCAAGTGAAAACGTAAAAAGTAGAGCTTATGATTGTTATGGAGTAAATTTGGGACGATGAACTAATTACTTCTAATCTTTCTGTAGCATGTAGAAAACAATACTCTTTCTGGTATATCTAATTTATCAATATCAGAATTTAACACAAACCAAAATGTATATCAGAAAGAAACTTGTTGGTGTTTATAATTCACGGTACCAAAAGCAATAAAATGATTAAAATATACTTATTATATACACTTTAGTCTTTCAACTCAGTTTGCTTAAGCACATGATATGTATTGTATGTTTTGATCCAATAAATTTCAGGAATTTAGGTGATTTACAAGAATGATATTGGAGCTAGGTGATCTTGAACTTGTTACCCCGCTTGCTCCATGAACAAAACTTCAAGTTTAACAAAGAAATCTTTTGACTTTGAAGGTCTTCTCGTGAGGCAAGCTGGGGTTAAAAATTTAAGATCACCCATTTTCAAAGTCATTAGGTGTAATTTTCTGTACGGATTTTCCCTTTGGGCTCCGCCATCATCGAGTTCAAAAACGTAAGTACCATACCATAAGAACTTGTGTTATGCCGTATAAAAATCTTCACTTTCCGCTTTTATTCCGATGTGAAATTCTCTAAGATGTTATGTACACTAATTCTTCAGAAAAACTGTTAACCTAGAAATTTGGCACTCATTCTCTTCGATCCGTCCTCCTCAGCCCGTCTTTCGACATGGACGTCACAACAACCATGGACGTACAGTAAATTTGAAATGTTTGCACCAAAATAGACTAATCATTTTATTTAAATTATTTTTTAAATAAATAGTTAAAAGCTATTCATAATTCAAACTGTAACATCACGCGTTCAAATTATAACACTAACTTTAAACCATTGTTGGTCATTTAAACTTTTCTTGCTGCATTATTAAATGTATGAAACAGAATAAGTTTTACTTCAAATGATAAGAGAAAGGAAGGAAAAGGGAAAATAATTACTTAATTTGTGTGGTTCTTCTTGTTGAGGGATACGATTTTGACATCTCCTTAGGTTTTGACAACTAAGAAGTCTTACAAACAAATTTGTTTGTGCTCAAAGGCACCATATCCATCAATCGTGTCAAAAGGGAAGGCAAGAAAATGAACCAAAAACAATGAACTCTTTACAATGTAGAAAGAATGAGCAAACGTTTTTCTTAAACAAAAACTTTTTACCCCCTCTTATTTTAGGAGATTAATCGTGGTTTCTTCTATCCGGTGCAAGTAATCCGCATCTTTAGAAACATGTATTCGTATCGACGCCTTTTATGCGAATCTAATTTACCTGATAAAGAATTTCACTATCTTAAAAGTGTTATAATTATGACTGTCAATATTCACCTTGACTTCAGTCGCTAGTTTTTCTAGTCATTATGTTATCAAGTTCCTTGACCTTCTGGCACTAACTAGGTCTCAGTCCTTATACATGGCCTTACAATTTTGTGGAAATCTGTGTTTCTGGTAAACAATCATCAGGGGTTTGGTCACTGCGACCCCCTTTATGAGAAGGCACCTCTTCTCCTAAAATTACATAACTATTTTGTCGAATTCCTTAAAGAGAATTATCTCGTGCTCCTAAGTATCCTTTACCTACTCACCTTCACTTATCGATTTCAGGTATAAATACCTTCTTCCTCAAAGTCATTCGACCTCTTCCTACGAGCTCAAACTTTGTTGTAAAAATAAAATACATAATTCACCTCTTAACCAATTCCTCTCGAGTAATGACATGTAGGATTTTGCACAAGTAGTATTAGGCTATCAAAATTCGATTCGCAAATAGGTTCGAGTATGGAACTGTGATGATTTTAAAATTTTACGTACTTTTCCTACAATTGATGTTCATTTAGTATTATGTTCAAGTTTAAATATATATATATATATATATATATATTGTGATGCATCAGTACGCATTTAGTTGAATCCTCTTCGTCAAAAAGGTATTCTAAAGTAAATCTCAAGTATGGTATTTTTAGAATTTTATGAATTTCCTAATAATAATTTCTGGCTCGTCACTTTTCGGGTAACGCCAATATATAGCAAAGGCCAAAGGGTGGCCTCTACTATTGCTCTAGTGATTTGTACTTTTTCTATTGCCCTCAATCGTCATTCATTCATGAAGTTTTGGCGAATTCTTGTCTTTATGCGTTACCTGATTTTTTTTTTCAGTCTTCAAATGAACATCTCGTGATTTTTAGCCATCTAGTACTGGATTTTGTTTCTTGTTTGAGACAAATAATAGATCGTACCCAAATTTATGTTTGTCTTTTGAAAAGGTACGTGACAATTGTTTTGTGGACCACAAAATAATTCCCAGTGTAGCTCAATGAGACAATGCCGTGTTGACTACGGGTAACTGGTTGCTGAGCCGGACTTGGGATCGGGCCAACGAGGGGATCAGAACTGTCTGGCAGTGGGCAGTGTATTGGGCCGTGACCCAAGCCACTGCCAGGTAGTGGGCTTTGAAATAACGGGCCAGAACTATCGGCAGAAAATGGGTTCAGGGACGAAGAAACTGGCCCAGTTTGTTGGGCAGTGTTGTTGCGTGATTGGGCCACTGTTTCTGGGCCCAATTCACCCAAAAAAACTTGGGTTGGCCGAAACAGTGGATGTGGGACGAGAAAAATGTTTGGGTCAAATACGGGAATATGCCATCATCTAGAAAATCATAGGTAGGTGGTCCGGACACATGTATTTTGAAAAATGAGAAATTTGTTTCATAAAAAATTACGTGACGACTCACAGTGATTTTATTGGAGGATAGGTCGTAACACTTGTAACCTCGATGATTAGAAGGATAACCCAAAAAAACACAAGGAGTTGACTGGGGTTGAAGTTTGTTGATTGTGGTGGATGGAAAAAGAGGATAGCATAGCACCCGAATACCCGTAAATGAGATACGATGGGTCCCTTGGGTATGAGATTTTTAGAGGAGCTTGATAGGACAAGTTTTTCTGGGGAAGTATGTTCAATATATACGTTGTCATTTGTAGTGCATGATGCCAAAATGATGGTGGTAGTGTGGCATGAGCAAGGGATGTTCTAACAATGTTATTGGTGGTTCGGATTTTTCGTTCCGCCTTCCCATTTTGTGAGGATGTGTGGGGACATGACAAGCGAAAGCTTAAACCATTAGAATTGCAAAAATCCCAAAAATGCCTATTATCAAACTCCCTACCATTATCACATTGACTATTTTTAATATTCCGTTCAAATTGATTTCGGATGAATGCTATAAAAGCGAGAAATGTGGTGAAAACTTGTGATTTTTTAGACAAGAAAAACGGCCACAAAAAATTAGAATAATCATCTAGCAAGAGCAAATGATATCTATGGCTCGAAGAGCTCAAAACGGGTGATGTCCAAATATCACAATGGACAATATCAAAAGGCATAAGTGTGCATAATTTAGATGAAATAAATGGCAATTGAACATGTTTTCCAAGTGGACATGAACGACACGTGTTAGAATTACGTGATTGAGTACAGAAAATAAAATTATTTTGTTTGAGGGAGGCTAAAATAAGTGCTCCCGGATGACCCAAACGTTCATGCCATAATGAAGGTGCGAAAGCTGCAAAAGTGGATGGTAACTTGGCTTGTTGATTTGGTGTGGTAATTGGATAGAGCTCACCTTGACCATCATATTTCATTAAATGTCCTCGTCCGAAAATCCTTCACGAAAAATCCAAAAGGGTCAAAATCAACAGACCCCAATTATCAGTAGTAAACTTTCGAACATACACTGAGTTTTTAATTAATTATGGAGCATGAGGGACGTTCTTTAAAGTTAATGGTGGGTTTGGTGGATACAATTTAGTATAACCATAACCTTGAATTGGAATAGAATGACCATTTTCGACAATTATACCATTATTTTTGCTCAATTAAAATAGGACAAGAGATTACCTTGGGAGGACATCATATGGGATGTCGCTCCGGTGTCCATATACCAATTCACGTCAGGCGGATTAAGTCCAATGATGTGTATGGCGGACTCAATATCGGTTGGGCTAGCCACTGTCGAATGTGCCTCCTACCACTAGTTCGGCAGTGGCCCAAAACTGGATAACATGCCACTGTTTCTTGGCCCAAAATTAGTCGGCCCAAATCCAGGCTGCTGGCTGGCAGTGGGCAGGCTAGTTTTCCTTGGACTGGGCCTAGCCTAATTACCCGACTGGAATGGGCTGGGTGGCACAACCCAAGGCCACTGTCAGGCCCATTGTGGTGGGTCGCCGTCCCACTGTGGTCGGGGCTGCCACTGCTGGCCGGCAGCCTCCGCCATTTCCGCCGCTCCTGCCGTCGTGTCCGCCGCCGTCGGAATTCCAGTGGCTTCTACCTTTGCCATTGCCGTGATTTCCACACCGATTTTTACCACCATTTCGTCCTTTTTGTCCCATATTTTGTTATATAGGTTCAAAATGTGTAGTAGCTTCATTGGTTGGGGTGGCAACCATGGCTGAATTTGAGACGGTTGCGACCTTTTTGGCAAAACTCGCCTCTTCAAGAATAAGCATAGAACGGGCTTGGTAAAAAAATGGTAGAGGATTGCGTTGTTGGATGAGCGTTCCAACGCCACTATATGCATCGATAAGGCCGGCAACCAACTATAAAACCAATCGATTGTTTGTAACCGGCGAACCAACGTTCTTGAATTGATTCGATAAAACTTTGAGGCGTTGACAATAGGCCGACGCATTCGGAAAATCCACCATGTCATTGATGGAGAATTCTTGCTCCAAAGTGATGGCTTAGAAATTTTTGTTGTCTTGAAAAATATCCCGCATTCCACGCCTCCACCGTCATGGAATCGGGTTCCATTATTGTGTGCAACAAATCGCTAGAGATGGTTTCATAAATCCACGAGAGAACTGTCGCATCAAGTGTGAGCCATAGTTCTTTTTCATCATCGGTTTTAACACATTTTCCTTGCCTTTTTCCGGTGGGATTATGTGATGAATAACCTGGGGGGAACGACAACATATTTTAAAGAGCTCTACCCAAGTTGCGTAATGAACATTTTCCATCTCAAGTGTGATGAAAATATGTGTTTTGATGTTAGAGACGGCAAGAGCGGGATGAAATGTGGATTTGGAGTCAGACATTATTGACCGGAAAAAGAAAAGAAGAATGTAAGAAACAAAAATTTGTGGGTGATCGGCCGGTGGTGGGAGGGGTGGTCGATGGTGAGGAAGAGAATTGTTTAGGGTAGGATCTTTTCCTAATCTTTTGATACCATGTAAGAATATTTTCCTCAATATTCATCTTCCAATAATGTGATAATTATACCACTAATACAATCTACAATTATGCTAATGATATGATTTGATGAGGCTACAATAATGTCATCTAATCTCCCTAAGATAATGCTAATTTATCTACCATATACAAAAGATTATACAATAATAATTAATTACAATATTAATTAATAACTATTTTATCATTTTTATTTTCCTTATATACAGTAAGTATTATTTTTTCCTACGCTCGAATCTCCTTGAATTTAGTAATCATTTATTATTTAAAAATAAAAAAAGAAGAGAGTTTAAAAGATCACTTCTTTGTTCTTTTGTTTCATAAGGGGTTGTCGGCAGTGAAGTTTGGTAAGAGAGGAATATTTTGTGGTTAGTTTCTTGAATGACAATGGAAGTATTATTTAGGGAAAATGGCATTTTTCGTCCCCGTGTTATTGCCTAATAGCACTTTTGTTCTCGGCGATATTTAACCCGACACATTTAATCTTAAATTAATTAAAGTGAGCGATTTTAGTCTAATTACTAATGGAGGTTAACAGTGCAAACAAACGATCTACGATCTACTACTGTGAAGGGGTGTTCTGATATTACAGCAAAATACTTGATAAAAAACCTAATTATACAACAAAAAAAAATTAGAAGTCTTCCCCATCGCAACCATATGCAGCCTTCCTCTCTTCTTCCATTTGATGCAGATTAATGGTTTGATCCATGGATGATTGAGTAACTTTGTATCGTTGCTTTTCCTCACAAACTCATCCTAGGGCTACAATTCACGCCAACATGTGAGTACTCCATTGAGTTAATCTGACTGTAACTTTGATATTGATTGATGGAGGAAAAGATTGAGTCTTTGATGATGTGGCAATCAAGTCATAAATACATACTATATAAATATGCAGAAAGTGTTGGAACTTGTATGGAATTAATAAGAAATAAAGTGATCAACGGACAGAAAATTCGAATCAAAGATTGCAACTTTTCACAACAATTACAACATTTGTTATGAATGGTTGAAATTGTTCATATGCTACTCTATATAAAGAAGGTTGATCACTTGGTTGGAGGAAGATACACAACAAGACAAAAAAAACTACAATCAATCAATTTTTCACAATTAATGATTTAAGATTGTGACTTCTACTTCTTCTTCTTCAAAACAAGTTTCTGAAGAACACATATAGTAAATTCGCCAGAAGTGAAGTTTTTGTGCTAGAACTCTCACTTAGATAGTTATATCCTCTAGACAGACGTCCGTAAAACTACAACACAAGTAGAGGCGAATTTTTGTCTTAGGACACTGTATCAAGCAGACCTCTATCGACACCAAGTTAGTATGTGTTTTCAATTTGTTGAATTCATTGTTGTTGATTTCAAGTTATTTTGAGTTATTATTATCTTATTGTGCTCAATTCATTTCATCATTTTTTTTTGTTGACGAAGGAACCCGCAACCGCTATTCTTTCGAGTGCACACAGGGTAAACCCCGGACTGACGCAATAGCCTGCAAACCTCGTCAGCCGATTAACCACACTTGGCAAGCCATGTGTGACAGGCTCAACCAAGAAGGTTTATGCAGAGGATCGAACTCGAGACCTTGCGGTCCCGCGCTCTACTGCTATACCAACTTGGCTACCCTTGCGGGTAATTCATTTCATCATTGATGGTACTAGATTGACACTAACAAAAAGTGTGTGTATTAATATACATGTATTGCTATTACTTATCTGTCCACAATATTAAAGATATTTTAGTCTTCAGTATTATAGTGATACAGAAACAATCTCAGAAAACTGAAACGAAAAAGCAAAACTACAAATCAACACGAAGATGCATTACACTAGTATTAGTCTTTAGTCATAGTGATATTCAAACCATAAAAATGTTTATATCCATACTGTGAATTTGTATGATTACTTACATTTTTGTATTTGTGCTATTTATTAGAACGACACAATTAAATATTTATTTTTCCTGACAGTACATAAAAGTGAAAATCCAAATGTAAACAAAATTAAGTTGGAAAGTAATCATAAAAAATCATACAAGACATATAAACAACTCCCTTCTTTGAGAACTTAAGTTGCATAATGGCTTCATCATTCAAATTCAAATATATTATATATTTTTGTTGGATTTGTATGCTTCTTTACAATTTGTGTTGTTGATATTTATTATAATGACACTAAAGATCACACTTTTTCTTTTTCTCACAACAAGATGAAGATCCAGAAATGTATACCCTTAAATTGCACTATAGAGGTCGGTGGGTGTTTGAGCCGGAGATGAACTATGTTGGTGGACAAATAGCCTACTATGACTATTGTAAGGGAAGTGAAAATTCTACCATTCAACTGAGACAATGCATGAAAAAGTTGAAAGTCAATAATAGAAAAGTGAAATTTTGATTTAAGTTTGTGCCTCATTTTGAAACAAGCATAAGACTTTTATCAACTGATAAAGATATATATAATCTTATCTATGAAATGGCTAACAATAGAGAGGTGGAGATATTTGTTGAGCACACAAATGAAGACCATATATATAATCTTATCTATGAAATGGCTAACAATAGAGAGGTGGAGATATTTGTTGAGCACACAAATGAAGACCAATGGACCTACTATGTGGTTAATATTGAGGGGGCTCAACTTCAGGGTGGAGATATTTGTTGAGCACAGAAAATGATTTTGAAGATTTCAAAATATAATCCACAAACATATGACATCAACAGTATTTATCCATTAAAAGTAATGGAAAACAACAGCAACAATAATAACATTAAACTAGAAACATGAGGTGGGAGTACTTACTGTTTCTCCTGGCTCGAGCACATCAACAATTCGCCTCTTCATCTTTCCTAGTTGTTCTGATGTAAGGTCTTGAATCTCATCTTCATTTAATATCTTGATAGCATTCTTCCCAGAAAATCTTTTATCAGTATCAACAATATCAAGCCATGCATCCTGTACACTTACTAAGATCAGAAAAAGAAGCAAGGATTAGGGACCAGGGGTAGAAAATAGTTTACATGGGTTCAAGCCGTGGAAACAGTCTTTTCCAGAAATGTGAGGTAAGGCTGCGTACAATAGATCCTTATGGTCCGGCCCTTCCCCAGACCTCGCGCATAGCGGGAGCTTAGTGCACCAGACTAGCCTTTTTTTAATTTAAATATTCAACATAGTTTCCTAATGCCTCAAAATAACCTTCTGCTCTCTTTATTCAGATTAAAAGGCTCTATTGCAATCCCATCATCAATGAATAGTTCATTTTCCTGCAACCAGTGACATTCCGTTAATATCCAATATTTACACCAGAAAGTAATATAAACAACCAAGATGTTCAGCCCCTTTTCATTCGGTTGCCCTCTTTCAGTCTTTCTGAAAAACATCTGTTACCCGATTGTGACTTGCTTTTCTCAACAAGCTACTAATTTGAATGGACGCTTCCTAACCACCACACCGATATCTAGATTAAGTCACGAAGGATATGAAGTTTAGAGCAATTAGAATATGCAAAATTTGACATCAATGATAATCAAAAGTGCTTTAATCTGTTTTATAAGTACAACAACAAAATACCAAGTGAAATCCCACACCGTGGGGTCTGGAGAGGGTAGAGTGTACACATACCTTACCTCCACCTTGGTAGGTAGAGTGGCTATTTCCGGAAGACCCTCGGCTCAAGACAAAGCATAATCACAAGCAAGACAATCAAAACAAAGCAAGAGTAAAGAGTAAAGCAAGAGAAACGGTCAGACTCAGATAAGAAATTAAAGAAGTATAAAGTGCATTCGAACAAAAGGGAGCAGTAGCTAATACAACTAAATAAGCTAAACAAAATACATTAAAGAATACATAGCATCAGGAATCAAACTACAGTGGATTATAAAGCAATAATGTGCCTATAAGTGTGATAGGTTAATCGGTCCTACAGTAATAACACTACAACTATCAATTTGTAAGCATAAGTAGGACTACGCTCAAGTACGTACTACTTTTCTACCCTAATCCGTGTCCTCCACAACTCCCTATCTAAGGTCATGTCCTCAGTAAGTTGCACCTGCGCCATATCCCGTCTAATCAGCTCTCCCCAATACTTCTTCGGCCTAACTCTACCCCTCATGAACCCGTCCATAGCCAACCTCTCACACCTCCGCACTGGAGAATTTGTGTCTCTCCTCTGCACATGCCTGAACCATCTCAACCTCGCTTCCCGCTTCTTATCATCCACTGAGGCCACTCCCACTTTCTCCCGGATATCATCATTTCTAATCCTGTCTCTCATTGTTTGCCCACACATCCATCTCAGCATCCTCATCTCCGCAACTTTCATCTTTTGTATGTGCGAAGTCTTGATTAGACAACACTCCGCCCCATACAACATAGTCAGTATAACCACCACCCTATAGAACTTGCATTTAAGTTTTTGTGGCACTTTTTTGTGGCACAAGACTCCAGATGCGAGCCACCATTTCATCCACCCTACCCCAATACGATGTGTGACATCATCATCAATCTCTCCATTATCTTGGATAATAGACCCTAGGTACTTGAAGCTTCCTTTCTTTGGAATGACCTAAGTACCAAGCCTTACCTCCACGCCTATCTCAGGGTTGCTCCCGATGTTGTACTTGCACTTCAAATATTTTGTCTTGGTCATACTCAACCTGAACTATTTAGACTCCAGAGTCTGTCTCCAAACCTCTAGCTTGGCGTTCACTCCGCTGCGAGTCTCATCAATCAGGATTATGTCATATGCGAATAAAATACACCATGGTACCTCCCCTTGAATTTGTCGCGTCAGTCCGTCTATCACCAAGACAAATAGGAATAGGCTAAGAGTTGATCCCTGGTACAGCCTTATCATCACTGTGAAGTGCTCCGAGTCTCCTCCTACTGTCCGTACTCTAGTCTTGGCTCCATCATACATATCCTTGATCGCCCTAGTGTACGCCACATGTACACCTCTAACCTCCAAACATCTCAATAGAACCTCTCTAGGGACTTTGTCGTATGCCTTCTCGAGGTCGATGAAAACCACATGTAAGTCTTTCTTCCTCTCTCTATACTGCTCCACCAATCTCCTAATAAGATAGATGGCTTCTTTGGTCGAACGCCCCAGCATGAAACTAAATTGGTTCTCAGAATAGATGCTTCTCTTCTCACCTCATCTTCACGACCCTTTCCCACACTTTCATTGTGTGGCTTAGCGGCTTGATAACTCTATAGTTGTTGCAACTCTATATATCACCTTTGTTCTTGTACAAAGGGATCATTGTAGTCCACTTCCATTCTTCGGCCATTCTCACCGTCTTAAAAATGACGTTAAACAACTCAGTCAACCACTCAAAATCTGCCATGCCTGCGCTCCTCCAAAATTTCACTAGGATCTCATCAGGCCCGGTCGCTCGTCCCCTTCGCATCCTGTAAATAATACCCGTAACCTCCTCAACCTCAATCCTCATATAATACCCAAAATCCATGTGCCTACAGAATGCTCCAGATCTCTCAGCACAATGTCTCCATCTCCTTTTTTGTTCAAGAGTTTGTGGAAGTAAGACTGACACCTCCGCCTAATATGTGCTTCCTCCACAGTACTTTGTCGTCCTCGTCCTTGATGCACCTCACTTGATCCAAGTCACAGGCCATCATCTCCCTTGTCTTGGCTAGTCTGTACAGCTTCTTATCCCCGCATTTCTCCTAAAATTCCACATACAAGCGTTCAAAAGCCGCCATTTTCGCCGCTGTAACCGCTAGCTTTGCCTCCTTCCTCGCCATCTTATACAGGTCCCTATTTGTCCACTTCTCCACCTCATCTATGCTTTCTACCAATTTCACATACGCTGCTTTCTTCGCTTCCATATTCTCTTGAACTTCACCATTCCACTACCAGTCCCCTCGATGTCCACCACTATAACACCGCAATACTCCTAGCACTTCTATGGCTAACTCACGAATGCAAATGGTTGTCATGTCCCACATAACGGTTGCATCCCCACTACTCCATCAAGTCCCCTTGACCATCAACCTCTCCCCCATCTCCTTCGGACTAGCCATGGTCAAACTCATCCATTTGATTCTTAATCTGTCATCCACAACCCTTTTTTTCTTCTCCAACTTGATCTCCAAATCCATCACCAAAAGCTTATGTCGGGTTGTAAGATCCTCCTTCGGAATAACCTTACAGTCTTTACAAAGACTTTTGTCAATCTTCCTAAGGAGCAAAAAGTCTATCTGAGTCTTAGCCACTGAACTACTGAAAGTCACCAAGTGTTCCTTCTTCTTCAGGAATCTAGAATTGGCTATCACCATCCCACAAGCTCTAGCGAACTCCAAAAGTGAGACGCCTCCCCCATTCCTGACCCCGAGTCCAAATCCTCCATGCACATCGTCATAACCCCATGGAAGTGACCCGATATGTCCATTGAAATCCCCTCCTACAAATAACTTCTCAACGGGTGGTATACCTCCCACCACTTCGTCTAAATCCTCCCAAAAACGTCTATCCTCTTCCTCGTCCAAGCCCGCTTGTGGCGCATAAGCACTAATAATGTTCATAGTGCACCCTCCAACTACCAACTTAATCGTCATCATCCTGTCATTGACCCTCCTCACCTCTACCACACGATCCCTTAGTTCGCTGTCTACCAAAATGCCTACCCCATTCCTATACTTCGACCTACCGGAGAACCATAACTTATACCCGTCTACATCTTTAGCCTTAGGTCCTACCCATTTGATCTCCTGGACACATGCTATATTAATCTTACTCTTCTTAAGAATCTTAACTAGCTCTATGACCTTCCCCGTTAAAAAATCTGTTTTATAAGTAGAACAAAAAACAAATAACATATGATTCCACGAATTTAATGTGACTGCCAGTAAAGTTCGTCATTTCTTTGTTTCTAGAGTATAAAGGGTTGAAATATAAAATTCTATAGATATGTTTTAGTGACTTTTGAGATGAAGTTCTTATAAATGGTCACCATTTTGCTTATGTTAATACTTAGGAAATATAATTAGCAATCAAGATTAATATGGTTTTCAACTGTATAAATGAGTACCCATAATAAATGAAAAAGATTGTTCAAGAAAACAAACGAGATACATTAAGCTGGAGTGTATTGGAATTTTTTAATAGAGATATATTGAGTGTTGATTCTGTTTACTGAATAGTTAGAGATATATTAAATTCTAGAATGAGTCCGAATAAATTAAACTCACGTCTATAGGAATCTCATAATGCAAGATGTTGAAGTCTTGAAGATGTCCTACAGAGAATAACATTGAAACGACTAGAATACTGGGAAAATGACACAAGTAGCCATCCAGAATAAATTATTGACAGCCGGATGACCTAAGAAGATTAAAATGTATTTTTTAGTTTTTTTAAATAATTTTATTTCGTATTTTTTTTGTTAAATTCATTATAGCATATGTATAGAAAATATATCATTGTTGTATATAATATATATCAATATTGTCTATGTATAGAAAATTTATCATACGTAAAAAAAAATTATATTATTATTGTATAAAACATGTATCATTGCCATATGCATATAGAAAATGTATCATCGTTATATAATTTTTATATAATAAATTTATAATCAATGTATAATTATTAATTATACATTTATTATACATATATTATGAATGCACCTTATGTGATCCAGAAATCACGAGTTCAAATCATTAAAACAGTCTTTTCAAATTTCAGCTGTGAGATTTCTCTGAATTTATTGTTGTATATTAGGAATGCACCAAGATGAAACAAAACTCATGTTTTTCCAAATGATAGATCACTGCCCCCCTTCCGTGAGATAAGTTCTCTCTTGAATTTGGTCTTTCAAGTTTGACTTTTCTCTTCATGGCTTGCAAGATCAACGCTTTAGGGTCAGCAGACTAAAATATGTAGGGTTGAGCAGATTATTATTCTTGAAAAGCGGGAACCGTCTGCAAAAGGTGGGGTATGAGGGCGGAAAGCTACTTTCGTCGGTGGGCGTGGGCTTTCGATGGGCTTCGTTAGTAGCGGCGAGCGAGAGCGGATTGAGAGTTTGAAGAAAAACAAATATTTGTGTCAATAATTTGGCTGAATGTTTATTTTGGAACATTTAAATTAAATTTGGGCCTTTAAAATTTGTGATGGCATACAATGTCCTTTTCCCTAAAATAAGTGGGAATGATGAGTCCAAGGTTCAGTAGCCTAAATTAACCAACGTAGTTCTAGCTCATAGTTTGATTAAACTTCTAAAATTTACTTATTTTTAAAAGTATTTTTAGTGAAAAATAATTTATGTTTGATTAATTAAATTAAAAAATACTTTTGAACATCAATTAGTGTTCGGTCAAGCGTTTAAAAAATATTTCTAAGTGTTTTTTATCAAAAGTATTTTTCAAAAAAGTAAAGCTATTTTTTTAGCTTCTAAAAAAATGTTTCTGCTACTTTTTAAAAGTACTTATTTTCTCCCCATAAACATGATCAAACACCTCAAAATTTTAAAATAAGCACTTTTTAAAAAAAATAAGTACTTTTGGAGAAAAATAAATTTGGCCAAACATGCTATAAATAAATTGTATTTTATAGAAAGGATAACATAGTTAGATATTTGCAGAGTTTTAAAAAAGAAAAAATGTACATTAAAGTAGGAGTATTACATATCATTTATGCCATTGGTTGATGGGTAACAGAATAAATTAAATTATTTTATAATATTTATCAAAAATAGTAAATAAAATTGTTAGATAATATTAACATTCTAGATATTGTTGGAAATGTTAGTCTTTAGAGATTTACATTTGCTTTCTACCTTTTATTTTATGTTCAGTTGAAAAACAAATATGACGTGAGCATCATTAGCTATTATTTCCTGATTATTTTCCTAATAGAATTTTGTGATAGCATTTAGTTGAATATTTAGAAATTAAGATACTCTTTAAAAATATTATTTAATAGCATTACTATAAGGATATCTGATAAATTATTCTCATACATAATAAATGGTTATGTGCCTTCTTACGGTAGGAGGGTTAGTTTTGAAATGAAAATATAATAATTAACACCTTCTCAAAATTTTAACAATCTTTTGGATTATTGTTACTCCATTTGTTCCAAAAAGATTGTCCTACTTTTTTTATTAGTTTGTCCCAAAAAGATTGACACATTTATATATTTAGAAACAACTTAACTTTATAAGATAATTTACAATCACACAAATATTTAAGACTTATTTTGGATCACATATTTTAAAAGTCTTACTTTATTTTTTAAATTACGTGTCAAGTCAAACTAAGACAGTTTTTTGAGACGGAGGAAGTATATATTGTTTCATAATGAATGCTATTATATCATATTGTATTGTTTAGATAAATAAAGCTTTGGATAGATCATATCATTTCTCATCGTTATATAATATCACACATCAATAATTTAAAGGATTAACCTATGAGAAAAATAGAGTACGAAGTAGAGCTACTATAAAAATGTAGGATAATAATTAAATAGAATTATTAGATAATAAAGTAAAAATTTTGTTAGGGAGCTCTTTTCCTTAATGAATCTTATACGTCTCGAATTCGGATTAATCAAGTTTCAATATAGATATCGGATAACGGATAAGAAATAAAGAATTAAAATAAATAAAGACAAAAAAAGAGAAAAAAAATCAACTAACACGTGATAAAACCAAGTGATTGTTATAAAAAATGAGACTTTTTATGTTACATGACAACGACAAATTTATCATACGATACAATAAAATTTAAATAACAATCAAAATAAAATATTTTTTAACTAATAACAAAATACAATAAAGAACAACTATCCAATAAGATCTTATATTAAAATTAATTTTGATACAAGCAAAATATATTTGTACCCACCAGCCTATTTGTTGCGTCCACAGTCCACTGCATGATTTGCAAATTCGTCTACCGCATAACTCTACTCATCAAACCCATTTCAATTTCTCAAATTACCATAAAAATTCAACTTCATTTTTTGGGTTTTCAAGAAAATTTGGTCTATAATATTTTTGCCAATTGAAGCTATAGTGGGAAATTTTCGATCATATCGATGAAAAAAGAGGTATCTTTTTTTTTCTGCTCGTTTTATGTGTTTTAAAGTTTTTAGTTGTAATTTACGTGAGAATTAATGCTGATCTGTTCAATTGAATTTTTAATAATTTAATTGGTGTTGGAGTTGTGTTGTTTGGTTTATTGGGTGCTCAATTAACTGAAAAAAGATTGATAATTATATAACTTTCTTTTGTTTAATTTGAGCAAAGCAGGGAGATTGATAATTATTGCTTCATTGGGTTTCATCTGTGTTCAGTAAGTTGAGGAAATATAGAAAAATGGATAATTATTGTTTCATCTTCTTTGCATGTTAAATGAAGCTTCCATATGCTCCATTTTTTTTTCATGTTCTAGTCTTATTAGAGATTTATCTTGCTTTGCTTGTGTTTATGCTGTGTCTTGAGCCGGGGTCTTTCAGAAACAGCCGCTTTACCTACCAAGGTAGAGTTAAGGTTTGCGTACACTCTACCCTCATCAGACCCCTAGTTGTGGGACTTCACTGGGTATGTTGTTGTTGTAGTCTTGTTAGAGATTTATATGCCAGTAGAAAATGTATACAACTTTTTTATTTATGATGGTGGTCTGTGTGTCAGTTGTGAGCACCTCGATTATTCCACTGGTTATCTGCTACCTCCAAAAGCACAAGTACCGGGTAACTCTTTCCACCAAGACTATGGAGAACATTTTTTTGTGACGATGGTCTCGGGGCTAGCTTGTGAGGACCAAGACATTGTGCAAACATATATTTTTATGGGTGCTCAATAAAGTGAGGAAAGATAGGGGGAAAAAGGGCAGCCCAGTGCACTAAGCTCCCTCTATGCGCGGGGTCCGGGGAAGGGCCGGACCACAAGGGTCTGTTGTACGCAGCCTTACCTTGCATTTCTACCCGAGGATGTTTTCACGGCTTGAACCCATGACCTCCTAGTCACATGGCAACAACTTTACCAGTTACTCCAAGGCTCCCTTCAGGAAAGATAGGGAAAATAGATTAATAATTCATGGTTCATTTTATTTAAATTGAGGAAAGATAGAGAAATGGATAATTATTGTTTCATCGTGTTTCATCTTGTTGCATAGTTAAACATAGCTTCCATATGCTCCCTTTTTTTCATGTTCTAGTCTTGTTAGAGATTTATATGTTAGTAGAGAATGTAAAGAACAATTCTTTTTCGAGGGTGGTCTTCGTGTCAGCTTGTGAGCACCTCGATTATTCCACTGGGTACCTGTTACCTCTCACTAGCACAAATCAGGTAACTCTGCCCACCAAGGCTTAGGCATATGCAAAGAAATCACCTGGAAAATGTAGAGAACTTCTAGTGTTAAAGAACTTAAATTTTTAAATATCGGATTCGACTGTGTTAAATGGAGCCACATGGATAATGAGGATTCATATAATTGACCCAGCTCGGTGGATTGAGGTATAGTATGTGGTACTTCTCGGTTATTTCCCAGTTTAGACTAGCTACATTATGACTTCTTTCAAAAGTACCACACTGTGAAAATATTCACTTGGTCTCATAGTGTCATCCTTCACTGTATCCCAACATCTCTGAGAAAGGTCATAGTAAAACCATCAGGACCTGGAGCTTTATCTCCTGCAAACTGTTTTACCACTGCTTCCACTTCATCGACGAGTAAACTGACTTTGTAGCCAGCATCTTTCCTCCTCAATTGACACAACTAAGTTTTCATCTTTCCATGAAGGTCTCAATTCTTCACTCTCTGAGAACAACTTCACGTAGAAGTCTAATATGCGATTTTTAGTCCTCCTCTTATCATCAATTAATCTGCCTCCAACCTCAAGCATGTCGATATTGTTAAACCTTTTGTGTGCATTAGCAATCTTGTGAAAAAAATGGTGTTTTGTCACCTTTTTGAATCCACAAACATCTTGATTTTTGTCTTCTTGATGTTCGTTTCTTTAGCTTCTGCAGTATCTTCCAACTCTTTAGTGAGATTGGACTCTCCGGCTGATTGTGTCTGATCTAGATTAGCTAGCTTCTCCAAGCAACTTTCTTTCTTTCCTCCAACTTACCAAAGGTCTCCTTGTTCCACTTTTTAGTGTCCAGCTTCGATAATTTCAGTTTTCTTGCAAGGATAACATCTGGTTTCCCATTTACTTCATTCCATCAATTGTCGACTAAATCAACAATATTTTCATGGTCCAACCACATGTTTTTTAATTTAAAATACCTTTATCCTTTTTCCAGTTTCAACATTCTTAGAGTATAGGGTAATGATCTGAGAAAACTCTTGGAGAACTCTTTGCTTTATTGACTTGAAAAATTCATTCCATGCATTAAATATAAGGAATCTATCAATTCCTTCTGACTCTTATTCTTCAGTGAATGGACTTTTGGAACTTCACTCCATTTTGCAGACCCTATTTCTTTTAATTCGGAGTAACAGACCGAGCAAATCATTCTCAATCTCCAGGGTTTACCCCAAGTTGTTTACACATTTTTAACATACTTGCACCCATCTGTGAGACATCTTCACAATTTAATCTCCCTTTGGAATTAAAAACCTCCTCTTCATGCAATGGGAGCATAAGGATATCCATCGGAGAATTGACAACATGTGGATCGACATATTCATCCTACAATTTTGGATGATATTTTGTTGAATCCCCTCACTGGTTAAGCTGGTCACTTGGTAACTAACACAAGAAAAACACTATTAATGCTTCGTTTTGTCAATGATCATTAATGGTTCTATCTTCTCTCTCTGTCTCATAATATATACATGTATATATTGGGGTTAATCTCAGTCAAACTGTTTCCTTTTGTGTTGAACTAATATTTACGGAAAAATATTTTATTAGGTATATTGTCAATGATGCTGGTTTTGACTCACAATTGACGAGCTATGCCTTTTGATCTCTAGGTGCTATTCTCATAAGTTCAAATACATCAAGAAGGATCGTTTAATGGAGCATTATTGTGGAGAAAATGCTGATATAACTGAATTGGAGATTGATTACTATAAAGAAAAATCTTATGCAGAGCTGAAGTGTGGAAATCAATCTTTTAAGATATCAGATGTGGCTTACACTTGTCCCTTTTGTCCAGAGAAAAGCGGGCGTCACCTTTTCTATGAAGATCTCTTTCAGCATGCAAGTGGAATAGGAAAGTCTAAGATACGAACTGCAAGAGATAGGGCCAACCATCTTGCATTGGCCAAGTACTTGGAAAATGACGTAGCAGGTGCTGCTGGTCCATCGAAATATAATAAAGAACTGAAGAGTGGAACTCACTCTTTTAGGAAATCAGATGTAGCTTTTTCTTGCCCCTATTGTCCGGAGTCAACAAAAAGAGATTTTTCTTATAAGGATCTCTTGCAGCATGCGAATGGAATAGGAAAATGTAGCTCTATGAAGCGAACTGCAAGAGATAAGGCGAACCATCTCGCATTATTCAAGCGCTTGGAAAATGGTGTAGCAGGTTCTACCAGTTCAGCAAAATCTTATGAA
The DNA here is from genome assembly GCA_029783415.1 of Anisodus acutangulus. NCBI lineage: Eukaryota > Viridiplantae > Streptophyta > Magnoliopsida > Solanales > Solanaceae > Anisodus > Anisodus acutangulus. Next base: position 2,569,229 of record CM056504.1, read on the forward strand.
GAGTCAACAATAAAAAAGAAATCTTATGAAGAGTCGATGAGTGGAAATCGACCTCTTAAGATAACAAATATGACTTTTGCTTGCCCCTATTGTCCGGAGACAAGAGAAAGAAAATTTTCTTATAAGGATCTCTTGCAGCATGCAAATGGAATAGGAAGCTCTAAATCTTTGAAGCGACCTGCAAGACATAAGGCGAACCATCTTGCATTGGCCAAGCGCCTGGAAAATGATGTAGCAGGTTCTGCCAGTTCCTCAAAATCTTATGAAGAGTGGAGGAGTGGAAATCACTGTCTTAAGATATCAAATATGCCTTTTGCTTGCCCCTATTGTCCAGAGACAAGAGACAGAAATTTTTCATACAAAGATCTCTTTCAGCATTTATATAGTGTAGGAACCTGTACCTCTATAACACGAACTGCAAGTGATACGGCCAACCATCTTGCATTGGCCAAGTCCTTGGAAAATGATGTAGCAGATGTAGCTGGTCCATCAAAACCTTATTTAAGGATATCAGATATGGCTTTTGTTTGTGCCTATCCAGGGATGAGAAACAGAGATTCTTCGTACAAGGATCTGTTGCAGCATGCAAGTGGAGTAGGAAGCGGTAACTCTAAGAAGCAAACTGCAAAGGCCAACCGTCTTGCATATGCCAAGTACTTGGAAAATGATGTATCAGGTGCTGCTGGTGCATCAAAATCTTATGAAGAGTCCACGAGTGGAAAACACTTTTTTAACATATCGAATAGGACTTTTGCTTGTGCCTATTGTCCAGAGACAAGAAACAGAGATTTTTCGTACAAAGATCTTATGCAGCATGCATTTGGAGTAGGAAACTGCGACTCTAAGAAACGAACTGCAAGAGATAAGGCCAACCATCTCGCCTTGTCCAAGCACTTGCAAAATTTTGCCAAGTACTTGGAAGATGATGTATCCAGTGCTGCCAGTACATCAATGCCTTATGAAAGCTTGAAGGGTGGTAATCACTCTTTTAACAATTCAGATGTGGCTTTTGCTTGCCCCTATTGTCCAGATACTAGAAACAAAGATTTTTCATATAAGGATCTCTTGCAGCATGCTGGTGGAGTAGGAAGCTGTAACTCTAAGAAGCGAACTGCAAGAGATAAGTCCAATCATCTTGCATTGACCAAGTACTTGTCAAGTGATGTTGCAGGTGGTCCTAGTAAATCAATGTCTATTGAAGAGTTGAAGAGCGGAAATAACTCTTTGAACATACCAGATTGGGCTTATACTTTTGCCTATTGTCCGAAGAAAAGAAAGCGAGATTTCAGTGAAGTAGGAAGATGCAGCTCCAACAAGAGAACTGCAAAAGATAAGGCTAACGTTCTTACATTCGCCAAGTATTTTGAAAATGATGTTGCAGCTGCTGCCAGTCCAACAAAACCTAATACTCTGTGTGATCCTCAAGTTGATTTTCTTACAGATCATGACCTTTTACAGATGTTTGTGTGGCCGTGGATTGGGGTTTTTGTGAACCTTCCCACTGAATTTAAGGATGGACGTTATGTAGGAGAAAGTGGTTCTAATCTGAAGGATCAGTTGATAAGGAGAGGTTTCAATCCAACACGAGTACGCACTCTATGGAATGACCTAGGCCATTCTGGAATTGCTCTTGTTGAATTCAAGAAAGATTGGTTTGGGTTCAGTAATGCCATATCATTTGAGAAGGCCTATGAAGCCGACGATCATGGCAAGAAGGATTGGGAAGACATTAATGGGGGAAAATCTGATCTATATGCTTGGATGGCTCGAGCTGATGATTATCAGTCCACTAATGTTGTTGGTGAAAATCTCCGCAAAGTTGGAGACCTTAGAACTATTTCTAATATCATTGAAGAAGAATCTCGCAAGAATCATATACTTGTTTCTAGTTTGACCAATGCCATTGAAGTCAAGAAGTTGCATATAAAGTTGATAGGGGACAAATTACGGGAGACTACCCAGTCTGTCGAACAGTTGATTGTGGTCAATGCCAAACTTCGTCAAGCAAACAATGAAGGTTAGTGATTGCATATGCGTGCTATTAGGACTCTGGATACTTTATATTTGATGCCCTAACATGCTTGTTTGTATGATTAGAAATAAAAAAGATCCAGTCAAGTGCACGTGATCATTTCCAGCAGACATTTATAAATCATGAAAAGTTGAAGTTGCAATTGGAAACTCAAAAAAAGGAGCTTGAATTCCGACATGAAGAACTACAGAAACGTGATGCCCAAAATGAAAGTGATAGGAAAAAACTGTCTGAAGATCATGAACAGGTATACTGCTACTTACTTAATTGTTTCTATGCTGAATCTGATTTTGGTTTGATTTATCAATTGCAAAACCTAAAGGATTAAATTTTTCACAAAGAGTGAAAACTTAGGTGATGGTTTAATGTCATATACGTGGATGTGCTAGTTGAAACTTTCTCGAAATATTCTAGTTAGTGTTCGCAGTGTTAGAATAGGAATAAGATTTCATATATAGTATCCTACTAGGAAAAGGATTGGAATGTAGTGTCTATAAATAGGGTTCAGTCTAATCATGTAGACACAATGATTCAATAATAATATTTTCTCCCATAATTTCTCACATGGTATCTGAGCATTGGTAAGAATCATCCAAATACAGTCACACAGTCCCGAGCAATCAATTCTGGCGAATGTACAACTGCTGTTTGCATCATCTCTAATTTTTCTTCAGTGCTTGCGAAAACCAACGTTGCAATCACACTCAGAAAGGTCCGGCGAGCAAAGCCTATTCAGCTGCTCTGTCAACTGACCCCACACGTGCCAATAACAGGGATAGATCTTCGCCGGCGCGTGCGGTGATTTCCGGCAGAATTTTATACCCAGTAGACTCGCCTCTTCATCCTGAGACTACCCATACAATCGTTTCCTGATTCCGACCACGCTCCGGCGATCAGATCGACTTTCCAGCGTTCTGCCAGATGCTTGGTGTTTTTCTTTTTTTGCCCATATCTTCTTAAAGTTTTGAGCCAAGTTACTTGGATTTGATATTTTAAACTCCAAATATATGAGAAGTGAAAATTCAAGTCCTATGATTACCTCAAAACCCTTAATGAGAAGATAAAAAAATCAAACATCATAGTCTACGAAGAATCGACGAAGATGCCGTTTTGGAAAATCTCGACCTGAGTGTAGTTATTGTAAGAAGTCTGGACACACTCGTGAAGTATGCAGATCTCGACCTAAGTGTAGTTATTGCAATAGGTTTGGATACACTCATGAAGTATGCTATTCTCTACATGGTCGACCACCCAAGAATACTCGTATTGGTCAGACTGCCACTACATGTAACCAACAGGTTTATTTATCCGAAGAAGAATATAATGAGTACCTTCAGTATCGAGCAAGTAAACAAACATCTCCACAAGCAGCCTCAGTAGCACAATCTAATACCGCGGGATTGTGGGTTGTAGACTCTAGCGCTTCTGATCATATTTCTAGTGATAAATCACTTTTATCAAATATTAATTATTTACCGTCTCTTCCCGCGATTACTTTAGCTAATGGAATCCAAACAAAAGCAAAAGGAGTTGGACAAGCTAAACTCATATCTTCGGTCACTCTAAATTTTGTTCTCTATATCCCTGGTTGTTCTTTTAATCTTGCATTGGTCAGTCATTTGACTCATGCCTTAAATTATGCCATACTATTTCTTGATGATTCTTTTATTATGCAGGACCGCAGTACGAGCCGACAATTGGCGTATGATATGAATCACAAGGCTTCTACTACCTTACCTCTACTCCTAAATCCTCCATAGCAGGTCTAGTTACAGATCCTCCCGACTTAATCCATAAATGATTGGGTCACCCGAGTCTGATGGTGCCTAGTTTGTCTAGTCTGGCCAAATTAGATTGTGAGTCGTGTCAACTTGGAAAACACACTCGCACTACCTTTCCACGTAGTGCTGAGAGTCGTACAAAGTATTTTTTCAATAGTTCATTCTGATATTTGGGGTCCTAGTAGAGTCGGTTAATCTTTAGGATTTTGTTAGTTTCAATGACGACTTTTCAAGATGCACTTGGTTATTCTTAATGAAAGATCGTTCTGAGTTATTCTCTATATTCAAGAGCTTTTGTGCTGAAATACAAAATCAATTTGATGTTTCTATTCATATGTTTCGTAGTGATAATGCCTTAGAATACAAATCCTCCCAGTTTCAGCAGTTTATGACTCACCAAGGAATTATAAATCAAACATCTTGTACGTACATCCCTCAACAAATTGTTGTAGCAGAAAGGAAGAATAGACATCTCATTGAGACTGCTCGCACTCTTCTCATTGGATCCCATGTTCCGCTGCGTTTTTGGAGCGATGCAGTCCTCACAGCTTGTCATTTAATTAATCGAATGCTCTCATCTTCTATTCAGAATCAGATTTCATATTCCATAGTATATCCTCAATCATCTCTATACTCTCTTCCTCCTGTTTTTGGGAGCACATGTTTTGTGCATAACCTAGCTCCGGGGATAGATAAATTAGCCAATCGCTCTCTTAAATATGTCTTTCTTGGTTATTCTCTTGTTCAAAAGGGGTATCGTTGCTTCTCACCTGATCTCCGTCATATCTTATATCTGTCGATGTCACATTTTTTGAGTCTCAACCTTACTTTAGGTCTCCATCTAATCATCCTGATATCTCTGAGGTCTTACCTGTACCTCAGGTACACCGACCTTTGAGGAATCTACAATTACTTCTACATCTCCAATCACAGTGACACCACTTTGACTTGTCATTGTCGATCGCGTCTAGCATCAGACCCAACATCAGGCCCAGATGATTCATGTCCTGCGTCGAACCCTACACCTACTGTGGACTTGTCTCCTTTTGATCAGCTGATTGCACTTCAGAAAGGTAAACGGTCCACTCATAACACTAATCTACATTATACCCTTTTAAGTTATCATCGTCTATCATCATCCCATTATGCATTTGTATCATCATTGTCCTCTGTCCCCATTCCTAAGTCTACAGGTGAAGCCCTTTCTCATCCCGGATAGCGACAGACTATGATTGACGAGATGTCTACTTTACACACGAGTGGTACTTGGGAGCTTGTTTCTCTCTCTTCAGGTAAATCTACTGTTGGTTATCGTTGGGTTTATGCAGTCAAAGTTGGTCCGGACGGCCAAGTTGATCGACTTAAGGCTCGCCTTGTTGCGAAGGGGTATACACATATATTTAGGCTTGATTACAGTGATACTTTCTCTCACGTGGCTAAAATAGCATTTGTTCGTCTTTTTCTATCCATGACTGATGTATGCCATTGGCCTCTTTATTAGTTTGACATTAAAAATGTTTTTCTCCATGGTGATCTTGATGAGGAAGTTTATATGGAACAACCACCCGGTTTGATTGTTCGGGGGGGTCTAATCCGGTGTGTCGATTGCGTCGGTCACTTTATGGTCTGAAACAATCTCCTCGAGCTTAGTTTGGTAAATTCAACACATTAATTCATGAGTTTGGTATGACTCGCAGTGAAGCAGATCATTCTGTGTTTTATCGACATTCTGCTCCAGGTATGAGTATTTATTTGGTGGTTTATGTTGACGATATAGTTATAACTGACAATGATCAAGATAGTATCACTAATTTAAAACATTGTTATTTCGCAACACAAGTATGCTTTAGACATTCTTGAGGAGACAAGAATGATGTGATGTAAACCCATTGACACTCCTATGGATCCGAATGCTAAACTCTTGCCAGGACAAGGGGAGCCACTCAGTGATCCTGAAAAATATGACGGTTGGTTGGTAAGTTGAATTATCTCATAGTGACTAGACCTGACATTTCGTTTTCTGTTAGTGTTGTAAGTCAGTTTATGGATTCTCTATGTGATAGTCATTGGAATGCAGTTATCCGCATTCTGTGATATATTAAGTCGGCCCCAGGTAAAGGATTGTTTTTCGAAGATCGAGGCCATGATCATATCGTTGGATATACAGACGCTGATTATGCAAGATCACCCTCGGATAGACGTTCTACGTCCGGATATTGTGTGCTAGTAGGAGGTAATTTGGTGTCCTGGAAGAGTAAGAAACAGAGTGTTGTTACTCAATCTAGTGCTGAATCAGAATATCGAACAATGGTTGTAGCAACTTCTGAGCTAGTTTGGATTAAGAAATTGCTCAGAGAACTAAAATTTAGAGAAGTCAATCAAATGGAACTTGTGTGTGATAACAAAGCGGCCCTTCATATCGCATCAAATCCGGTATTTCATGACAAGACTAAGCACATTGAGATTGACTGTCACTTTGTCAGGGAAAAGATACTCTCCGGAGACATTGTTACTAAATTTGTGAAGTCGAGTGATCAGCTTGCGGATATTTTCACCAAGTCACTCAGTCGTCCTTGTATTAATTACATCTATAACAAGCTCGGTATATATGACTTGTATGCACCAGCTTGAGGGGGAGTGTTAGAATAGGAATAAGATTTCATATATAGTATCCTACTAGGAAAATGATTGTAATGTAGTGTCTATAAATAGGGCTCAGTGTAATCATGTAGACACAACAATTCAATAATAATATTCTCTTCCATAATTTCTCACACACAACATGGAGTTAGAAGTAATGTATGCATGGTTATAACAATTGTTTGAATATTCAAATTTAAAATACATACTAGATCCATTTCTCTCCACTCTTTTTCTTTATTTTCTTCTTTCCACTTTCTCATGCTTAAAGAATAATAGGCGGGCACTGTTTGATATGTTTATGCTTTTCTTTGTTCATTTTGCATGTTAATTGAAAAAAAGATGCTTTTTTAAAAAAAGCCAATGTTATGGAATTATTTGGAGCGTCACCTAAGGAACCGAGGACTCTTACGTGCCGATCTTTGTATGAACTAAAGATAGTTATCATGAAGTCTTGTTGTTGTTCCTCCAGAATGCTATCCTAAAAACATCCCTTAGTGTTGCGGTTGAAGAACAAAAGAACGTTGATGAAAAAGTACTGAAATTGGCAGAAAAACTGAAGGTCTGTCTTTCAGGTTCCTCTTTTGCTTGTTATTTACAGTGACTTAATTCTATATATAACATATTACTAAGGTGGCATTTTTCTATCTTTCTGCAGAAAGAAAAAGAGGAACTCCATAAGAGAATTATTAAGCTTGAGAAACAACACGATGCAAAACAAGCAGGTGAAACAGAAGTTGAGCGATTGCGAGTGATTATGAAGCGCATTGAAGAAGAGGGTGATCAGGAAGTTCTGGAAAACGTTGACACACTGCTTAAAAATTTAAGAGAAAAGGAAGAAAAATATGAAGATTTAGTGGCGTTGAACCAAACCTTGATTGTGAAGGAGAGAAAAAGCAATGATGAGCTGCAGGAAGCACTTAAAGAATTGGTTAATGTATGTCAAGTTGTCTGTTTTCCTTATTCATTGATAGTGTTTTTAAATAATAATTATGGTCATGATATCAAAAAGAAGAAAAGAATTTGTAGCAGTACTTTTACTTACATAAGGAGGCCGTTGCTTTACTGGATATTGGGATGTATCTGGTTAAAATTGTTAATAGCATGATTCAATAAAAATAAAAAGACTGTTAATGACATATTATAGTGTGTTTTTGAGAGTTTGGGTATTTGGTTTGGGGGGGGGGGGGGGGGAGCAGTACAACAACTCATGTCCTTCATTATGAGCTCATTCTGTCTACTTGAAGATCATGCAAATTATACCACTAGCCCAAAATGGTTTAAAGAATTACTTATAATTTTTTTGACAGGGTTGTAATATTGAAATTTTTCTTTCCTTTTTCCTTGTTATTTTAATAACCGTGGTGTCCGGGTTAGCTTGCGTACACCTCGGCTAATTCCACGGGGCACCTGCTACCTCCCACCAGCATATGTACGGGTAATTCTATCCACCACGGCTTGGATACACGAGAAGAAAATTACCTAGCGTTTTTCCACTCCGCTAGGAATTGAACCTGGGACCTCACCCGCTTGTGATCCGGCCCTCCTCCGGACCCCGCACATAGCGGGATCTTAGTGCACCGGGCTGCCCCCTTTAGGCCACACCCTTGTGTGCTTCCTTTTTATTCGGTTTTGTTTTTCTTTCTGGATCGAAATTCTTTTTTGGGGGTTGAGGAGTTTGTGTGGCTTCAGCATTAAATGAACAAGATTTGAGGAATTGACAATTAAATTTCTCTATAGGGCTTGAAGGAATTACCTAGAAATGGTCCTATTGGCGTTAAGAGGATGGGAGAGCTCGACAGCAGACCATTCCTTGAAGCAATGAGGAGCAGACATAATGAGGTAGAAGCTGAGCAGAGAGCTTCTGAGTTGTGCTCGTTGTGGGAGGAGTACCTTAGAGACCCTGAGTGGCATCCCATTAAAGTCGTTTCCGTAAATGGGAAACATCAGGTATGTTTTTCTTGTTCTGGTTCATGATATCGAGTCTGTTTTAAACTCATTTTACTAAGTAAGAAGATAAGAAATCGTTTGGCTTCCATATGTTTTAGTTTCTACCATAGATATGTTCTGATATATAGTTTGGAATGCTGATCATCTTGTTCCTGTTGCAGCCTTTGGAACTTGATTAGTTTCTTTTTCTCTCATCTGTGGCATAAACATATAGGCTCTTATTGGATATTGTTGGAAGTCAATTTGTGCATACAATTTGTCACAATCTGTGATTAAATGTTGATAACGGATGGATTATATTGCAACATTGATGTGAAAGTTAATTAGTCGTTGGTACTTGATTTAAGGAGATTCGGTGTAATTAATATTAGGATCCGAATTTCTATGAATACTCTTTAAAATTAAAACAGCTTGATCGTGGTGCATAGAGGGAACTTAGTGCATCGGGCTGCCCTTTTTTTTTTACTCTTTAAAATTAAAACAGCTTGATCGTGGAACTGTCTAATTTTATCTCTACCTAGTCTTTTCAGTTTTGTGCGGTCAACTGGGGTTATCTGGTTCAGTGACAAATAGGAGTCGCCTCGTAATCCAACCAGTGGCTGTTAGACTCCAGTTTGTAGCTTTTCCCTAGATTAGTTTTGCGAAACAGGTCATAGTTTTGTACAGTTGATTAAAATAATAATATATGTATATATATGTATCTGGCATGTTATTAGGTTACCCATAAGTGGGATGACACCATGTATGTTGTTGTTGTTGTTGCATGTTATTAAGTTAGAATATTCAAGAAAGTAGATTGTATGCATTTGGTACTTTCTGAATAGAAAAATAAGCAAAACTGACTTCATTTCTTACTAAATGACAAAAATGGGCTCTTATCTTTGGTAGTAGGCTCAATATAGTCCCTTTAAGTATCAAAGAGCAGTTTTGATCCTTTAAGTTTTCCAAAAGTGAGCACTTTTGGTCTCAGTCAGATATTTACCAAACTTTGAATGTTAAATTTAATCGGAACTGTGGAAATGAAAAATATTTAACGCGAACTCACATTTAGAAGTACATATGTTGTAGTTTATGTTATTTTTGGTCTATTTCAAGAGTGGTGCAATTTTTGAGGTTAAATTTCTGTTATTTTTTGTGCTGGTGTAGTTTTTTATGTTGCAGTTTCTGGAACTTTGACGAAATTTCTGGTGTTTTTGGTTAAAAAAAATTTCCCACAGTTCCGGTTAAATTTAACAATCAGAGTTTGGTAAATATCTGACAGAGACCAAACGTGCTCACTTTTGGCAAACATAAAGGACCAAAACTGCTCAGTTGATATGTAAGGGACTATTTTGAACCTACTAGTAAGGATAAGGGACCTTTTTGTCATTTTCTCACTTTTAGCCAGCTTATTCTGTACTGAAAGTTTTATATATTAAAATACTGTTAATGCTATTTCAGGCTGTAATAGATGATGAAGATGAAAAACTGAAAGACTTGAAGAAAACTTACGGTGAGGAAGTGTATAAAGCTGTTACAACCGCTTTGACCGAGATTAATGTATACAACCCAAGTGGAGGATACATCATTTCGGAGCTGTGGAATTATAAAGTTGGTGAAAAAGCTACTTTGCAGGACGGAATTTCCGTGTTACTAAACCTCTGGAAAAAGAAAATGACCCTCGACTAAACGCTGGATGCTTCCTTGTGCTTTACCTAACGTTCTTTAGGTACCGCGTTTCTCTTGCTATGATATCTTCATCGGTAACAACTTCACAATTTTTTATGGATATGAGTTCGAACACGCACAGAAATATCGAGAATGGTCAAAAAGAAAATGATTATAACGCAATACCTGATTTAGAAATATTAAAATATTATTTTCATAGGCAATTGTCTCCTAACTGAAACTCTGCTTTTCTCTGGAATTTTCTTTTTATATATGCTCTTCTAAGATAATAGTTTTCTAGATACTCCAATGCTCTGCTTAAGACAGAACCTCATGTCACATCACATTCCATTCAAGCAGAGGCAGATCCAGGATTGAACTTTATGGCGTTCTGAATTATAGGATAGTGTCCTCAATTCTAGTAATTGAGTTCCAAATTTAATTTTTGTACATATTTAGTGTATTTCCTAATACATATATTCAAGGTTAGAGTTAAAATTACTGGATTCTGCCGAATCCGCTCCTGCATTCAACAACAACTACATACCCAGTGCAATCCCATAAGTGGGGTCTCGGGAGGGTAGACCTTAGCCTACCTCTGCATTCGAGCTCTTTTATTTGCACAAGGAATGAAATCATTCCCCGTGTTTTGGTTCTCCATATTTAAGAGAATTGTTTCCTCAAATAAATGCATAACAATGTCTTGAATAGGCCCGTTTTCTGATCAGTTCAGTTTTCTTTTTTCTTTTAGTGAAGGTTAAAGGAGTTTCGTACTTGCATTTTCATGTAAAATTGCATTTCATCTTATGAAGTTATAAAAAGGAGAACAGAAATGTCATTGATCTTAGCCAGGGACAGACGATCAAAGTGGAGAATCGAAAAATATGGAGTGTTGGCTGGGGAGGAGGAGGATGAGCTTGAGCTGCTTAAAGCAGGTTGGTTGTTTCCTAAATTCGAGTACGTTATGCTTGATTTATAGATAGATTAGATGAACTTGAATAGAGATGTTGCAGCGCTATGGTTCTTGTTGCAGAAAAAGTAGATGCTGAGCACCCAGACCAATAAGTTAATTGAGAATGATCAACATTCAACATCAGTTGAAGTCAACACACTCAATAATTGCAATTGGAATATGGATCTTTATCTTATCTTCTTTGTATCAAGCTTGTTCAATAGTATAGAGTATTGGTATGAAGTCAAACATGTGCAAACTACTTCATCAATAGAAGGAGAGTATCATTTTATTCTCACAATTTTGGTATCATTTTAGTCTTGTTAAAGATTTATGTCAGTAGAACATGCAGATAACCTCTTGTGCTAGATGACCTTTTTTCTATATTTGATTGAAAGGGGTTCAAATGGGGCGACATGGATATTAAGGATTCATAAGGCCGATCCCAACAAGATTGGAATTGAGGCGTGGTTGTTGTTATTGTAATTTTTTGTTTAAAATCAATGAATCACTAAGGGAAGGCTTTGGTAGAAAACTTGGAGGAAAGGCTAATTCTATAGTCAACCACAGAAGGTATACCAAATGATTGACCAGATCCTATATGGTTTAGTCTTTGAAAAGTTGCACATTTTTATGAGCATCTTTGCCTATCAAAGAGGAAAATGTGCTACTATTCTATGTCAAAACTACTTATCATATGTCTAACCTTTGATGAATAGAGTTACTCGGTAACTGTGTTTGTAGGAAGTAGCAACTACCTCGTGAAATTAGTTGAGGCGCGTGCTACATGATCTGGACATCATGGTTATAAAGAATAAACTATATACCATCAGTGACATTGCAACATGTTGGCTATTAAGTAGTAATTGACTGGACTCGACTGTTTGTGAACCCCTTAATAATAATGTAAGAATTGTTACGTAGTGACTAATAAACACTGAAATATTATATAAAGATCACTTATTTCTCTCTTTATTGTTAATATACATGTATTTTTGTTTTCCTTATCAAAAAGAATACATGTATTTTTGTTTTACATTTATCTTGTATAAAATAATATATAGATTCTTGTATAATATGATTATTATTTAATACGTCCAACTAGACGCTGGTTAATTATGTAGGTAAATTTTTTTTATAAAATCAAATATTGCATTTATTATGTGAGGATTATTTTTCCTAATCCCTCCATCTAACATTGTATTTTTTAGGGATTTTGTTTATGTTGGGTTATTATTGTAGTAATAGAGTGGGCTAGTCACTTCTCAGCTCTGTAATTTTCATTACAGATGTTGAAAATGGCTATTATAGAATTTTATCCGTGATTTTTCCTAATCTTTCCAACTTATTGATGAGATTCGTACTCTAGATCTAGGTAGTAAAAGAATTACAAGTATTAAACTACAAAACTACTCAACAAATACGTACATTTTGAGGGTGAACTATTTTTTATTATTATAAATAGAGCAACCATAGAAGAAAGTGAATGTCGTTGGTGGGTAGGTGAATGATTCCCCCCCCCCTCCCTCCCGTTTATTTTTTTTATATCCAGCTTCCCGCCTTACTCCAGACTATTTCTGGAGATAGTAGCCTCAGTCCCTCAGCTCAGCACTACTACCATTTTTTATATCCAGCTTTCCGCCTTACGCCAGACTATTTCTGGAGATAGTAGTCCTAGTCCCTCAGCACTACTACCAGTAAATCGCGAGATGTGCCTGAATGACCAGGGTTTGAGAATAGAGCAACTGATATCACCTACAAGGTTCAACCCCAGAAGAGAGCAAATTGCTCTCATCAGGGTTCAAACCCACGTTGCAGGCCTCCAGCTGAATTTTAAGTTCCCTCATTTGCCATCCAGCTATGCCCCGGGTGACTTCTTTCCCCCTTTTTTCCCCAGTAGGTGAGTGATCTAAGATTTGCATTTAACTATATCTTACACATTTTTTTATTTCAATTATTAAATAATTTATTCAGCCTCTTTGCATATTAAAGGAAAATATTTTATTGATAGACTTTATGAATCTCTGCAATATCTCTTATTCTCTTTTTGTTCTCTTATTTTCTCTAATTGTGAAAATAGCTAGTAGCACCCCTATTTATAATAGTAAGAAACCTACTTTAACTCAAAATAAGAAAACATATTCCTAAACTAATTTAACTATGAATCCTAACTACACATGGATTAAAATATCAAATCCTAATCAAATTTAGTTTCCTACAATTTTGAATTACTATTTCCAAAATTCTCGTGTAATTCAAATTGTATGTTTGATTCTTGATGCACTTGTCACCATCTTCCAATTGTTGAATCACTTGTTTCCAATCCATCAATTGTTGAAGCACTTTCTCTCCAAACATTCTAATTTGTTGATGCACTTTCTCTCCAACCTTCAATTGTTGAAGTACTTTCTCTTCAACCTTCACAATCATTGGAGCACTTTCTCTCTAACATTTCAATTTTTTTGATGCACTTTCTCATCAACCTTCAATTGTTGGAGCACTTTTCTCCGGCTCTCATTATTTTTTCTTAGTTGTGTTGGAGCACTTCTGTCTAACTTTCAATAGTTAGAGCACTTCTCTCTAACACCCATTATTTTTTTCTTGGTTGTGTTGGAGCATTTCTCTCCAACTTTCAATAGTTAGAACACTTCTCTCTAACATTCATTATTTTTTTTTGGTTGTGTTGGAGCACTTCTCTCCAACTTTCAAAGTTGGAGCACTTCTCTCCAACATTCAATTGTGTCAACCCACTTCTTCAATTTTTAGAGAAAATTGTTCATTCCTCTTATGTTATATTTGCTTGCTCTTTTTTAAATATGCAATATTTTTCTTCAATATTTCTCAACATGATTATTTTTCATGTATATATCATTGATCCTACATTTGCATACATAATTCTTGGCCAGACAGGCGGCATAAATTTGGTTATAGCCGCCCGCCGACAACGGAAGCCTTTTAATTTTCTACCAGGATCGTAGAAGCTCCGATACCAATTTGAAGGAAACTACTATATTTATGAACTCTATGAATCTCTACAATATCTCTTATTTTCTCTTTGTTCTCTCTTGTTTTCTCTAGTTGTGAAAATAGCTAGTAGCACCCCTATTTATAATAGTAAGAAACTTACTTTAACTCAAAACATGAAAATCTATTCTTACACTAATTTAACTATGAATCTTAACTAGACATGAATTAAAATATCAAATCTTAATCAAATTTAGTTTCCTACAATTTTGAATTATTATTTCCAACACATATGCTACAATTCTAGTGGTATAACTATATGTAACTCTTCACAATAAATTCAAGGGAAAAAGCTTAAATATGCCATCGAACTATTGAAAATGACTAATTATTTATGCCACTCGTCAATAGTTTGGCTCATTTATACCATCGTCGTTACCAAAATGGCTCATCCATGCGATTTTACAATAACGTCGGTTTTACAATACAATTTTTCATTAACACCGGTGCTAATGAAAAATGGCAAGGATGTACCATTTTGGTAACAACAATGGTATAAATGAGCCAAACTATTTACGAGTGGCATAAGTGACTCATTTCCGATAGTTCAATGACATATTTGCGCTTTTTCCCTAAATTCAATACCGTAACATGAAAAGTAAATCTGTTTCTTCAATATATTTATAATATTAGCCAAACTATTAACGAGTGACATAAGTTACTCATTTTCGATAGTTCAATGACGAATCGTAAGTCTCAGCCCCTTTCCGACTTACCTCGCTCTCAGGTTGTGTTTTTTCCCTAAATTCAATAAGGTAACATGAAAAGTAAATCTGTTTCTCCGATATTTTTATAATATTAGTGTTATTTTCTTCTATAAATAACTTAATTTCAATTCAACAAGATGAAAGAAAAGAACATAGTAGGGCAGAGATATTTAAGTCCATATTTTTTTAATCCTTAATCATTTATTTTGAGTTAGACTCTTGAGAATGAAAATTTTCTTTAATAACAAGCACTTTACCCCATAGTAAATTTATTAGTTGTGAATTCAGACTAATCGAACTAGTAAATCTCGGGTAACTATTCTTAATTTGAAGCAAATAACAAGGAGAAAAGGGCAAGAAAGCTAACTAATAGCCATTTTTGTCCACTCATTTTTGTTTTACTAGTAGCTTCTAGGATCGTAGGCGGATGCAACTTTTCTATAATTGAAACCTTTTAAAATATAGGAGTACGTTTTTTCATTTTAATTTACATATATGACTTACTTCAAAAAAAAAAATCCACCAGAAAAGTTTTAGACACTCCTAATTTAGCTTATGCGTACAACGAAGAAATAAAATACTAAGAATAATAGGAGTAGTTGAAAGTTAAAATTGCATGAAAGTTTAATTTTTATATAGTTAAATATATTGTCTAGAAAAAAATTATTAGCAAAAAAATTGCAAAAATTATGGAACGTATCAGACTATAGTTGTTTCATATCAATTGAATTCAATACTTTATATTAATATTAAGTTTACACTAAATTAGTGTATTCATATGGTACAGACACTTAATTAGAGTTTTTATATATTTTTCTGTTATATTCATGAAGTGTAATTGAGACTGTAGAATTGTATTAATCTTCCTTGTGGAGTTTTTCTCATTAAACAAATATATATAGTGTATAATGTGGAACCCTAATACAATAAGGATCTTAAATCTACATAATTATACATTACTAATTATTACATAATATATGAAATATATTCTAATTATGGTACTATGTTATGTACACGTTAATACACCCCCTCAGTCGGAGTGGGAGGAGGCCAGACGCTAAGACTGAATCTGAAGTCGAGAAAAAGTTGTCTAGAAAGGCCTTTGGTGAATATATCCGCAACTGATATGAAGAAGGCACATGCATCACCTTAATATGACCAAGATCAATCTTCTCACGAACAAAGTGTATATTCATCTCAATGTGCTTGGTTCGCTGATGTTGAACCGGGTTATGAGATAAATATATGGCGGATATGTTATCATAGTAAACCAAAGATGTCTTACGCAAGGGACATTGCAGCTCCAAAAGAAGGTTTCGAAGCCAACAGATCTCAGCAACAACATTAACAACGCCTCTGTACTCTGCTTCTGTACTCGAACGAGATATGGTATCAGAACATTAATAATGTTCTGATACCATGTAGAATTGTATTAATCTTTCTTGAGGAGTCTTTCTCATTAATACAAATATATATAGTGTACAATGTGAAACTATAATATAATAAGAATCTTAAATCTACCATAATTATACATCACTAATTATTACACAATATATGAAATGTATTCTAATTATGGTACTATGTTATGTACACATTAATAGAGACCCTCAAATATTCCTTTATGTTTTTTCGAAATCCCATTACTTTAGTAATCCAAGGAATCTGTCTAGATCAGATATTACCTTTTATTTTATTGGTATAGTTAGTTCCACCTGTCCCATTTTGCCTCTAAAATTTTAAGTTATATATTCTCAAAATTTCGGGATCGGAACATGGAGACCAAAAAGTTGACTTACCGTCATACCTTGCTTTTCCTTTATTACTATTACGTTTTGCAAAAAATAAACGAAGATAATATCCAAAGTTCGAAACTATATGCCACTAATTACTTTTTTTTGGTTGGATACTATGAGCTCATTGGTTCCTTTCCTTTTTGCTTTTTCACTCAGTATTCGTATTTATATGGAGCGTAACTAAATCTAAATTCACATTGAAAAATTGATACCGGAGATTAAGAATTCCCTAACAAAGATGAGTTTATATTCAAGGTTCGAACTCGAGATCTCTGATTAAGGATGTTAAGTTTTTATCACTTCACTACAACCTAGTTAGTAGCTCATTCGTCTTTTTATTGAAAAATATTATCTAAACCTGAAGTTTACACTAATTCAATGAATACATGCCACATGTTTTTTAAATACGCTTATCAGTAAATCATAGCTAATTAATACACATTTTCATCTTTATTTATAACGTAAGCATGATAAATTAGTGTGATTTGGTTAAATATCGGATGCGAGTTATTTTTGTTAGGATTTATCCGAAATTTCCTAACTTCTTTGGATTTTATCATAATTGTGTTTTAATTTGAAAATGTTTTTTTTATGAAAAAAGATTCTTCCATATCTATTCTTTTTTTGGATGGAAATTTTTTTAATTCTATAAATAGAAGATCTTTTCTTCTCATATAACAACACAATAGTATATATGATATAGTAGTTTTGAGAGTTTTATTTATGGGGAAAGATTTTTCTCTCAATAGTTCTTATGGTTTTTCTTATATTAGTTTTCTCATATGTAAGTCAATTGATCAAATCATATTTTTATGAATATTTTAACATACTTTTTTTGTGTTTGATTTATCATTATTCAAGATTTATAATTGCTAGCTTCTGTATGACGCTTTGTTATTTTGATCGCAATAATTTCAATAGTTAGTTAGTGAGTACATGTTCATCCTTACTCAAATGTCTCTGGTTTGATTCCTAGAAATGGACTCGCATTTGGTAGAATATTGAGTCCTGAGACAAAACCGAACACCTGGGGAAAGACCAAAAATAATTTACTTTTTTTGGGTTTTGAAGCTGAAACGACACACCTTTTTTATATTTATGCTAAATCGCATAAATTTAATGTAAATTAATTGTAATGAAGTAAAAATAAATAGTAATCAGTAAAACAAAACATTTATATAGAAGACATACTTATTTATTTATTATTTATTTATATTTTCCACTCAAAGTTCGATTTTGAAGTCCAACTAATTCAAAAGTTACATCCGCTTGTATTTATTTTAGCTTAAATAACAAATGTAAGTATATCCATGCTCGTTAAAAACGTGCCGTCAATTCAATGTTATAAATTAAACTCAAATAGGGAAAATTGATAGTTCTTTAAATTTATATGAAAGACGAAGAAAACAAAAATGTAAAGAGAAAAAGAAGTCAATTCATTGTCGTGCCTGTTTTTTCTGTGTGTGTGTTTAATATAAATCCTCTTATTATTTAAAGCTTTTGAGACGAATTATAAATTTAAAATTAATAAATATAATTAATACATTTTAATTATTTTATATAAATATATATAATTCAAGTAAAAAACAATAGAAACTGTTTTGAACTTACATGATTGTTCTAGAGCCGACACCAAATGGTTGAGCCGATTTATTACACCTGAATAAAATATATTAATAATATAAAGATCTTTATAGATTATATAAATTAAACTTTTTTAAAATTTGTGTTTATCCCAATACTTTTGATCATAAAATTTGGAATTTGTGACATTATAGAAGTAGTAGGATGAATTAACTACTAATGAATGATAAACTAATGTCCACTTAAGGCAAAATGTTGAGTCGGCTGTAAATTATAAACATGTCATGGTATAAAATAATAGTGACGTGTGGTACAATGCTATCTTGTTTGCCGACTCATCTTCTTCTCAATACATAAATTGACGGCTGTCATCGAATTAAGAACTACTCGAACTGGGTTACGATCAAATAGAGCGCGGAACCAACAAGTTCAGTCGATGAATTACATATCAGTTTAAATTAAATAATATATTAGTCTCTCTATATATATTTATCTCCTGTGTATTAACTTTATAGTCTTTATTTTATAACACGTTATCAACACGGGACTTTGTTATCTGGAGCGAATACTTTAAAAGCTTCGAAGGTATTGATTGTCTTTTCTTCATTAATGGCTAATATTTCTAAACGTGAATTTATTGCCCTGCATATATCGGGCAAAAGCTCCATGTCTTGGGTGCTTGATGCGGAAATTCATCTTGATGCGACGGGTCTGGCATACACCATCAAAGATAAAAATCAGGCATCAAATCAAGATCATATCAAGGCAATGATATTCCTCATCCATCACCTTGACGAGGGACTGAAATTGAAATATCTCACTGTTAAAGATCATCTTATGTTGTGGAATAATTTAAAAGATAGATATGACCATCTGAAGATGGTCATACTTCCACAAGCACATTTTGATTGGATTCATTTGAGGCTACATGATTTTAAATCCAGTTGTGAGTATAATTCTTTCATTTTCAGAATTATTTCTCAGCTAAAATTATGTGGTGAAAATATCACTGACCATGATATGCTAGAGAAAATATTCTTCACTTTTCCTGCATCAAGTATGCTCCTGCTGCAACAATACCGAGAGATGAGGTTCCAAAAATATTCTGACCTAGTTGCACATCTTTTAGTGGCTGAATAACATAATGAACTTTTAATACGAGGTCATGAAAATTGATCTACTGGTATTATCACATTTCCTAAAGTGAATGAGGCAAACTTTCACCAATCTAGGCGTGGAAGAGGTCGTGGCTCCAGTCGTGGTCATGGCCGTGATCGAGAAAGAAATTCTAATCATGGTTGTCATTCTGCACCAAATAATACCCTTCAACACCAGTAGTGTAAAAATAATGATGAAAAGCATAAAGCGGTGCAAAAGAAAAGTTTAAAAAATAAATGTTATCGATGTGGAGGAAAGGGGCATTGGGCGCGTACACATCGTACACCAAAGCACCTGGTTAAGTTTTATCAAGCCTCCCTAAAAAGACAGAAAAGAATGCTGAAGCAAATTTCATATCTGAAGATAATGATGACTTCATGCATCTGGATGTAGGCCCAATCATAGTCAAAAGAAGAGTTTGATCCTGGCTCAGAAGTGATTACTTTGCACTCCCAAAAATAGATCATGTAATCAGAGATCAATCTATAGAAACTTGAAATATGTAATTAATGTTGTTTGTATTATCTAGTATAATCATGTTAAAAAAATAAGTCATATTTTATTTTAGTGATCCAGTTTGTATAGTTATGAGCATTGTGAATAATGTAAATCATGTTTTAGTAATGATATTTACTATAATATTCACTTTGTCTATATTTTCATTTTGAAGAATATATGAAAATTTCTCAAATTTTATCTGGATCAATGATCAATCATGAAGATATTTGTGTAATTGATAGTAGAACAACACATGCCATATTAAAAAATGCGAAATATTTTTCTCACTTGCTTAGAAAAAGGGGAAAAGTTAGTACAATTTCTGGTAATTTCAAACTAATTGAAGGCTCTGAAAGAGCTACTATATTTATGTCTAAGGGGACGAAACTTGTTATAGAAAATGCATTGTTCTCTTCTAAATCCCCAAAAAATTTATTAAGTTTCAAAGATATCTGTCAAAATGGGTATCATGTTGAGACATTAAATGAAATAAATGTTGAATATCTTGATATTACCAAGCATGTCTCCGGCCAAAAATATATCTTGGAAAAACTATCAACTTTATCTTCCGACTTGTATTATGCAGAAATTAGTACAATTGAAGCACACTCGATCATACACTAGAAGTTTAATGATTCAAGTATTTTGTGCTTTGGCATGACCAAATAGGTCATCCTGAATCAATAACGATGAGACCATTCATTGAAAATTCAAATGGACATACACTCAAGAATCTGAAGATTCTTGAAAGTGGTGAATTTTCATGTGCTGCTTGTTGTCAAGGAAAATTGATAACAAGACCATCGCCAATGAAAGTCGGCATTGAATCCCCTGCCTTTCTAGAGCGTATACATGGAGATGTATGTGGACATATTCACCAACCCTCTGGGTCATTTAGATATTTTATGGTCCTAATAAACGCATCTTCAAGGTGGTCACATGTGTGCCTCCTATCATCTCGCAACCCGGCGTTTGCGAAATTATTGGCACAAATAATATGATTAAGGGCACAATTCCCTGATCATCCCATTAAGGCTATACGCCCGATAATGTTGGAGAATTTACATCTCAAGCTTTTGATAATTATTGTTTAATAGTTGGGATAAAAGTTGAACATCATGCCGCTCATGTTCATACTCAAAATGGTGTTGCTAAATCATTTATTAAGCGATTGCAATTGATAGCAAGACCACTATTTATGAAAACACGATTGTTCAGTATTGTATGGGGTCATGCTATCTTACATGCAACGTCGCTTATTCATCTCAGACCGATTCACTATAATAAATACTCCCCGTCACAATTAGTATTTTATCATGAACCAAATATTGCTCGTCTCTGAATTTTTGATTGTTCTGTATATGTGTCGGTTGCACCACCACAACGCACTAAGATGGCCCCCAAAGAAGGTTAAGAATATGTGTTGGGTTTGAATCACCCTCTATTATTCGCTAACTTGAATCATTAACGGGAGATTTATTCACTGCTCGATTCGCAGATTATCGATTTAATGAAATAATTTTTTCGCAATTAGGGGGAGAGATGAAAGAAATTAAAAGAAAAATTGCTTGAAAATTTTGATCACTATCTCATTTTGATTCATGTGTCCCTGCATGTGAACATGAGGTCCATAAGATCATTCACTTGCAAAAAGTAATAAACCAAATGCTAGACGCATTTACTGATTTGAAAGAATAACTAAGTCATATATCCCTACAGAGAATATGCCTATTCGAATTGATGTCCCAGCAGGACCATCTACTAGTGTCATAGCTTCTGAATCTCATACACGTCTGAAGCGTGGTAGGCCATTGAGTTCCAATGATAAAAATTTGAAAAAGCACAAAAATGATCAAAATGGCACTACAAAAGAATCTCATGAAGATAATCAAGATCTGATTAATCCTGATATTCATAAAGATATCAGTGAACCCGAGACTCGAGTGAATAAAGAATTATCATTAAGTTCTACTAGTGATGGTATAAATTTGAATCGATCAAAATATATGGCGGATAATGTTTTTGCATATAATGTTGCGATGAATATTATGAAAGACAATGGGGATCAAGAATCTCTATCTGTCGAAGAATGTCGACGAAGATGTGATTGACCAATAGCAAGAGACAGTTCAATCAGAATTGAATTCACTTGCTAAACTCGAGGTTTCTAGATCGGTAGTCCAAACGCCTGATGGTGTAAAATCAGCTGACCATAAATGGATCTTTGTGCGAAAAAGAAATGAGAGAAATGAAATTGTGAGATACAAGACACGTCTTGTTGCACAAGAATTCTCTCAAAGACTCGGTGTCAACTATGAAGAAACATATTCACCTGTTATGGATGCAATAACATTTCTATATCTCATTGGTTTAGTTGTACATGAAAAATCTTGAAATATATCTAATGGATGTGGTTACAACTTACCTTTATGGCTCACTTGATAATGAAATTTATATGAAAGTCCCAGAAAGATTAAAATGCATGAAGCATATAATTCAAAGTCTCAAAAATATACTCAATCAGATTACGACGATCATTATATGGTCTAAAACAATCAGGGGACATGTGGTATAATCACAAAGTACTTGATAAACGGAGGTTATACAAATGATGTCATTTGTTCATCTATTTTCATAAGGAAAACAAAATCAGAGTTTGCTATACTTGTTTATGTCGATGACATAAATCTAATTGGAACTCCAGAAGAGCTTCAAAAGACGATTGAATATTAATAAAAAAATTGAGATGAAAGATTGAGGAAAAACAAAACTTTGTCTTGGTCTGCAAATTTAATATTTAGAAAATGGGATCTTTATTCATCAATCTGCCTATACTGGGAACGTTTTAAAACAATTTTATATGGACAATGCATATCCTTTAAGTACTTCAATGGTTGTTCACTCACTTGAAGTGAGTAAAGACCCGTTCGACCTCAAAAAAAAATGAAGAGTTGCTTGGTCCTAAAGTACCATATCTTGGTGTCATTGGTGCACTTATGTATCTTGCCAATGCTACAAGACCTGACATAGCATTTTCTGTTAATTTACTGATATATCTCTTCTCCTACACGGAGGCGTTGAAACGAAATTAAGCATATACTAAAGGGAACTATTGATATGGATCTGTTTTATGTTAACAAACATAGTGCACATCTTGCTGGTTATGCAGATGCATGATATTTATCCAACCCACACAAAACTCAATCTAAAAAATGGGCTATCTGTTTATATGCGGAGGTACTGCTATATTATGGCGATCTACAAAGCAGTCCAATGTTGCTACTTCTTCGAATCGTGCTGAGATAATAGCGATTCATGAAGCAAGTAGAGAATATGTGTGGTTAAGATCAATAATACATTTCATCAGGGGAAGATGTGGTCTGAACTGTGATACTAATATACCACAGTATTATATGAAGACAATGTTGCATGCATAGCTCAGTTAAAAGGAGGATTTATCAAAGGAGATAGAACAAAACATATTTCACCAAAATTATTATTCACACATGATCTCCAGAAGAATGGTGACATTTATGTACAATAAATTCGTTCAAGTAACAATCCTGCAGATTTGTTCACCAAATCATTGTCAACTTCAAATTTTGAAAAGATGGTATCAAAGATTGGAATGTGAAGATTCCGACATCTGAATCGTGGTCTTCACCAGGGGAGTAGAATACGTGTTGTACTCTTTTTTCCTTAGCCAAGATTTTGTCCCATTGAATTTTTTGACAAGATTTTTAATGAGGCAGCTCTCAAAGCGTATTACTAGATATGTGTACTCTTTTTCCTTCATTAGGACCTTTTCCACAGAACTTTTTTTAATAAGATTTTAACGAGACATATCATCTAATTAATGAACATTCAAAGAGGAGTGTTTGTAAATAAATTGGATGACCATTAATGTAAACTTGGGAACCAAGTTGACTTGGCCACCAAGCAACCTTCATTTTCCTCCTATAAATAAGAGGTTCAGTTGTTGAATTATATATCAGTTTGAAGTTGAATAATATATTACCATTTATATATATACTTGTCTCTGATGTATTTACTTTATAATTTTTATTTTATAATAAAAGCATCATTCATCTCTATTTTTTAATTGTAAAAATAAGAAGTTGCTTGCTTTGGCTTTCTAATTGATAATATATGAAATTGCTAAAACAGATTCGATAAGATTCCCATGAATTTAGTGAGTGTGGTCCACCCTTGTGTTATCTCATTTCTATCCTTTTCTTTCTTTTGTGGGGTCTTTGTTATTTCGCTCTTTCCCGTCAGACTTGTCAAATTCATCTTTTTGTAAATTTCATTCATAAATTTATGATCCTCTTTTTGCCTTGCTTTCTAAATTTAACTTTGACTTTTGAAGTTTTCAACAATGTTCTTCATTATTAAATATACATAATATACACACTATGTGTATATTATGTATATTGTTGCTCTCGTATTCTTCATATAAACCGTATATGGTGTAGATATTTAGGTAATGTTGTAGTTTCCTAATTTAGGTAATATTGTGGTGTAATTAGTATTGTACACTTACCATAATATTTGTATTATCATAATTGTATATTTAGCATCCAAGTAGAATAAGATTTTAGGAGTAGAATAGGAATATGATTCTCCTATTATGGAAATATGTAACTTGTATATATAGTCTTTCAATCAATGAAAATAATCAATGGATTATTTCTTTCATGGTATCAGAAGTCTAGGTCTTAAAATCCTCTCTCTAACTTCCTCCAATTTCCGTCGACCTCCCTTGAAATTCTGAGACCTTTGCTCTCGATTTTCGTGCCGACGAGAGCCTCCATCTTCCCAAATTTTCTCCCAAATCCCTCAATCGCATATTGTTCTATCAATATGTCTACATCCCGGAACACGTTTCATCCTGCCCTTACAGTTTCTAACATCAAGAATAACATTCATCTTGTTCTTGAAATAGAAAACGTCCAATATACGACGTGGGCAGAACTGTTCAAAATTCACGCACGACCGCATCAAGTCATCCATCACATAGTCCCCGCGGATCCTGAGGATATGGAGGTGCCAAACCGCGAGGATGATCCTAAGTTGTGGACGACTCTTGATGCCACAGTCCTCCAGTGGATATATTTCACAATTTCTATCGACCTTTTGCAAACGATTATTGAGCCTGACGCTACGGCACAGGCGACTTGGGATAGACTGCGTGATATATTCCAAGATAATCAAAATTCTAGAGCAGTTACTCTTGAGCATGGTTTCTCCCACGTCAATATGAAAGATTTTCCTAATGTTTCGGCTTATTGCAAAATATTAAAGGAATTGGCGGACCAACTTCGCAACATTGGCGCGCCAGTTTCGAATGACCGTTTGGTCCTCCAAATGATTTCCGGCCTCTCTGAGGCCTATAATGGTGTTGGAAGGCTTCTTCGGCAAAGCAATCCGCTTCCGCAATTTTATTAGACTAGTTCTATGCTTACACTCGAAGAAGCAGGCATGGCTAAACGAGCGGCTACCGGTGCTAGTCCCGTAGACATGATGACCGAGTCCACGATTTATCCTACCGGTTCCAATAACTCGGGTCAAAACCGCAACAACAGTGGCGGCAAAAAAGGTGGAAATAAGAAAAATAATGGCAACAACTGCGGCAACCGGCAGAATGGTGGTGGTAGTGGGGGCCCTCGCGGTGGTCAACAACAACAACAACAGTTCTGGGCCCCACAATGCAGTGGCAGCGGGCCCCACATCCACAGTTTGGGCCCAGTCCAATTTTGGCCCACTGGCAGTGGGCGGACAGCAGCAGTCCAGGCCCAATTCTGTCTGGACCACATACATCCAGTCATCTTGGCCGAGGTAGCAAGCAGGGGGGCCTCGGCCCCCGCATGCCCATCACGTAGCGGCACCCATGTCTACCGACATCGAAGCCGCAATGCACGCGCTTGGGTTAAATTCTCCGGACCCAAATTGGTATATGGACACCGGTGCCACTACCCACATGGCATCCGATTCTGGTACGCTCTCGTCTTATTTCAATTTGAGCAACCCTCGCTGCATAATTGTTGGTAACGGTAATTCGATTTCAATTTATGGTTATGGTCATAAAACTTTATCTCCTCCTCGTCCACCTCTTATCTTGAAAAACACCCTACATGCCCCCAAATTGATTAAAAACTTAGTCTTTGTCCATAAATTCACTACTGACAATTTTGTTTCTATTGAATTTGATCCATTTGGTTTCTCTGTGAAGGATTTCAAGACGGGGAGTCCTCTCATGAGGTGTGATAGTATGGGAGATCTGTATCCTATCACACCCAGTTCCGGTCCATCGAGTCAAGCTTTGCCATCCGCATTTGCAGCCCTTTCTCCTTCCTTGTGGCATGTTCGTCTGGGTCATCCGGGATCATCTATTTTATCGTCATTAGATAAAAAGTAATTTTATTTCTTGTAAGAGTACGAGTATTACTCCAAATTGTCAGTCTTGTTCTTTAGGAAAAATTGTTAGGTTGTCATTTGTATATTCAAATTCACATACTTTAATGCCATTTGATATTATTCATAGCGGCTTATGGACATCTCATGTTCTTAGTTCTTTGGGTCATCGGTATTATATTCTCTTTTTGGATGATTATTCTAAGTTTTTATGGACGTTTTCGATAGAGAAAAAATTTCAATTTTTTCCGTCTTCTTAAAATTTAGAGCATTCATTAGAACCCAATTCGAACGAGAGATTAAAAATATTTAGTGTGATAATGACAAAGAATACGACAATGGGGTGTTTCAGGAATTCTGTGCTAATAATGGGATCAATTTTCATTTTTCTTGTCCTCCTACGTCTTCACAAAATGGGAAAGTCGAACGCAAAATTCGTTCCATAAATAACATTATCCGAACTTTATTAATTCATGCTTCCATACCCCCGTCTTTTTGGCATCATGCTCTACAAATGGCTACCTATCTCCTTAACATAATTCCTTCCAAATGTTTGACATATTCTTCCCCCCTTCAAATTTTATATAATAAAATTCCTTCATATTCACATCTTCGGGTTTTTGGGTGTTTGTGCTATCCGTTATTCCCTTCCACCACAATTAACAAACTTAAGGCCCGGTCTACTCCGTGTGTGTTTTTGGATTTTCCATCTAATCATCGTGACTACAAATGCTTTGATTTATTCACTAATAAAATTATCATTAATTGCCATGTAATTTTTGATGAATCCGAATTTTCATTTGCTAAAGTTAATACTCCCGTGCCTAGTTCGTATAATTTTTTGGATGATAGTATATCCCCGTATATTATTCACTATTTTTCAGATGTCTCCCGCACCCAAAATTCTCCAGCGGGCCCACTGCCCGTTGGCCCTACTGCCCCATCACGGACGATAGTACCCAGTATAATCACTGGGCCTGTTTCAGGTCCAGTCCAACCCACTCCCGCAACTAGTCCAGTCTTTGTTCACCATGTTGGGCCAGCAGGCCCACTACCTGCTGGCCAGTCCGTCCCGAGCCCAGAAAATTCCTGAAATCCGCTCAATTCTTCCTCGAGTCATAGATCGGTCACTCATAGTCAACGAGGTGTGTTTAAACTAAAAAGACATTTTAATTTACATTCTAATATCCCTAAATCACCATTACCCCGTAATCATGTGTCTGCCTTAAATGACCCGAACTAGAAAATTGCTATGACCGATGAATATAATGCTCTTATTGAGAATAAGACGTGGGAGTTGGTGCCCCGTCCATCTGGTATTAATATTATCAGGTCTATGTGGATTTTTGCTCATAAGGAAAATTCAGATGGTTCATTTGCCGGACATAAGGCGCGGCTTATGGGTGATGGGAAGACTCAGCAGGTTGGGGTAGATTGTGGTGAGACGTTTAGTCCAGTGGTTAAGCCATCTACCATTCGCACTGTACTTAGTTTGGCTCTTTCAAAAGCATAGCCTATTCATCAGTTAGATGTTAAGAATGCTTTCATACATGGTGATCTCAAGGAAATAGTCTACATGCATCAGCCTTTGAGATTCAGGGATCCCACGCATCCTCATCATGTATGTTTGTTGAAAAAGTCCTTATATGGGCTTAAGCAGTCTCCACAGGCATGGTATACGCGGTTTACAGACTGTGTTTCAACTATTGGGTTCACTCACAACAGGTCGGATAATTCCTTGTTCATCTACCGTCGTGGTTCGTCCTTGGCCTATATTTTGTTATATGTGGATGATATTATTTTGACTGCCCCTTTCGATGCCTTATTCCAGTCTATCATGACAATGCTCAACTCCGAGTTTGCTATGAAAGACTTGGGGTCCTTGAGCTATTTTTTGGGGATTGATGTCTCTCGTCATGCAAGTGGGTTATTCTTATCTCAAAGGAAGTATGTAGCTGAGATCATTGAGAGGGCTGAGATGTCATCCTGTAAGTCCACTTCCACTCCGGTTGATACTAAGCCCAAACTTAGTGCCGCAGCCGGCGTACCATACGAGGATCCAACCACTATCGCAGTCTTGCACGGGCCCTTCAGTATCTTACATTCACGGGGCCAGTTATTACGTATGCTGTCCAGCAAGTGTGTTTGTTTATGCATGATCCCAGAGTTGAGCACATAAATGCACTCAAACGCATCATTCGGTATATTCAGGGTACACTGGACTATGGTTTGCATTTATATCCCTCATTGACATCCACATTTGTCTCGTAAACGGATGTTGATTGGGGTGGCTGTCCAGACACCAGACGGTCTATGTCTGGCTATTGTATGTTTCTTGGCAATAACCTGGTCTCATGGTCTGCAAAATGTCAGTCGATATTGTCCCGATCCATTGCCGAGGCCGAGTATCGAGGGGTAGCTAATGTGGTCTCGGAATCATGTTGGTTACGTAATTTGCTATTGGAGCTTCATTCACCTATTCAGAAAGCAACCTTGATTTATTGCGATAATATTAGTGTCATCTACCTTTACGTAATCCGCTCAAAGACTACAAGACTAAACATATCAAGATGGACATTCACTTTGTCCGCGAAAAGGTTGCTCGTGGTCAGGTACGCGTCTGTCATGTCCCGTCAATATATCAAATTGTCGACATCTTTATAAAGGGTCTTCCCTCGGTCATTTTTGAAGATTTTAGGTACAGTCTCAACGTTTGAAGACCGTCCGCTATGACTGCGGGTGTGTGTTAAATATACATAATACACACACGATATACATGTGTATATTATGTATATTGTTGCTCTCGGATTCTTCATGTAAACCGTATATGGTGTAGATATTTAGGTAATGTTGTAGTCTCCTAGTTTAGTTAATATTGTGGTGTAATTAGTATTGTACACTTACCATAATATTTGTATTACCATAATTGTATATTTAGTATCCAAGTAGAATAAGGTTTTAGGAGTAGAATAAGAATAAGATTCTCCTATTATGAAAATATGTAACTTGTATATATAATTTTTAATAAATGAAAATAATGAAGAGATTATTTCTTTCCTTCATGAATATGATATATACGTTTTTAATTCATTTGCACACATTAATTATTACTTCCTCTGTTCTATTTTATTAAAGAGTTTAAGGGTCAAAATATATATTTTCTTTACCTCATTTTACGTGGTATTTTCTTTTTAGTTTGTTTTGAAAAAATCATATATTTTTATTTTTAAAAATATTTTAATTATTTATTTACCTTTAATAACATAATTTTATAATCATAAAAATATTTACAACGTGTCAAGTTTTAAAAATTTTACTTTTACGTCCTTAACTTCATGCCCAGTCAACACTTGATGCGTCGGAAGGGATATATTTGGTCTATTTTTTTTAGAGGTTGTTATAATTTTTTGAGATGAAACTTTTGTTTTTTTGGTGTTTAGTGCAGTATTTGTATTGCTATTCTAGGATTTAAGGAACTATTCTATTCTAATGTATCTGGTCAAATGCTTTTTTGATTATTCTCTTCAAATTTAAATAAATGATCTACCGAAAACAATCTTTCTATCTTACAAAGCTAAGGTCTGCATATATTATATCATTTCCAAATCTCACTTATGAGAATATACTGGATATGTTGTTGTTCTCCTTAAGTTTAACAAATAAAATTTTAAAATACTCTATTGAAACCAAAAGGGTTCACTTTTGGCGAATATAAAGAATCAAAACTGTTCAAAAATATATTTAAGAAAGTACTTTAAATCTATTTTCAATCATAAAAAAAAATCATTTTTATCATTTTCTCTCTCTTTCGAGAAACAATATTCCATCCGTCTACTTTGATTGACAAGTTTATAATTTTTACTTTATTAAAATATTATTACCCACACACGACAAAAAAAAGAATTATAAGAGAAAACATTGGAGAAAAAAATAAAGAGTAACCACGTGGTGGAAGGAAGAGCCTCTACTAGGAAAGAGATGGGGATGATGAGAGAATAGTGGTGGTGAGCGATTTTGGATATAGTTGGTCTACACCTTCTATCTCTTCGGACACTATTGCCCTTTTAGCCAAGTGGTCCATTTTTGTGGAATGGCAGAATTTAAGCTATATTCACTCATTATATACTCATTTTTACATCATTAATATAATTAAATTTGTTATATTAAATTACATATCATTTATCATAAGTTCTCAGTAAATACTTTATAAATAAAAGTACTTATAATTATCATTTAAATGGTCTAATTGCCTTCTTGTTATACTTTTGATATAAAGAACATTCTAACTAAGAACTTATGCGACATAAATTCTGATTAGTGTGTTAATGTGTTCCGAATACCATATTCATATGGTCGAATAATATTATTCTTTTACTTTAATTTATATGTCTTATTTTTCTTAGTCTATTCAAAGAAAAAAATGCTACTTTCTATTTTTAGTACTCCTTTCATTATGTTTAATGTGAGTCGATCAGAGTATGAGAATCAAACTATTTAATTTTTGATGTGAATTCAAAACTATAATCTTCATTTACGTATTTAGAAATTATATAAAGATATTATACAATAACAACATACCCTTTATAGTTTCACAAGAGGAGTTCGAAGAGAGTAGCATATAGATAGATGTTACCCCTATCCTTGTGGGGTAGAGAAGTTGTTTCTGATCAATCTTCGACTTGAAATATATATATATATATATAAAGATGTTATAAGTTACAATATAACTAATGCATTAAAAATATTAAAAAGACAGAGAAATAGTAATTAAAGAAAAAAATATTAAGTAATAACTGCATCGCATAATAAAAAGAAAATAATTTTTTAATTACAACATCTTCCCTTGATATATTTGAGAATTACCAGCATAAAATTATATAAAATTCAAAGAATATTTAGTACATTACAGTTTAAGATCACTAGTATCTAAAATTTTATTTAACCTTTTAAACTCTATGTGTCCAATTAAATTAGGAAACGTAGCAAGAGAGTAGTATAAAAGAGAAGGGGTTTTTAGCATATGGTTTGTTTTCTTTTCTTACCAAACCCAGAGGTTTTTCATTTCTGTCCACAATTTCACTCCTCCAAAAAAAAGTAAATAAAAAATTGAAAACAGTAACAAACAACTACACATACCTTGAAAATTTTAAAATTCTCTTACAGGTAATTCATTTTTCTGTGAATTATTTTGGAAAAAATATGCCTGCGGTTGGTAACTTTTTTTTTGAGATTTTTTTGATGCAATTTGGTTGAATTTTTATGGTGAAATTTAGGTTGATGACGTGGAGATCTGATCGGATTTGCTGAATTTTGTCTGTTTTTCAGTTTGGATATGTGAAATTTGATGTTTACAAGCTTATATGGTTGAAATTATGGAACTTGGATGAGAATTGGAAATATAGTATCCAAATGAAGCAGATTGCAGATTGTTATAACCGAATTATTAGTTTGGGTTTGGGATTGATGTGTATTTGTTCTTCGAGTTTTTCTTACCATAGCATGAGTTTATAAAAAGTCAAAATTATGTATAGGAAGACTTATTAAAACTGGAAAAGAATTTGTGTTTAATTTTGATGTGTATTTGTTCTTCGAGTTTTTCTTACCAGATCTCTTATATGACATTGAATGTTTGTCTTCGTATTCGGTTGAATTTTTAATTTCTTTCTTTTTTGTTGCATTTTTATTGTGCTGATACCTTGTTGAAGAACAGTGACTCATCTTTTTTGAGTTCTATAATAAGTATTTCAGCATATATACACACTTGTTGTTCGTGGAAGGATCTCGGATTATATTTCACGATGTTCGTGGAAGGATCTCGGATTATATTTCACGATGTTCGTCTAGAGATATGTTTTCCTTGTATTTGTGGATCAGCTAAGTGCATTTGAAAAATATGTTTGCTTTAAGTACCAATATTGCATTTTTGCTGTTCCTTTGTAATTTTTGTCACTGAATGTTCTTAAATAGTGGTTTAGTTTTATAGTAAGCATTTTAGCATTTACTTGTGGTTCGTGGAAAGATCTCAGGTTCTGCATATATACTTCCTTGTATTTGTCGATCAGTTAAGTGCGTAGGAAAAATATGTTTGCGTCATATAAAAATAGTACATTTTTGCTGTTCCTTTGTTTTTATAGCCACTTAATGTCCTTGGGAAATGCTTTATGGTATGATTAATAATAACATTCTTTCTTTTTCTTGTGTAGATCCGTGAAATTAGTGATATTGGTTCATTGCATCTGGTTATCACTTATTGGCATGCTTCTGAAGATATGGTGTATAAGAAGAAGCTAGATTTTGGTTTCAATGGCTTTCAAGTTCCATTTATACCAAAAGCTCCTAGATCAGTTAGAGTAAGGATGCTGAAATTTGTTAAATTGTCTGATCTTTTAGTAATCTCGTATTTGTTATGCTTTTCTAAATATCTGCTATTCTGAATTGTTTCAGAGGAGACGTTCTGGTAAAAAATTGGACGATGATCAAATTTGTGCATTCGAGTTATTGGCGGCTGTTGCTGGCAAACTTTTACTGGAGAGTGAAAGTTCCGCTTCCAGTAATGCAGCGGAAGGGAAAAATGAAATTGCTGATTGCAGAGACGGTATTAAAGACGAACAAGTGGAAGACGGTAAAGCTGTGAAATCAGAGTGCCTCGACCAGGGGAGTTGTGTAGAAAGCGGTTATATACCAGAAAATGCAGCCCTAGAGCAGAACTTGAAGCATGGTTTCGATAAACCTTATTATGTAGAAAATAATTATATAGGTTCTGACACTGACATGAAGTTGGAAAACTGCAAGGAGGTCGATATAGCCGATGGAAAATTCCATGCCAAAGTTGAAGGTGGATCCTCTAATCTCGAGGATCCACGTGATAATAAAATCAGCACGGGAATTCAAAAGCACTTAGATGATAACAGCAAGCAGACTGAAGACGTAACTGTTAACACTTGTAGTGTAAAGAATCCAATCGAAAAACATGTTAATAACGATGGATTGTTTAACTCAGAGAGTAGTAGTGTACAGTTATCATCCTTGTACAGGGATTTGGTTCCTAATGCTTCTTTTGTAAAGCAAAGGAACAGTGTAAAGTTAGGTATTAGAGATGATGACGAAAATTCTTTTGACTGCTATAGATATAGCACCAAGTTAAGAGCCTTTAGGAAGACATCACGACTTGGATACAGAAGAATAAGGAAGATGCTGAAATCTCGACACTGGAAAGCTGCTCCTAAGTTGAAGGAGTACGAGCGTTCTTACACATGTAAGTGGAGGATATACCTCTGATATTTTTCCACCTTAAGCTTTTCGTATTACTTGTTTCTATCGTTGTTTTGTGTAATTTCCTAACTAAATGGATTTGGTGGTTTAGATGGTAGAGTGGAGTCCTTTTACCTCAGTAGGAAAAGCATACGTGCACGCAAGAGATGTCAACTTGAAGTTCCTTCCAAGAGAAGGAAATTGAGCGACCATGGATTTGCTGTTGCATATTACCAGGAGGCTAGTAGTGAAAGCTTTTCAAATTCACCTGAAAAGGAAATCAAACGAGACATCAATACCTCTCATGCCATCCCACCGAGAGGTCAATACTTTACTATCGACCTCACAATTAAAGGTCTTGGTGGGGTTTATGTAGTCATACTAAGTAATATTTTGTGTTGCTTTACAGGAGCTGTTGATGCATCTCCAGTTAAAAATCATCACAAGAAGGATCCTAATGGTAAGAGATTTTGGATTTCATTTGTATTTTCTGATCTTTCCACTTTGATACCATGCATTTATTTCTTTCTGGATTAACATATATTACCTTCTATAACTTTTGACATGAGTCCATCTTATTCTTTCAGTAAAATTTAGCATTAAGTCTTTCAAGGTGCCAGAGCTTTATATAGAGGTTCCTGAAACTGCAACAGTTGGCTCGCTGAAGGTATTCAACATCTCCTCTTTACCTTCTTCTTCTCCTTTTGCCCTTCTCATTTTCTGTTTCCTTATCAATAATAAATACAGTTATTCATTTTATCTTTCTCGTCATTTAATATCTCTCCAAAGTTGCTTAATTAAGAATTCTCTGATATGCAGAAATCTTACATTACATTCCAAGGAATGATAATGTTAGCAGTCGTAACTATATTTATTTGTGGTGATGTTAGAAAGTTTTCTTTGTTGTAGAATTTGAAGTTGTGGAAGCTAAATGGTAATTATATTCTATGCAGAGAACGGTAATGGAGGCAGTTACAGCTATACTGGAAAGTGGATTACGGGTTGGGGTGGTTCTCCAAGGAAAGAAGGTGAGAGATGACAATAGAACTCTAGAGCAAGCTGGCATTTCCCAGAACGGCAACCTCAATAATCTGGGTTTCACTTTGGAGCCTCGATTCACCCAAGTTTGTCCCTCGTCATCTCCTAAACTTCTGGCTTCATCAACTTATGTTGGCGATCAGGATATAACTAGGTATAGTAGAAGAACTTAGCACTTCTATTCTTTTGCATAGTGTTGGCTCAAATTAGGGCTGGCAAAATACTTTTAAGAAAAAAAAGTAACCATCCAATCCGACTATTAGATATGGGTTGGATAATTGATTTTTTAATCCATATTATCCACTAAAAAATGGATATCCAGATGTATAAAAAATTGTCATATTTTTCATGAGTTCTTGCTTTCTGGGAGTCTACACTTATTTTGGCTTTTAGCTTGTGTTCTCACTTGATCCATATTATCGTTAACCCATTTTTTATCCATGTTAAATATTGGGGGTTGGATACTTGTTTTTTTGTTTAACCCGTTCTCAACCTGCCCATATTTGATCCGCCTCGCCCGTTTGGCACTCCTACTTTTGCATAGTGCTAGTTGCAATAAATTTTGGCTACAATGTGGAATCTTAGTAGCTCAGTTGGTTGACTACCTACTCACCAAGGTGAGGGTTCGATTCCCCACCTTGTAATCCCCTCCCTCATTTCCCCTTTAAAAAAATATTTGGCTACCATATAAGAAATTAACTGGGTTTCAGACTAATTAGTTATCTTTATTCTCAGGCGGCGATCTAGTCCTATCTTGGAATTGGGGATTCACAATGCTTCATCAGATCTTCCGGAGACTGAGATGGACAAGCACAACGAGAATAACTATCCGTCAGAGCTATCTCCTACAAATTCTATTATTGATCCATCGAATGATGTAGCTGTTCCGGATTCTAGAGCCTTGGTCATAGCTCCTCCAGTTAATGCAGAGGCACTTGCTATGGTTCCTCTAAGCCAGAAAAGTAAACGTTCTGAATTTTCACAACGTAGAATACGGAGACCATTCTCAGTTGCAGAAGTAGAAGCACTAGTTGAAGCTGTGGAGCATCTTGGTACTGGAAGGTATGGAAACTTTCGATCTTCTTTCCGAGCGAAAACGGTTAGAATTTGTTATCCTCTGGGGAACTGCATTTCTAATTATTCTGATAATGCAGGTGGCGTGACGTTAAAATGCGTGCTTTTGATAATGCGGATCACCGAACTTATGTCGACTTGAAGGTTAGACATCCTATCGGTGCCATTACTGTTTTTTGAAATTTTATTAGGAAGAATAAATGTTTATTTTGCACGCATGCTTTGCCAGTTCTTGAGAAACCGACTTTTTCTATTTAAAATGCTTGATGTTATCACATATTGCTGTTAGCAAATAAAGATTATGGTCTCAATATTGTGGAGTTTGTCACCCACCTCGTAGATACTCCCTCTATTTCAATTTTTATGGCATTGTTTCCTTTTAGTCTGTCCAATTATATTTTGAAACTCTTGAACGTTAAACTTCCCTTTTTACCCTATGGCCATATAAATGTCACATGTTTAAGATCGCAAGTTCAGAGGGTACTTTTGGTATGTACCAAACATTGTTTTTTTTTTCTTTCAACTCTGTGTCCGGTTAGTCACCGTTATAAAAAATGAAATGGAAGGAGTGTTGGTAACATGAAAATAGGTCTCTTGTCATATGACAAGATGCTTCACGTACTTTGATCTACCACGGTTTTACTATATTGTAAATTGTTATTATAATGGCTTAGTGAATCTTATGACAGCTGAATGATTGCCTAGAAAGCAAAAGGGAAACATATGAGTTGTACTTGCTCTCTAGATAAGCATAGATCTCACTAATATTTAATCTTTATTTAGCAAAGCTAATGATTGTTCCCATCATCCATGTGATGTGTGGTGCTTTGATTATATCAGGATAAATGGAAGACATTAGTACACACAGCAAGCATTGCCCCGCAACAACGAAGGGGCGAGCCGGTTCCCCAAGAGCTTCTGGACCGGGTCTTAGCTACCCATGCCTACTGGTCTCAGCAACAAGGGAAACATCATGCTGAACCTTTGAAAACTCAGGATGCGGGCGCGCAGAAAGTTGGTGCTTGAAGGAATTCGTCGAATTGTCAAAGATGTAAAAAAGGGTATTATATAAGTAACACGAAGAACACGAAGAGAAAATTGTAAAAAGGACCTGTATCTGTTTCTCGTTAACTCGGTTAGACTCACTGATTTATTGCCAAGTCCCTTACAGCTGTGACTTGTAAATTGTTCAGGAATAAAGCAGTGTAGGAGATGCCTAAGGGTCTATTTTGTTGCTGGTTCTTTCATTTAGTACTATTAGGGTCAAGGAAAGAATCAAATGTGTATTAAATATGTATGTACATTAGTAGTTCCATTGGTTTGATGTTTCTAGTGTAATTTCACTAATGTATGCAACTATTTTAAAGTCTATCCTGATATTTAGTTGAATCTCCTTTAGTGTTTCACAATTTGTATAGGTTTGCTTTTGTTCCTAACTCAAACAATATCCTTAGTAAAAACTGCTCGTGTTGGCACGACAATAGGAGTTGTGTCCTGTGATTCTGAGGTGACGGGTTTAAATTGTGAAAACAATGTTCTTTTTAAAAATGCAAATTTAGATGTACAAATAGAGTCGATGCGATTCCATCCTTTCATTCTCCGAGCGCCTCATATAGTGAAGGTTTAGTGCATCGGGATACTTTTTTGTTTTTTAACCACTCGACAATTCAAAATGAACTAGTCGAAAATAACTTGAATGATTACATAACAATTGCTTAGAAAATCATATATTTGAACATTTTTGTACCAAACTGTAGCTTCATTTCTCCTCTTTTCTTCAAATTGAAAACCATCCTAGACCTCCCACCTAGTGGCCACACATGATTTTTATCGAGGATTCATCGTATACTATATATACATAAATAATAATTTTAATTAATTTAATATATATATATATATATATATATAACATAAATTTCAGCGATGAACACCTTTCGCCTCTCTAGCTCCGTCCCTATCCCACCTCTCCTCGCTGGTGGAGGGGTGGGGTCTTCATGCATTGTTTTTCCTTACAAGGAAGAAATATGAGAAACTTGAAAGTTAATAGAAAAGAGCAAATAGCGATTTTGGTCCCTGTGTTATAGGTGTATTCCAGTTTTGGTCCCTGTGTAATTCAACTAAGCATAATTAATCTTCAATTTAAATATATGTGCGATTTTGATCCCTCAAACTAGCGGCGGTTAAATACTTAACGGGATCATTAATTAAAAATAATAAAAAAGGAGAAAAATATCGCATTTATCTTTTGTTAGTATAGCAACCGAGAGGGCTCCTCGTTATTGTTTAGTGTAAGCATACAACCTCTTGTATTTCCCAATATCTCTGGTAACTTGTCAAGTTCCAAATTAATCAAAATAAAGAGGATTATCTTTAGGGAAAAATGAGTCGATGACAATTGACAAATTAACAAATCTTAGATATGTACACATCTCATAATGCAACATGAGAGATGTCCATACATATGCTACTGTGCGGTATATGTAGAAGAAGACAGTAAAAGACACACAGATCAAACCATCATTCGAAAAAAAATCTCTTTTCTTATTTATTTTTAATTAATGATTTCGTTAAGTTTTTAATTTCGGTTAGCTTCAGGGATCAAAATAGCACGTCCATATTAATTGAAGGTTAATTATACGTAGTAAAATTACACTTGGTGGAATACACCTATAACATAGGGACCAAAATCACTATCATTTAAAAAAATCTCTTTTCTTATTTTATTTTAATTAATGATTCCGTTAAGTTTTTAATTTCGGTTAGTTTCGGGGATCAAATTAGCACGTCTTTTAAATTCTTTAATATATCCTCAGGGAAAGCAAAACATCACGTTACGCCATGTGAGATACTATATGGCTTACTTATTACTCTAAAATTGCTTCAACAGACAGCCAACTCATGTTGTTTGGCTCTGCCATATAGGTCTTCCTTTTTTTTTTGTTTGGTCATGCTTCTCTCTCTATCTCGTGTTTATTGGAAACAAATTTACTCTTTTTTTCTTTATAATCGTGCTGTTTGGACCATTTACCGAAGAAATTTAGCCAACATGTCACTCATTTTCTTTTCATTTTTTCGTGCAGAATGCCCCTCAAACGCATTGGTCTTTAATTTTTTCCCTTTATATATGTGTGGTCTTTAATTTTTGCTTTTTTATTTTATAAAAATATCAAGATTTACTTCGCAAGACATAATCTCTATAATATTTTTTATTTAAAAATTGATTTTTTGCCTCGCACGGCATAAATTATATAGGAATTAAGTTATGCGGCATAGTTTTATAGTAATTTTTTAAATTATGTTGAGTATTGAAAATTATGCCTTCTCCGACATAGTTTGTGTGGATGTTATGATACATATGTTGAAATTAAACGCTAATTATGCCTGTCGAAATCTGAAATTATGCCTTTTTCATATTATGTGGGCCAAAAATAATAAAAGGCAAAAATTAAAGAACTCAAATTTGAAGGAGAAAAATTAAAAATCACCCCAAAATAGGCATTTGTGCAAATGACCCGCGATTTGATTTATTTTTGGGGATTAGGGTTTCAGATATGTGGGCCCGGAGTCACTTTACAATTTTTAAAAGTTTGGAGCTTTAAACTTCTACACTTAAGTCCCTTTTACTTGTATTAAAATATACAAAAACTTACTATTTTTTCTCCTAAAGTATGAATAAGTTTCTCTCTTCGTCGTTTCTATCAAAATCTCAATTTCTCCATTCGTTTTTTCGTATCTTAAAGTTCAGAAGCTCTCCAATCATCATTTTCGGGCATGTTTAATTAATTTTGTATCAATTTCGGAGTATTTGGAGCTCCATATTGCCTATATAAAAGTTACCATTTATTTCGAACTTGATAAATTCTAGTGTTCATAAAGTTAAGAGTTTTTTCAAATTTTTGGAACTTCAGTCTTTTTTTCATTGAAATATGTGTTATTTCTACTTATTTTGCTTGTTTCGATCGTGCTTTTTTCTATTTTTATTTTTACAAATTCATCTTGGTCTATTACTAGACTTGAAACTTTAGCCTTTAGACTTGGTCCAATCATCATGTGTTCAATAGATGGGGACTCTTATATGATGTATTAAAGTGTTACTATAATGTTTAAATAGTGGCATGTCCTATTATTTATTTTATTTTATTTATTTATGACGTTTTAGACAAATATTGTCCTTGGTCTATATATAACATGTGGAAAATTATTGACCATGCATGAAGTCGAGCCTAAATGATAATTGTTAGCTATTGATGATGGTCGGTTTATGGTATACCTAACCACGGTCCCTTAGATTTGTGTAATTTGGAGTTTGGGATTGTGGTTTGTTGTTTCATTTCTTTTTGTTTGTTACACTCTTCGACATCACTATCAAGATCATTCTGTCACCTTGCTCATAATAATCTAATTTCAACATTTGTAGATCTCCTCTCATTCACCCATGTAATCACCACCTACTATAATATATTCTGCAATCAACGATATAATAAATCTGTAATAGACTATAGCTATGGTCTATGACTGTAATCGACACCATAATAAGTTGTTTGGACTGATTATGAAAAGCCGGAATTTTCGTCGGAAACGGGATCTGAAAAGTGAAGAAATTGGGAGCTTTTGAAGGGAAATATTTATTTTTTATTATTTTCTGGGACAATTAAATGGAGAGAAATATTTAATTTTCTATTTTTGGGTAATTAAAATATTGGGAGTTGGGGGGCTAAAATGTATTTTTTTAAACTTTAGAATTAGATTTGGACGAGAAAAGTCTGATAATAATGATGTAATAATAAGTGACTATTTTGTTAATACTTTGAGATCGTGACCTTTTCATCAATATAAATGTTCAAAGTGACTTTTTGACTAATAACCCCACTTACTGTCCTGGTAGAAGCACGGGAATTTGAGGAAGGCAAGTTAAGAATGTAAAAATATCACAACTAGAAGATGAACTTATGTTCAAATTAAACCTCCTATCACTATGAGAGATGAAAACTTAGATGGATAAATTTCCTAATAATAAAAAACTCTTATGTCAATGTAATTTAATAGTTTATACGTATAATTTTTTTTTAAACTCTTATTAATTAGTAGTATATTTTTTTGATAAAGAAATTTGTAAAGAATGGATCTTGGGCATAACTCAACCCCAAAAGCTAGTTTGTAGGGTGAGGTTTGTTCAAGTTCATATAAAGAGTCCATATTCCCATTCCATATCCGATGTGAGACTCTTAACACTCCCCCGCACGTCCAGACCTTGTTAACTGGAGCGTGAATAATATAATTGGGGGTCCAACATCGGTGAACAAAGAATTGAAATGTGTCTGGCTCTGATATCATGAAGGAGATTAATCCCATAATTTATTTCATTCCCAAGATTACTATTTATATACCAGTGTACAAAATCATTCTATGGCTAATATTAAGGAAAACTTATCTAATCATATCTTGATCATCCTAATAATATGAATTCCAATTATATGATAAAAATTATATCCTAATCATCCTAATAATATGAATCCTAATTATATTATAATAAATATAATTACATTGGTGATTTGATATGATTGATCCATAATTTCTTAATAGTCCCTCGCAATCTTAGCGGGAGGTTCTTGTATGCTGAGACTGTCCCTGAAATCATCAAATAGTACGCGCGGAAGACCTTTCGTGAAAATATCTGCAATCTGATAACGGGACGGTACATGGAGAACACGGACTTGTCCACATGCAACATTTTCATGGACAAAGAAGATATCCATTTCTATGTGTTTTATGCGTTGATACTGGACAGGGTTTCCTGATAAGCATATCACACTCACATTATCACAATAAACCACAACTGTTTTTCAATCGGACAATGGAGTTCTAAAAGAAGATTACGGAGTCAACATGATTTAGCGACCACATTAGCTACCCCTTAGTATTCTGCTTCAGCGCTTGATCGAGACATTATCGGCTGTCATTTCGACGACCATGAAATGAGGATGTCTCCCAAAAATACACAATAACCAGAGGTGGAACATCGTGTGTCCGGGCAGCCACCCCAATAAGCATCTGAATAAGATGAGAGACTCGAAATGGAGGACTTATACAGATGCAATCCAAACTCAAGAGTACCCTTAACATATCGTTGAATTCACTTAAGAGCCCTCATATGCTCTTCTTTCGGATCATGCATAAATAAACATACTTGTTGAACTGCATAAGAGATATCATGTCTCGTGAAATTAAGATATTGTAATGCTCCTGCTAAGCTGCGGTAATGTGTTGGGTCACAGTATGTAAAACTCGTAGAGTTACTCAATTTTGCTTTGTATCAACCGACGTATGTGACGGTTTGCATGAGGACATGCCAACGTTTTCAATGATCTCCTCGGCGTATTTATTTTGACAGAGAAACAGACCACCTGCATATTGAGTTACAGCAATGCCCAAGAAATAGTTTATAAGACTCAAATCCTTCATAGCAAATTTCGAAGCAAGCAAAGTCATAATAGACTGGCGAAGTGACTCAGAAGATGATGTGAGAATAATGTCATCCACATAGAGAATACTATATTCCATGGCATTACCCTTCTTGTAAATGAACAAAAGTTGGTCGGACTTGCTATGTGAGAATCCTAATGTGGCTACGAACCTTGCAAACCTGTTATACTATGCTCGGGGGGCTTGTTTCAAACCGTATAATGATTTTTTCAACAAGAAAACATAATCCGGATGAGTCGGATCTCGGAATCCCAATGGTTGGTGCATGTAAATTGTTTCCTGCATGTGACCATGTAGAAATGCATTCTTTACATCCAACTGATGAATGAACCATGATTTCGACACTGCCAGACTAAGAACAGTCCTAATAATTGATGGTTTAACCACTGGGCTGAACATCTCACCACAATCCACGCCAACCTGCTGAGACATGCCATCACCAATAAGACAAGCTTTGTGCCTCACAAAAGAACCATCAGAATTCTTTTTATAACAGAAAACTCACATAGACCGTATGATGTTTACATTAGAAGGACGAGGCACTAATTCCCATGTCTTATTTTTAATAAGAGCATCAATTTTGTCTAACATGACAATTTTCCAATTCGGGTCTGATAAGGCCGCTTTTGGATTTTTTGGAAGTGGGGATGGTTGGACCGAAGATGTTAGGTAAACTGACGCTTGGGCCAGAAAATCCCATGCATGGCACAGGTTTCAAAGGCCTGGGGTTGGGCTAGGACTGAAGGCTGGGGTAGTGGGCTCTTAATTTGTGAATTGGGACGAAGGGAGGTTCGAGATTGGACCAAAACCGAATGTTGGGATAGTGGGTTTGCGGTTTGGGAATTGGGGCCGAGGGTGGTTAAGATTTTGGGCCAAAGGAGCTGGGCCTATTAGCATGGTTAGGGACACGGATGAGGGAGCAGTGGGCTCCCTCATGTGGGCCTGCCTATCACGAACAATGGACTGGGCCAAGGCCGAAGAGGAAGATGCAGTGGGCTCTTCAATTCAGATTGGCCCAGTCCCATTTCATTGTTGGGCCATCATAATTGATGGTGTATTATGGGCTAGTCCATTATGAGTTTGGATATTGAGATGGTGCTTTAAGATTAGATGTATTCTGTCGTTCAAAAATTCGTATGAATGCCATGATGCCCCGTGAGATTTAGCAAACTGGAATGTGGACTCATCGAAAATAACGTGACGAGAGATGATAATATTCCCATTCGTCATATCATAACACTAATTTTCTCATTCGTCATATCATAACACTTATATCCCCTATGATTTTGTAGGTATCCCAAAAAGATACAAGAAGTAGAACGAGCTTGAAGTTTGTTAATAGTTGTTGACGAAAACAAGAGATAACACAAACACCCAAAATCCCTCAAATGTGTATAAGAAGGAAGACGATGGTACAATATTTGTGTGGGTGATATGTTTGAGAGTAGCTTGCTAGGAAGAACTTTTTAAAAGATATGAGACCATTTGAAGTGCATGATGCCAAAAATCGGTGGTGTGGACGAATGTACAAGAAGTGTGCGGATTAAATTGTTGATTGTTCGAATCTTTCTTTTAGCTTCCCATTTTGAGGAGAAGTATGTGGACATGAAAGACGCAAGGACATTCCATTTTGGTGACAAAATTCTTTAAATTGGATATTTATGAATTCCCTCCCATTGTCACATTGAAAACATTTAATGGATTTCTCAAATTGGGTATTGATAAAAACACTAAACTGCTTAAAAACAGGAAAGACCTGTGATTTCTGTCCTAAGGGAAATGTTCATAGAAAATTCGAATAATCATCCAAAATAAGCATATAATAGTTAAGTAGATATGTAGCCATTTGCAATGCATGATGCAAAAAAGAAGGTGGTAATGACGCATGGGCTAGCAAGGTACTGACAATATTATTTATGAAACGAATTTTTCTCTCGGCCTTCCCACTTTGTGAGGACGTATGTGGACAAGAAAACCCAAAAGATATGCCATTAGTGTCACAAAACTCTCGAAACGGCCCATTATCATATTCCCTGCCATTATCATATTGAATATTTTTAATTTCCCATTGAAATTGGATACAGATGAATGCTCTAAATTTTAAGAATGTGGAAAAGACTTGAGACTTTTTAGATAAAGGAAAGTTCCACAAAAATTTAAAATAATCATCCAAAAACAAGACATAATAACGATGGCCCAAAGAACTTAAAACGGGAGATGTCCATAAATCAAATGTCAAAAGGCATCAAAGTACGAGAAGTAGAGGCTACAAACGGTAATCTAACATGTTTTCCTAATGGACAAGAAGGATAAAGTGGAGTAATGCGCGTACCCTTACAAGCAATAAAATTATTTTTATGCAGAGAAGACATAATAGATGACTCAAACGTGCATGCCACAAGGAAGGAGCAAGGGCGACAAAGGTAGAAGGTGTGGCTTGACTCGTGGAAATGGTGGTGATTGGATATAGCTCTCCCCT
Source organism: Anisodus acutangulus (assembly GCA_029783415.1). Classification (NCBI taxonomy): domain Eukaryota; kingdom Viridiplantae; phylum Streptophyta; class Magnoliopsida; order Solanales; family Solanaceae; genus Anisodus; species Anisodus acutangulus. The sequence continues at coordinate 2,613,734 of CM056504.1, forward strand.
ACGATTTCATCTCATTAGAGGTATCCCCGTCTTGAAATCCTTCACAGAAAATCCAAACTGATCAAAATTAACAGAAACCCAGTTATGAGTGGTGAATTTTCGGACATACACTGATTTTTTAATTAAGTTAGGGGTATGAAGAACATTTTTCAAGACGAGAGGTGGAAGTAGGATAGACAAATTAGTATGACCATAATCGCGAATTGGAATTGAGTTGTCATTACCAACAATAATGCCACGATTATTGCTCAAATTGAAATAAGACGAGAGAGTACCTTGTGTGGACGTTATATGAGAAGTGGCTCCGGTGTCTATGTACCAATTTGCGTTCGGGGGATGTAATCCAAGTGTATGCATTGCTGCCTCAACATCCGTATGTGTCAGGACCGGAGCTGGGCCCGCAACAGTGAAGGACTGCTGAGGCTGAGGCCCAAGCAGGCCTCCCTGCTGCCCTAGCCCAGCACTGGATCGTGATGCATTATTATGGACTAGGTAACTGGGCCTGGAAGCTGACTGGCATTGGGCCCAGTTTTCAGGATATGGCATTGGTGGAAAATAAGGGTTGTTTGGCCAATGGCCACTAGCCCAGCCCCACGGCCAGGAGGCCCAAGGCTGCGGCCAGTTGGCCTGCGGCCCACTATTCCGAGCACCACTGATGTCGCCGCCACTGTTCCGGACACCGCCACCGCCACCGCCGATGTTACCACCGCGACTGCCTTTACGGTTCTTGCCATTATTTTTCTTATTTTGACCCATTTTCCGCCACTGTTGGTACGATTTTAGCCTGAATTTTTGGAGAATGAGTGAGGTCGTCTGACGTGGTCATCATCATTACGGAATTTGCTCTGTAGTCGCTTTCTTAGCCAAATCAACCTCTTCCAACGTGAGCATGCAACAGACCTGATAAGATAATGGGAGAGGATTACTTTGACGAGGCAGTGTCCCAACTCCATTATAGGCCTCGGATAGGCCTGCAACCACATGAAGAATAAAACAATCATTGGTAACGGGCACACCAACATTTTAGAGTTGATCCGCCAATTCCTTCAGCCTTTTACAATAGGCTAAGACGTTCAGAAAATCTTCCATGTTGACATGGGAAATTTTTTGCTCAAGCGTGACAACACGAGAATTTTATTATCTCGGAATATATCACGCACCCTATTCCAAGTTTCCATCGGCGTAGCATCGGGTTCAATAATCATCCGCAAGAGGTCCGTAGAGATAGTGGAATAAATCCACTGGAGAACGGTAGCATCAAGTGTCTCCCATAACGTAGGATCATCCTCGGGGGTATGCACATTCTCCTTGACAATGACCGAGGGGATGATGTGATGGAGGACTTGATGCAAGCGTGCGTGAACTTTGAATAATTTCGTCCACGACGCGTATTGGACGTTTTCCATCTCAAGAACAATAGGGATGTGGTTCTTGATGTTGGAGACTGTAAGGGCGAGATGAAACATATTCTTTGATGTAGACATAGCGAAAGAACAATAGGTGAATTAGGCATTTGGAAGAAAATTTGGGAAGATAGGAAGAAATTGCACGAAAATCGAGGATGAATCACGGAATCCCATACGGGAGAAAAGGGCAGCGGAAGTGTTTTTGTGAGAAGGTATTTTAGCCCTAGACTTTTGATACCATGAAAGAAATAATCTCTTAATTATTCTCATTGATGAAGAGGTATTTATATACAATTTACTATCCCTAATTATGAAAAATCATATTCCTACTATAACAATAAATTCTAATTATACTTGTATAAGAATCCTACAACTATGATAAATTTGTACAACAAAGTTGGGTGCAATTTGGTTTCCATTTTCCGTGGTATATACACGAGTATAATATTTCTGTCATAAACTCCCGTCATATTTAGTTTTGATCATGAACTAAATATTACTCATCTATAAATTTTTGGATGCGTTGTATTTGTGTCAGTAGCACCACCACAACGCACTACGATGGGTGATAAATTGGTATTTTACCAACTTATCTCTTTTTTATGCTTAATTTTTTGTTATATTATATTGAGAAAATAATGTACTTATTGTGGTTTACTTCAATTGTCCATGTTTATATGATGAGAAGTGACCGGAAGAAAACCAAGTGAAAAAATAAGTTAAAAAGAGGCCAAATTGAAGAAAATGAGAAAATTGGTTAGAAGAGCAAAAAGTTGCTAAAATAAATCTGGGTTATTTTGATCATATTTGACCAATTTATCCGATTTCTAGTTAGTGTTATCTTTGTTAGTTTTTAAATTAAAAATCAAATAATTCATATGTTTCAATTTGTTTGTTTGGTTTTGACTTGACACGAAGTTTAAGAAAGTAAAATAGATTTTTGAATTTTGTGATCTTAAATTTAAGATATGTGAAATGTACCAAAATATCCGTTAATCTCATGGTCTTAAACATGTCATGTGAAATGTTGAAATTAAAGAGTTGTCAAAAAAGAAAAAAACATTCCTTTTTAAACAGACTAAAAATATAATTAAGACAAACAAATTGAAATCATTTGACTTAGCTTAATTAGTTACTCCCTTCATTTCAAAATAAGTGGTGTTTTTAGCTTTAGCACATCCTTTAAGAAAACTGCTCATTCCTAAAAAGTAAAATGTATTTTTATTAATTCACCCCTAATAAATACCTTGAAAAAAATGTATCCCTTTAGTCGTTTCTGGTTATGTAAAACTTTATTTATTTAAATGAGAGATCTCTTTAAATAAGGTACAATTGGAAGAATATCATTAATGTCTTCTTGATTATGTGAAACACTACTTATTTTGAAATCAAATAAAAAAAATAACTATACCACTTATTTTGAAACGGATGGAGTATCATAATAATCTTTGAACACCAATCAAGATCAGAGTTTTTCTTACTACATAGGCGGCTAAACGAAGCCCCAGTTTTTTTTTTTTTGTCAAAATATTGTAATGACAGACATGAATTACAAAATAACATTACATTGAAAAGAAGAGGAGATCGTAATACAAAACGTTCCTGACTCAAAATTCATCCAAAGAAAAGAAAAAAAAAATGAAGGCTCATATATTTTCCATGTACAAACATGCACTACAAGAAAAATACAATATTCGAACGTCACAAAAACAGTCATAAATTTGGTTCATATTGACAATTCCATCATAAAATTGTTATATAAATCCTTCATGGCTCGAGCCTATCAGTCATAATATTCCATCACAAATCTGTATTTAGTGACGATGCACTATGGAACAATATTTATTCTTGATCCAACGGAAGCTATCGCGTATAGAATTCCTGATTTTACCTTCAGTGGTATAAGATTTGTAAGAAGCAACACGTTTTCTCCTCTTTGCTTCTAATTTCTTGCATCTTTTTGTGGGAAACGTATATGAATTATTAGTTTTTGAAGATGTTGTAATCCTTGGTGGATCTTCCATATATTGTGATTTATATTCTTCCATTGCAAAATTGATTTGAGTATTGCAACTTTTTTGGTTCAATTGGTAAAGAACCAATATAGATGTGGATATTCATTCATTTTCCCCTCTCATCTCTCTTATTCAATAATAATGGATGTACGATGTGGAGAAATTTTAATGAGGAATATTTGAAGGAATCAAAACTAACTTACGAGTGGTTGTTATGCTTGTTTGACTAAATAATAGATAGGGAAAAAGTTCAAATGTATTTGTTATCCCATTGTGAATAAAAATACCCTACTCGTCTATAAAGTTTATATTTATACCTTTAATTATATGAAAAAATTTCAAATTTTATAAAATTATTCAATTTTAATTAAAATTATCTGACCCGTCTCTTTTAATCCTATCCACGCCCCGAAACTTTTCCAGCCCCATGTCTTCTCCCTCAGTGTTGCTTGCTCCACAGACATCACTACCGACGAGCTCGTGACACCGGAGCTCCAGCCACCATCACAAGAAGATAACATCCAAAGGCTTCTCATTTCTTGTCAATTCCAAAGGGCAGTCTTTTCTACATCTGCCCCTTTCTCTCTCTCTTGCTTCGTTGTTCATCACTGTAAGATCTCCCTTCTCTCAAAAACACACATATTTCGGTTGCTGACAATTGATTTGACATACTTTATGTATGTATCTCTTTGTTGATTAAGAAGTTTATAAAATTGGAGATCTGGATGTAGGATTTTTGGATCTGGGATTTTAACAACGTTTTGATCTTTGTTTGATATTCATGTTTATTCTTTGTATTTCTATTCATTTGATCTCGGTATGCTTTCTCAATTGATGTCAATTCATGTGTATTCTTTGTATTTCTATTGAATTGATCTCGGTATGCTTTCTCGATTGGTGTCAACTTTTTGGATTTGGATTGTTTTTCTTTTTGAGGGTGACTGGAGCTCGCCAGCAGTGATGGTTGTGGAGCAAGCAACAGTGAGGGAGAAGAGGTGGTGGCTGGAAAAGTTACAGGGTACGTGTCGGGTTAAAAGAGGAGTCGGATAATTTTAATTGAAATCAGGTAAACTTGTGTGATTTGAAAATTTTCATCTAATTAAGGTTATAGATATAAATTTTATATTTTTATTTGTAATTAATAACGAATGACAAAGTTAGCTAATAAAATAAAATAAAAAAATATATCTGACCTTATTCAACGAAATGTATGATGGTAAAGATCGTGTAAAAGGGATGACTGGATAAGCTTTACTATTTTTGCATTTTCAAAGTGCAAGCACACTTTGATTGCCTTTTATTCTTTTACTCATGAATAATATTTTTTTAATTATCGTCATAGGACGTGATGTAGTGAATGAGACTGCTCATTTCTTAATCAGAATTTTAGGATTTGAATTTTGGGTATAAAATTTTTTTTGGTAGGGAGCGCTTCTCCGAGATAAGCTCTACCCAGCGCGAATTCTGATATAATCAAACTCCCATGCGAATACGAATAAAAACAAAAAAAAATCTTTTCTCTTAATAAAAATACTATGGTGGAAACTTGCAATATCTTTTTATAGTTGAAAAAGGTGGAATTCTACTTAAACATTGATCAGAGGACCTCCAATCAAGCATTTACAAGAACCGTAAATGCTTGTAAATTTGGGAAAAAGAAAAAGAACCGTAAAATTTGATGTGGCTTTAGTTTTTGTTGCATTGGAAGCCTAATGATTCTTGTATTAAGATGTTTCAAATTTTTCTCCCAAAAAAATATCATATCTACGGTAGGAATGATGGAGATCTGATTCCGTAGTCCTTTACAAATATTATTTTAATTAAATATAAGGATTAATTGTAGAGTTAGAATTAAAGAAAATTAAAATAAATAAACATACAAAGAAGTCAAAGATTCAACATATAGTGTGTGTTTATAAACTTATGAATTAATTCATACTCGGGGGCGGATAACCGAATTCTTACATAATTTATATCGAGCAAGTCAAAATTACAATTTTTGAAAATAAAAGTGTCACAGAAACTATGCCTGGCATGAGCAAAAATTAAAGAATACGTGCAAAAAAATGAATTCACGAATCCGCACAATCTGGCCCATTAATTATCGGCCCAAGCCCATGATGCAAGGGCTAGTGGGTCAGCCTAGCTCTCTGATTGGTTCGGATCCACTTTCCTCTTGTGCAGCCCATAAAGCAAATCAGCTCACCACGCATAAAAAATCCCATATTTCTGCAAAATCTCTAAAAATATATCCTCTTTATTTTATAATCTTAATTATGTTGATGGATTCGTCTCTGTAAAAGAAATATATTTCCATTAATGTAAACAGTATGCAAATAAATAAAAGTATTAGAAACGTTCAATATGAAAAGAAGTCGTTGCCACTTTCTGCCTTTTAAAATAATTATATATTGTTAATGTGTTAATAGATCACCAGCTCAATTAATAGAATTGTTGATTTATTTTCCTAATGCGTGGCCATTAATGAAAAAATTATGCTCAGGATGATTAATAAATGTCCAAGCGTTTTACATGTTCAAAAAAAATAGAGCTACAGTCAAACCTCACCATAATTGTCATTTTTATGACATCATTTCACTATAACGGCCTGATATTGTCCAGATTTGATTTTTCATATTATATTTTACTTCTCTATAATATCATTATACCTATAACAACAGTGACATTCATTATAACGGTACACTCTTTGTGAAATTACATTTCTATAACAGTCATACTCAAAATTCTTCATCAATTCAAGCGTTCTATTATCACTAAGAGACTGAAATTTATGAAATAATCTACAATTGTAGAATTCTTGCGTCAAAATTAAAATAGTTAAATTCTAAATTAATTTTAAATGCATATGTTCCTTAGATTTTAATTCTTGTCGATATGGTACAACTAGTTATGGATTTATTAGTAATTTATTAGTCTTTTTGATTTTAAAATAATGAGATTAAAAAATCAATTGAGCTTTTAAAACAACAAGTATATTATTTTATTTTATAACATAAAAATACAGAAAAATAATTATTTCGTACTTTTGTTTATAACGGCTAAATGAGATCTAAATATCAAATATCAGTATACATACATAACAGCACCTCACTATAACAATCATAAAATTTTCGGACAAACACTGTCATTATATATCAAATTAATGACTCAAGCCTGGTCGTAGGAACTTTTCTTTAAGTGTAATTATTAGTGACATTCTTTTATTTAAAAAATTAATAAGTTTTATATCACAAAAAAGTTACTAATTTAGAAAAATTGCGCGATGTGGCAAACATTTAGATCAAATTTATAATACATAGCTATAATTTAAAAAATTATGAAAAGTAGCTATATTTTGAGTTTTATAGCAAATACATAATACACATGCTTAAATGTATGTATTGATATAGTACGTGTTGATATAACTCTTTCACGCGATTTCAGTTGATACAGTTGATACTCCTGTCACAGCTAATATCTGCATGATACCCGGTCGCTTGATACAGTTCTTTAGCTGATACAGCTAATACCCACCTCATACAACTCTTCCGTCTGATACAACAATTGGAATTATATTTTATAAATACGCATCTTGTAACTATATTTTATAATTACCCTCTAAACTAGTCTAAACTACAGCTATTTGTGAAATTTTCTCCAATAATTTTAGTAGAATAAAACAGAAGTCTGAACTAGTACAAGAGGTAGTTAGAAAAGCCCAAATTATATTGTTCCTTCCCGGTTTCTTGTGTGTGTAATTAATCAATCACATAAAATAATTTATTATGATTAGAAATTAGAAGCTTCCTATATTCGACTAAATAACTTCCTTCGTTTTTCTTTTAGTTCCTTTTAACTTTTTGTTACTTTTGGCTCTTTGTTAAACTCGTGTACGTATTTGACAAAATGATTTTATTTGTATATTAGTTGGATCTGTCCGGGCCTAATTTGTGTACAAGTTTCATTTTTCTCCTGTGAAGTTAGAACAAAATGATTTATAAATAATTGCAATGATACCGGTTGTTTGTGTGGTGTTAAATCAAAATGCAAAAGAGAGCGAAGAGAAAATCATAATGTTTTAACTTTTATGTAATGTAGTATAAGGCTTTTGACTTATGTTTACTTGTATGAATTATCCTTTGGAAACTGCTTTAATTTAGACAAAGGAGGGTGTTTGGTTCGAAGACAAGTTAGGAATTAATATATGAGAATTAGGAATGCCGAGATTATTTTTTGTGGAATATTTGGTTCGTTGCACTAAGATTGGATATAGAAAATATCATTTAAAATATTTTTTAAACTAAATGTAACAAGTTTACCACTAAACCTTTAAATGCTTGACCTGAATTGATTTCTAAGAGAAAAGATAAAAATAGTTTTGTCATTTTGCTACTTTATTCATGTATAAGTTATACATGAATTAGATATTTCATGTTGTTGCTGGTATAAAATAATACACTAATTGGTGTATATGTTAAATATGACATTATGTGATTATCCATTATGAGTATTATTTTTTAGAGCAGATTTGGTTCTATATTTCATGTAAATTAATCAAGTTGGGTGATTTTGCTAGTTTTTAGAAATTGAGGGGTATCAAGCATATTTCACTTTTTTTAGGAAACATAATTTCAAACAATCAAATATTATCTGAAAAAAGTAAGAGTGGCCAGTGGGCCGGGCTCGGGTCTGGCGGGGTCGGGGTCGGGGCGAGACGGGAGAAGGGGCGGGGTCGGGTCTGGCAGGCTCTCAAGGGTCGGTCTCAAGTGCAGCGGGATCGAGCAAGTCCCGTCCCGATCCCGATCCCGATCCCGTCGGTATCGGGGCGGGGCGGGCTCGGGTCGGGATCGGGATCGGGGCGGAATATGGCGGGTTTTTTTTAAAAAATAACATATGTATAAAAAAAACTCAATAAACAAAACAAGATAGTGTAATAAAAACATCTCAAGGCTGTTTTTGTGCCTCTTATATTATTTAATAGACATATGATTTTTTTGTAATACAAATACAATTGTCTAAAATCTAAATTGCAACTTTGTGATGTTGTCCAAAAATTGCAAATTACATAATAAAATTACAATTAAAAAATTACATTCTCAAAAAAACATGTTCTAATTGCTTGATGATTTCATGTGGTTCTTCGGTTGGAATTGGTATTTGTTGGTCAAATTGATCCACGTCGCTTCCACTACCTTCGGTTAAGATTTCGTTGTAGTTTTCATCATCTTCTTCGTTGATCTCCGGTTGACCGCACCTTCTCCGCTCCGCTCGTATCCAATCTCTGAATAATACTGCAATTTCCAAGCTGTCTCCGGCTAATGAGTGTTTGTGGTCTCCTATTTGATATCTGCCTGCAGAAAAAGCGCTTTCAGACGCAGTTGACGACGCTTGAATGTTCAAAACATCTCGAGCCATCAATGAAAGTGTCGGAAAGGTCTTCTCATTCCCTCCAAAGATTTCAAAGAAGTCTTCATGTCCATCTTCATTGATAACTTCTTGATACTGATGTAACCCTGCAAAACAAAAATATCCAACTCGCTAATTTGGTTAGTAGTAGAGGTACGACCGCACATTCTATTTCTGAGGCTTTCAATACTAGCCGCAGAAACAACATGTCTTTTGTGAGGTTGTGTTGAAGATGAAGAAGATGGTATGGAAGCTGATAAGTTACTAGCATTTTCTTGTTGATAAAATCTATATATATTTTTGCATTGGTGTTCTACGCTAGACAACACTTCTTCTTTAGTTTGTTCAATAGGGTGGTGGGTGATTTAGATTTTTGAGACTTGGAGGTGGTAGTACTTCTATACAATCGTAAATAGTTTCAATTAGTGATTTAGTATCGTCTATTTTAATAGTAGGATTTAATACAGAACCAATAATATAAATAGAGGGAATAGGAATAAAATATTTTTTATTTTGAGAAACATTTTTTTAATAGCTGCCTTATAAGCTGGTTTTTCCATATATTCACTAAGTATTAAAAATATTATAGTTATATAAAATAACATAGTTGAAATAGTAGAATAATATATACCGGAAAATTCTTTTGTTGCTTGAAAAAATTTCTCTAAAAATACAATAAGTTCGGAAATGTTTTCCCAATCACTATCTAAAATCATATCAGCTGGCTTTTTATTATGAGAGTTAAAAAATAAAGTTATAGGTAATTTATAGTCATAAGCAACAAGTAGTTGCTCGTATAAAGAATTCCACCTAGTGGATACTTCTTGTGGAATTTTTATATAAGGTAGTCCACAATCATGACAAATTTTTTTATATTTTTTTCTACGTTGTACTTTATTACTTTTAAAAATAAAGTTTATAGCAAATTGTATTTTACTAAGAATGTCTTCAAAAAGTGATAGATCATCCTTTACAATTAAGTTATATATATGGCACGCACATTTTATATGAAAATGGTCTGGAAAAGATGGAGTTAAACTATTTTTTAAAATTGTAATTGCGTAATTGTTATTAGAAGCGTTATCTAATGTAATAGTCATAATTTTATCGGTAATTCCGTAATAATCGCACACTTGATAAATATTTTCTGCAATAAAAGTGCCACTGTGCCTATCATCTATATATCTATACGCTAAAATACGTTTTTGCGTAGACCATTTATAATCTATCCAATGACAGATTACAGTTAAATAATCATGGTCGTTAGTACTACGACCTATATCAGACGTGATAGATACTTTGCCATTAAAATGATATAATGAAAAAACGTAAATATTGTTGATATTCATGCGCGAATTTAAATACATCTCTCTTAACAGTTGATCTAGGAAAACCGTTAAAAGCATGATTATATATATCTCTAATGTAATGAATAAAATCGGGAGATGAAGGAAGTGAAAAAGGCAAACCCTCCACAACAACTAATTTTGATATTGCTTCCCTATCTCTATGTTTATTGTATTTAGAGCCTACAATTCCCCCCGTCATAGGGTTAATTTGACTCTGTACTTGATCCGGACAAGACGGTATGTGAACCTTGTCCCGATGGAGCGGACGTTGCGCACCGATTTTGAAGCCTGGTATTGGACATACCTAGTCGGATGAGCACTTACTACGTGTCTAATTAAACCCCCGTCCCACCGTGACCTTTTTCGCTTTAAATTTTAAAACATTTTTACAAATTTTACATATGGCTACTTGATTCTCTACGCCCTATCAAAAAATGTCCATGCATCCGATTTTAATGGTCGTTTCTTTGGACCTCGTCTCATACTAGGGGGAATAGGAGGTATTTCAGTTGAAGGTGCACTAGTGGGTGTGTTGTCATCAACATTAGTGGGTATATCATCAAGATCATCGTCTAAATTAAAGTCTTCTTGAGTTTCAGAAAATAGCTCCTGGTCTAAATCTAATGTATTGTAGGAAAATATTGAGTATCAACAAAATCATCCTGTGTAGGAATAAGATGACTAGAAGAAGTACCCTTGCCCTGGTTGCCCCTACTAGAAGAAGCACCCTTACCCTTACCCTTAAACATACCTTTTAATCCTTCCATTTTAATTATGATAATAAATAATTAAAGACAATAAAATTAAGTGATCTAAATAAAATAAACAAACAATAATAATTTAATGAAGGAACGAATGTACCAAACGCCGACGTAACGTCGACATGTAATCGAGAGGTTGAAAATTGAAACTTTGCTCGATGGAAGATCCTCAAGCTAGTTGCCAACTTCACTCCCAATTCCCAAATGAATAAAAAAATTGAATATTTAGCAAACAATGTAGATTTGTAGAGAGATATATTGAGAAATTAGAGAGATTGTAGGAAGATTTGTGAGAAAGACGAAGAGAAAATGAGTTATTTATAATTGGAAAATTGGGTTAAAGTGTAAATATAATAACTTATGGGTTAAAAATAAATATTAGGGGGTAGGGGGTTGGGGGGTGGGCTAAAATGGTCGTTGGCCAACAGCCATAATCTAAAATGGTCGTTGGTGCAACGACCATTTTTGCAAAGGGGGGAAAAGGGTGGGGTCGGGGTCGGGCTCGGGACGGGGTCGGGGTGGGTCGGGTCAAGCGGGCCTGGGGCGGGCTAGGGTCTCCCGTCCCGAGTTCGAGTCCCGCCCCCGTTATTTTTTTATTTTTTTTGGCGGGGTCGGGGCGGGACCGGGGCGGGCTCGGGACGGGGTCGGGCCGTCCCGGCCCACTGGCCAGCCCTAGAAAAAAGTATAAGTAACCACAACTCCATTTTCAAAATTTTCAAATAAAGTGAAAAATATTTAATTTTCATGGCCAAACGCCTATATGTGATTTAATTACAATCAAACATTTGATAAAATTATACCAAATTACATAATAACTCGATACACAAAATAATTTGCATTTTATATCAAATTATATATCATGATTATTTTCCTTACGCATCATCAAACAATATGATTGCATATTCCACGGTTATATGCTGTATTGAAGCATCGAAATAAATAATGCCTAAGCTAGAGATTGCATATTTAACGGTCGAAGGACAAGTACAATTAACAGTCTTCGATACAAAGTAGACACTATACATATCTTCATGGACACAGAGGAAAGCCACTTTGTTTACAAAAATAAAACACTAATGAAATAGAAGTATGAATTAATATTATCATGTTCAGTAAATCAAGTTCAATAACCCACTAGAAAATAACAGTTGAACTGGAAAAAATTGAGTAGTAATACTTTGCGATATATTTATGTGGTTAACTTAACTAGCTAAGACGTTTGAGGACACACACAAAAGTTTTTAAAATTTGAATCGTAAGTGTCTAATAGAACACTTTGTTATGTGTTTATGTGCTAAATTGGAACAAGTCTCAATTCAAACATCTAAATGAAATTTAATGACAAATTTATGAAGTTATCGATATATTAAGCCTAAGTATAACAATAAATAAAGTAGGAAAAACAGTAACTTAAGCATATATAAAAGTTAGATGTGCAAATTCTTTGATAATATCAAAAATAAAAGTTAAACTCACAAATAACTAATTTTTTTATTTTAATTTATATGATGTAATTTTATCGGCATAAATTTTTATTTTAACAAAGAAAAAAAATTGACACATTTTGTGATTTTAAAATTGAAAAAATGAGATGTCCAAATATAAATTATTCATAAATATAAAAATATATCATTTTCTTACCAGACTCCACGGTGTGAAGGTAAAGTCTATGTACACTCTACCCTCCCCAGATATCATGATGTGGGGTTTCACTGAATATGTTATTGTTCATATGAATATGATGAGATGGATTAAATATTTTCACTCTTATTCAAAACCTCGAATTCCATCCTTATAAATAAAGAAACTCTTGGTATGAAAAGCTTTTCCATTTATATACCTCATGAATCTAAATCATCATGGACAATAAATTTCAAATGCTTTAATAATATAACGTCAATAAAGTGGAAGTAATGAATCGCATCTATAAACTAGAGCAAAAATGGCAACATCGATCTCTCCACTAACCATATACCTTTTATGTTTTAATTTATGTGGCATTATTCAAATTTCAAAAGTTAATCTTTTTAATCTTGATGTGAATTCAAATATAAAATTTTAATTTTTTTAAAAATAAAATTTACATATTGAGAAACTATATAAAAAGTATTACAAGTCATAGTAATTAATATTTTAAAATATTTCAAAATATATATAAAATAATGACAATAAAAAAAAATTCATTTAATTCTTAAAAGTCGAATAATGACACGTAAATTAAGATCACAGGGCATTATACTAGAGTAGAAATACCACCAAATGATGTGGTTTATCGGATGAAGTTAATCTTCCCTTGATTAAAAATCTTATATTCAAGTTATGAATATAAAAAAAATTAATAAAAAACACTTTCCCCGAATGAAATATACAATACGAATTCAAATTAATCACGCTTCAATGTAAATAACGAACTCGAATGCTTACCCAAAAAGATACTAAAAGTAGAAATGACAACAACATCATCTCTCCACTAACCTTATGTTCAATCTTTTTTTAATCATATTAATACATCGTGGAAGCCACTTGTCCCCATCTCCTCTGTCATCATAAAATTTATTAATTTAAACCCCCACCAAACCAAATAAATTCCCAGATCCATAAAACAGTTCAACTCCATTTATAACCTCAAAAAAACCTTCTTAAATCCTCAGAGCCCAACAAAAGAAGAAGAAAAAAAAGAGAAGATGAGAAATATTTCATTTAGTGATGAAGAACAATGTGAAATATTGCCAAAAACAACCACTTTATGGTGGAGAACACCACAAGATTTTGACGAAAATGGCCATCTAAAAGTGGACATTTCTGATCTTTCAAATCTAACACCAAGGCTAAAAGTGCTAAGAGAAATGGAGAGATTGGCTTTTATTTCAACTGAAGGACTTGAAGATCTTAGACACAAGCTTATTACTTACAGGTTAGTAGTTAAATAGTGTTTGCACAATATGTATTTGAAATTGAAAAGAAAAAAAAAACAGAGTATTTAGAGTTAATAGTTGGATTTTCTTTTTTTGTGTGAAAATCGAAGTTGTATTCAAATATGAAATTCACCTTAATTATTTTTTTGTGGAAGTTGAAATATTTGTGAGTGAAAATCAGTATTTCACAGTTGAGAGTCCCCTTTTTAGTTTTATATTCGTGTTTGATATTCACTTTGGTGTTCCGGTTAATCCGGATAAAAAATTCATTTTGGAAGTGAGCGAAAACCAATATCTCACACTTGATTTTTTAGTTTTTCATGTGGTGTTTGGTTAATCCGGATTCATGCTAGAGTTAAACTCGAGATATCTGGTTAAGGACATAGAAATAACGCTCACTCTTCAAATTGAAAGATAGTCAAATAGTCGATATCATGGATCAAATTTCACTGGTGAAATACTATATTAATATGTGTTTGAAGTTTCACCTGTTGAATTTGAAGCTCCATATCGATGATTAGTTTCAAATTAAGGAGTTGAAAAGTGACTATTTGAAAATTTTACGGTTACTAGAAATTTCGCTAACTGTATTCAAAATTTAATAAATATTTATAAAAAGTAAAACTTAATCTATATATGCAGTATTATTTTCTATATACATAATATGAATTTCTGACGAGGCACCCTTCCATCAATGTAGCTACGCCACTACGCTAATAAAAATGGACTCCTTATATGGACTTGGACAATCCTCACCGTACAAGCTATATTTTGGGGTTGGGTTAGGCCCAAAATTCATTCTTTACATGGTATCAGAGCCAGACTCGTTCCAATTCTTTATTCACCGATATCAGGCCCAAATTATATTATACACGCTCCAATTAACAAGGTCTGGGCGTGGGGGAGAGTGTTAAGAGTCTCACATCTGATGGAATGGGAACATGGACTCCTTATATGGACTTGGACAATCAGCACCCTACAAGCTAGCTTTTGGGGTTGAGTTAGGCCCAAAATACATTCTTTACAAATTTTAAATTACACTATTAGAAATATGTGGATTACTATGCCATGGATAATTTGGGATTATTTTAAAAAATAGTTTTCAACGAGCAAGGTTTGTTGAAAACAACATCTCTACTTCATAAAGTTAGGGGTAAAGTATGCATACATTCTACCCTCCCAGGCCTCAAGGATTACACTGGATATGTTGTTGTTGTCATATTTTGCATGAATTCCAAAATTCCTTAGAAAACGCGTGTTTTTTTTGAATTTTACAAGAAGTTTTAATATTGAAATTTCAATAATATTATTACAGGTCTGGGGATTTTTGGTTACCAGTAGGAGGATTAAAGAAAGAGGATATGGAAATAGCACCAGTGATCACAATTCTACTTGTGGGGTTATCTGCTTCTGGAAAAAGTTCACTTGTTAATTACATGTATAGTGTTCTTGGTCGATCTGGTCTCATCCCTTTTGCTCAAACTTCAAGTATGTTCTCTCAAACCCTTATTCTCTTCTATATTGCAAATTTTCCCCACACTTCATTATCGTTCTACTAAAAAGATATAATTGTCATTTTTATTTGAACTTGTAAAGAATGGATCTTAGGCCTAATCAACCTCTAAAGGTAGCTTGTAGGGTGAGAATTGTCCAAGTCCATATAAGGAGTCAATGTTTCTATTTCATATCCGATGTGGGACTCTTAACACTCCCCCACATGCCCAGACTTTGTTAGCTGAAGCGTTGATAATATAATTTGGGGGCTCAACATCGGTGAACAAATGATTGGAATGAGTCTGGCTCTGATACCATGTAAATAATGGATCTTGGACCTAACTCAACCCCAAAAGCTAGCTTGTAGAGTTAAGATTGTTCAAGTCCATATAAGTAGTCCATGTTCCCATTCCATATCCGATGTGGGACTCTTAACAAAAGTTAACTATATATACTGCTAATTGTGTAAAGAATTTTTATAAGACAAACATATATTAACCTGTAATAAAAGTTGACTTATTGTTAAGTTATAATTCCACTTTTTATGGACGGTTATGTGATCTCTAGCCCGGGGTCAATCTACCGTATTGGTTATGGATTCACATGTACCTAGTCATTTTTGCCAACACCCTAAATATATATTAAGAAATTCACTAAATATTATTAATTATTTGACTATGAATTATTATTATTTGTAATTAATGAAGAGGAGCCTTGGAGAACTGGTAAAGTTGCCTCATGTGACTAGGAGGTCATAGGTTCAAGTCGTGTAAACAACCTTGCAAAAATGCAAGGTAAAACTGTGTACAATAGAATCTTGTGGTCCGACCCTTTCCGGATCCCGCACATAGCGGGAGCATAGTGAACTGGGTTGTCCTTTTTCTTATATATATGTAATTAATATATTGTTGTAAGAATTGGTAAATTCTAAATCCCAAGTCTGCTTAGATTTGTAGTAAAAAAAATCACTGTCTGTATACAAAATTAAACTCTTTTTAATATACTTTTGGGGGGGCGAAAAAGATGGAAAACTATTTTTGTTTTGAATCAACCTAAAACAAACTAAGGTTTATAGTAATAGTTAATTTACCTTTTTCATTTATGGTAAGTTAGATCTAGTTTGTTTTTCAGGAAACAAGTAATGTAAACTAAATTATTTAAAATGTATATCTATTAAAAGTAGACATTTAAAAGCGAATGATTCAAAATTTAACATTAGAAATCTCCCAAATTATTTCTAAAGATGACACCTTAGATTTATTTTCTTACAATTCAGATTGGGGGACCTAGGGGTTACCAGTCAACCAATTCATTAATTTCTTTAATCTCTCCACATTTAACGCCAAGTGTGGAAATGGCCCACTAATTTGCTGTCACAGTGATAGATGAATTGGACAGCGGCTTCTAATAAAAGATTCCACATGCCGGATGTGATATTATGAGTTTGAATATTATTTTAACAGAATTTTCCAGAAAGGACGTTGATAGAATTTTAGAGACTATTCTTGCTAACAAAAAATAAATGTGGGGTCAATGAAATTATCCAGGATTTATAGTTGTGATATAAATGTATACATCATCAATAGCCAACCACTAGAGCAACTTGCTTCAAAGGAACACCAAGGGGTACTAAATGTCTAAATAGATGGGATTGATTCACCTTTAAATATAAGTCTCCGTTTTGAGTCCCGAAAATGGAGACGCTCCGGGTAAGGAGCGCTTTTTCCTTTAATAGGCTCTACGATTTTTTTTTTTGAATTAGTCGAGCTAGTAGATTTCGCGTATCGAATGATTAATTAAAAAAGACTTGCTTTCAGATGGTGGATCAATTACATCGGATCTATATGATTGATTTAACTTATCTGCTCTAATAAATTTTTTATAATATCAATATATTTTAATCTATAATAGCGAGTTATCAGCTTAATTTGTCAGGTGTAATCTCATTTATTATGGACGGTCACCTACACACTATAACTATCAATGCATATAATTTAGCTAAATTCTTATGTGTATGTGTTTCAAAAAATTATAAACAAGATTGTACATACTTATTCAAACATATTGCCACAATGAAGTAATCCGTTCACATTGATATCTTTCTATATGCTGACTTAAAGTCTTGAATCTGTCTTTAGTTGTTGGCCCTATTATGGTTTGCTCTTGTTATAGGTGCAAATTCACACTACACAACAATGTTCTTGGAAGAACACAATGTCTTAAGATCAATGAGAAGTGGATTTTGTGTGTATGA
Organism: Anisodus acutangulus; assembly: GCA_029783415.1. Classification (NCBI taxonomy): domain Eukaryota; kingdom Viridiplantae; phylum Streptophyta; class Magnoliopsida; order Solanales; family Solanaceae; genus Anisodus; species Anisodus acutangulus. The sequence continues at coordinate 2,631,334 of CM056504.1, forward strand.
TACAAGAGGCTTGGATTCTGATGATATGATTGAGGGATTAGATGAAGTTTCAACATGGATGACATGTGGAATTCGCCATAATCAACCTTGTTTTAGACATGGTGATTATAATACTAATAAGGTTATTAGTGGTGGAGGAACAAATACAAGATACACTAAGAGGAAAGTTGATTCTGCAATTATTGTGGCTGATTTATCAGAGATTAACAAGGCATTTAGCTCTGGAGATTTAAAGCATGTAGTGGCCTTGAAGAGCCTTTTTAACAATCCTTCTATAAGGAAATCAAGTAAGTTCTGTTTAAACTTAGTTCAAATTCTTGAGTAGTAATTTTTTTGCCTAAAACCTATATTGCTCGGACTCTATAAAAATATTGCGGGGTGCTTCTCAAATCCTTCAAAAATAATGCATTTAAGAGGATTCAATATGGCTGCAACATGTTTGAACCGTCCTAACAACATAGCCTAAAAACGTTGTTGGATTCTCCAAAACTCTGCCTAAAACCTATGTTGTTCGGCCTATTCATAAATGATGTCGCTTGTGTGTCGAATTTTCCAAAAATAATACATTTTGGAGGATCCGATACGGGTATGATATATTTTTAGAGCATTCAAGCAACATAGCCTTAGAAATTAAGTGTTTACACTAATTACGGGAAGATTCCTTTAAAGTACAGCTAGAATTGCAATGTTTAAAATTATGTTTCAGAAAGCACATTTATTTATTCCGTTTTATTAAACAGAATAAACAAATGTATGTCTACACATGTAGTGTACAAATGTATGTCTTTTTGATTGGATCTGAATCTGATCTATAGTTATCTACTCTCTTTCTGTTTTTTTGAACAGATGAGAATCCGTTGCTAATACTGACACATGGTGACACGATTAGCGCGGAGGATAGGATCAACAGCCGGCTGAAAATATGCCAACTTTTAGGGATACCGGAGACAACAGGGGCCTATGATGTAGCGTGTTTGACCGAGCAAGGAATATTGCCGGAACAATCGGATCCAGTTACAGCATTTGCCCTAACTGAAGCAGTGTATAGGTCACTAATGCAATCTGATAGAAATCATCAGCCAAAGAAGAAATTGAAGGACCGGATTGTGCTATTTTTGACATGGATCATGTGTTGCATTGGTTCCTTCTTTGCAATTCTTGCAAATTTCTTCTCAAGATTTAGTAATAATCACAATAACAAACTTAAGTATTAGAAGTATACTCTCTATTTAGGTCCAGGGGCGGAGCTACATGTACTGAAAGGGAAGGGAGCTCGATTGATTACTGCTTGTAAAATTATACCGAGCTAATAGGGTCGGTTGGAAATCATTTTGCATTTTCGTAATCCTATGTTAGAATTTCTGGCTCCACCACGAATTAGGTTTACTTGTAGGTCTCCTCTATTTTTGTATTTTTGGCTGGTGGGTATTTTGTATTAAGGTGTATTGGTTGAATTAATTTAGTGTCTTGCTAACAAAAAGTTGGGATAAGGTTCTATGAATGGTTTTAATTACCTCAACGTGATATGGGGCCGTTTGTGTGATATTATAATATATAGTGCTAAATTGTTATTCTTTTCTTTTTTGGGACTTGGCATGTGGATGTGGATGTGGATGAATTACTCCATACTTGTAGGGTTGCTATGCAATATTGTAAATGTGTAAATATAGGAAATAATATATTTCCTATCCATAATTAGAATATTTTCATATATTGTGTAAATATAATTATAGTAAGACTAGGATTCCTCTTTTGTATAGGCTTAGGATTTCTATTGTATACGGGATGAATATTGTACTATATATATATACCTTGATATTAATGAAAGACTCCTCAAGGGAGATTAATATCATCTCACATGGTATCAAGAGCCAAATAAACAAAATCCTAAAAACCTTTCTCCTCCACAGCCGCCGGCTGCCTCTCCTACGCCGCGGCCCTCCCGAATTTTCTTCTTATTTTTCGAGTTTTGTTCTTCCTTTTTTCTCTTCTCTAAATGGCTATCCCTGATTCTTCCATACTTTCTGACGCCTCTACCTCCACAAATCCCACCACAAAGTCATCACCCCCATTTCATCCCACCCTTACTGTTTCCAACATCAAGAACCATATTCCCATTATTCTTGATCAAAAAAACAACCAGTATTCTCCCTGGGTTGAACTTTTTCGCAATCATGCATGTCTCTATAACGTGTTTGACCATATTGATGACACTATACGGAGGTTGATAATTCTATCTGACATCATCTCGACGCCAGCGTAAAACAATGGATATATGGTAGTATCTCTCAGGATTTGCTCCTTACTATCATGAAATCTGACTCCACAGCCCTTGACTTGTGGAATCGTTTGGAGGAAATTTCAGACAACAAGCACCTTGCCGTATTTGGAAGAGAATAGTTCAACAAAAGACGCCTTGAAAACTTCTCCAATGTTCTCGAGCATCGCAAGCGGCTTAAACTTCTAGCGGATCAACTCTCCAACATCAAAGACGCTGCATCGACGATAAAATGGTGATACAAATGATTTCTGGCCTTACTAGGGCGAATATGATACTTTGGCCACATTATTCAACAGCGAGATCCGCCACCGAAGTTTTAACAAAGCTCGCCACAATTGTTGCTCAAAGAAACCTCGTGCTAAGCGTGATGAAAGCACGCCCAGGTGTTATTGTCGACACGCAACCCCAAGATCGTGACGCTACCGGACAACCCCAACAACGGCAGTCCGCGGCAAAGCGTGGAAAATGCCGTGGCGGTAGAGGAGGCCGTGGTGCGTGGCAAGGGTCGCGTCATCAACCAACAATGCAATGTAACGCGAGATCGCAGAACAACCGGCGCGGCTCAAGCCAGCGGTTAAATGCTGGCCCAAGGCCTAAGTCCATTCGATGCAAAGAATCATACAATCAGATTCTTACCCCGGTTTGTTAGGCCACGCTCATTTCCCACAAGCCAGCTCCACTTGCAGTAAGGTCAGTCCCGCAACCCTCTCGGCGTGACACCCATCGAAGTTGGGTCGCGCCAAGACCTCTATGCAACACCGACAATACTGGGTACATGGACTCGGCGCCACATCTCACGCCACCCGATCTGCATGTACTATTCCTAAACTCCGGTTAAATCATCCTCAATATGTTACGCTTGGTAGTGGACAACGATTCGATTAAGGGTTATGGTACATACACACAACCTCCTCATCCACCTCTTCTCCTCAAAAACACCCTATATGCCCCCACATGATTAAGAACCTCATATATGTCCGCTTAATTTACTCGTATAATTCGCTCCGTGGATTTTGACCCTTTTGGTTTTACTGTGAAGGATCTTCATACGGGGACACCTCTTCTGAGATGCAATAGCACTGGGATCTATATCCATTCACTTCCACCTCTGCGCAGATCTTGCTCTCCTGGCCACTTAGCTCTTCTTCTTCAACTTGGCATAATAGGCTTGGTCATCCAGGAACTCTAGTTTTTAATTTTCTTAAAGGCAACAATTTCATTGCTTGTAATAGGAAACTTGCCCAAAATTATGTTTCTTGCTCTTTAGGCAAACATATTCGTCTTCCGTTTAAATCATCTACTAGTGTTACATTTGCTCCTTTTGATATCATACATGTCGATTTATGGACACCTCCTATCTCTAGTTCTCTCGGTCATAAATACTACCTTGTGTTGCTTGATAATTTTTCACACTACGTTTGGTTATACCCTCTTAAATTTAAATCGGAAGTGTTTGTCAAATTTCTTGAGTTTCGCAAGTTCATTCAAACACAATTTGGAAAAGGCATAAAGTCATTTCAGTGCGATAATGGTCGTGAATTCAATAACTCTATGTTTCACCGCTTTTGTACCAATAATGACATGGTCTTTCGCTTCTCCTTCCCTCACACCTCACCATAAAACGGTAAAGCTGAAAGAATCATCCGCACCATTAACAATATGATTCGCACCCTATTGATTCATGCCTCCCTCCCTCCACTCTTCTGGGTCTATGCTGCTAAAATGTAAGAATACTCTCTCATTATTCCCCCTACTAGCACTCTTCACAATATGACCCCCACCAAAATCCTCTACCATAGAATCCCCTCTTATGATCATCTACGGATTTTTGGTTGTATGTGCTATCCCAACCTTAGCTCCACCGCCCTCACAAAGCTCCTAGGTCCACTCCATGTATATCTTTCTAGGATTCGCCAACCATGGGGCTATTTATGCTATGACTTATCGACTCGTCGATCCACATACTCGTCACGTCACATTCGACGAGACCACATTCCAGCTAATCTTCCAAAATTCCAAAAACAGACTACTCATTTCTTGACGCCAGTGCCATCTCTCCTCATAATCGAACAACTCACATCCTCTGTTCCGTCGAGTCGCGACCTCGAGGAGCCGCCTGATTTCAGGAGCAATCTTTGAAACACCGTCGGCCAGCCGCCACGTTCCTCGTGGCCAGCCGCGGCCAAACCGTGAGAAGTATGTCAACCTTCTAGCGCTGCGACTCTCGATCCAGGAACGCGCGGCGCCTCGACCGCTTCCCACCTTCTCCTTATCCGACTTTACCCTCGTCTCGGGACACCATTCGCCACCCATCGCCCTACCATCCAATGGAAACTCGTTTCAAAGTATGGAATCTTCAAACCCAAAGTCCATTTCAACTTGTCGCCCAAACCATCTCTCCACTTCCAAAGAACCCAAATTGGCCAAACAAGACCCTGGTGGAATCGCGGCTATGTATGAGGAATTCAATGCTTTAACTAAACAACACACGCGATCTAGTACCTAGACCGAGGGGGTGAACGTCGATTCGTCGTATGTGGCTATTTCGTCACAAGTTTAGAGACAATGGGGATCTTGAGAGGTATAAGGCGTCTGCCTTGTGGCTAATGGCACAAATCGGCATGAGGGCATTGATTGTGTGAGACTTTCACCGGTTGTCAAACCGCTACCATCCGCATTTTTAGCAGCCGTGGGCAAACACCGCGATCCATCGCCTGACGTGAAGAATGCATTCTTACATGGGGATCTGCGAGAGACGTCTACATGCATCAGCCACCGTGGTTCACCCATCCAGCAGCTTCCTCACTATGTGTGCCATCTCCGTAAACATATGACTGGCGCAAGCCCGCGTGGTATGATCGCTTTGCAGTATATTTTCGCGATTGGGTTTGTATGCAAAGAAGAGTGATACATCACTTTTCATTTTTCATCGAGGTAGTGCACCGCTTTACTTATAACTTTACGTGGATGATATTGTTCTTATCGCCTCCTCTCGACCGATTGAAAAATGAGATTATTATCTTGCTCAAGTCCGAATTTGCAATGACCGATTTGGGGAAGCCTAAGTTACTGGGGATATCAGTGACCAGTCTGCCAATAATATGTTCTTGTGCGACGTAAGTATCTGAAGAGATTGTGTACAGTGGCTAAGATGACGAACCGCAAAGAGTGCCTACCCAGCTTGATTCCAAATCTAAGCTCAGTTATGGATGGTGCTCACTTCATCCTACTCAGATAGGACTTTGCAGTGCACTTCAAGATCTCACATTCACAAGGCGACATAGCTTATGTTGTTCAAACAGTGTGCTTATTCATGCATGCTCTCGAGAGTCTCATTTCATCGCTCTTAAGCGATCATTCGATACATTAAGAGGCACTCTTGATTATGGTTTGCACTTATACCTCTGCACTCGGGACATGCTGCTTTCATATACCGGATGCAGATCAGGCGGTGTCCGGGACACGCGACGCTCCCACCTCCGGCTTTTGTGTTTTCTTAGGGGATAATCTGATTTCTTGGCGCTCGGCAGGCTACCCTATCTCGCTCCAGCTGAGGTCGAGTATGAGGCGCTGCAAATGTAGTGGCGAGATTTGTTGGCTAAGAAATTCTTTGTTAGAACTTGATTGTCCTTTGCGCCAGGTATCTATTGTGTATTGTGATAACATCTCTGCCCGTCTATCTTTCTCATAATCCGGTTCAACATCAACCAAGCATGTTGAGATGAACCTACACTAAGTTCGTGAGAAAGTTGCGTTAGGCCATGTCGAGTGTTACATGTTCCATCATCCTATCGGTATCTGCATATTTACCAAAGGACTTCCCAGACAGCTTATCTCTTGAGATTCAGATCCGGGCCTCCCTCTCCTCCTCCCGCCTGACCGAGGGTGTGTAAACGTGTAAATATAGGAAACAATATATTCCCTACCCATAATTAGAATATTTCAATATATTGTGTAAATATAATTATGGTAAGACTAGGATTCCTCTTTTGTATAGGCTTAGGATTCCTATTGTATAAGAGATGAATATTGTACTCTATATATACCTTGATATTAATGAAAGACTCCTCAAATGAGATTAATATATCTCACAAATATTTTATCGCAACAAGTTGTATTGTGACTATTTTCCCTTTTTGTTTCTTTTGGGTGGCATTAAGTACATGGATGAAATAGCCACATAAATTACTCCTTTATTGTTTTGTTTAGATTCTAATGTTCTATGTTAAGGGTAGAAATAGCGCTAATCGGCTACTTTTCAGTCTTATTTTTTCAAAATATCGACTATCATGAAGTTTCAAAGCTACTGTCATGCACTTTTAATTTTCACAGGCAGAACTCTACAATAATTTTTTGAGTTTCACCTGTAAATCTTGAGAATCCATGATAATAACTTTTCAATAACTTGGGTTGAGAACTTGCTGTGAATTTTACCCATGTTAAAAGTGCGTTGATTCATTTTGTAGAATGGTTAGCTCAACGTGGTACGCCAAAAATTAAAATAGACTGAATTTTTAAAATTTCTCACTTTTATGCATACCTCTTTTTCTGGTTGATTCAAACCATTCTTTATTTTCATAATATGATGCACATTAGCTAACAACTAGTCGGCAAAGTGCTACATGGTAGGCATATTGAGAGCTGCCTTTTGTGTTTAATAGGTAGACTTTCAACATCAAGAAATATGTACTTGAGTGTGTGTACAAGAATGAGAAAATGACTTTTACGGTATCAATAATGAGTAGTCCCCCGGGCATAGCTGGATGTCAAAGGAGTTGAACTTAAAATCCAGTTGAAGGTCTGTAGCGTGAGTTCGAATCCTGGTGGGAGCACTTGTTCTCTTCTTGGACCTTGTAGGTGATATCAGTTGCTCTGTTCTCAAACTCTGGTCATTCAAGCGCATCTCTCGATTTACCGGTAGTAGCGTTGAGGACCGGTACTACTATCTTCAGAAATAGTCTGGCGTAAGCTAGGAAGCTGAATATAAAAAAAAATATTGGTAAATAGCAGCTAGGACTTGACATTTGGATGTGAATGCATTGTAAATATTTCCGCTCTTTTGTCTATCCAATATTTGGTGTCAGCTTTCTTTGGGCTCTGTTAATTTAAATTTACGTTGAATTTTTTTAGAGCATATAGATTTTGAGTATATTTATGCGACTATACTGAATATATTATATTAAATTAATATAATTTAGCTATGAAAATTAATAAAATTAACTCTTGAGAAGTCAAACGTGACAAATATTTTGAGACGAAAAAATAAGAATGATGGGGCACCACAACCTTTGGTGCCTAAATTATTCCTTATTTGTAGGATCTGTCATCTGAGTACAGTAATTTTTTTTCGTCCTTTAAGGTAACAAATTGAATTGTTAAGTAATTTCCTCTTTTGTTTTTTTTTGTTGATATCATCACAAGAGAAGAAAGACACATATAATTAGGTGTTGTTTGTACTTTGTTTGTTTGTTTGTCCCATATAGCTAGGGCTGGCAATGGATCGGAGGTGGATCGGGTGGAGCTCAATTCGCCTCCACCCGCTAACTATTTATCCATCATCCGACCCATCCGGCACCCTATTTTTTCTTCATCCACATCCGATCCACCCATCATCCACGGGTGAATCGGGTGCTTCGCGGATGAAAATTATAGCACAATCAGTTTGATACTTTTGGTTTATTTTTCAGTTTTCATACTATCTTGCTTTACCATTATAATTTGATCTTGATCCCATTGTAATATTCATCAACCTATTATATTGCTAACAGTTATAGTCATATATAGAGTGACGTTCAACATATAAAATGTCAATTATGTATAGCGTAGTACAAAAATAATATTTTTGATACTAGGAATCATCGTTATTGTCATGTTGAAATTGAAAAAGAATTTCCGTTCACTTTAGAAAAATAAAGACAACTATTAGAAATAAAACCAAATACTAGTAACGACATGAGTCAGGGGTATGTTATCACTGAACTACACAAAAATAACTAATTTAAAAACGGGTGAATAGATGGGTCGGATGGTGGATCGGGTGGTGGGTTGGATGTATGTCCACCAGAATCCGATCCGATCCATCCATCACCTGATTAAAATCCGTATTTTATCAGTTTTTCGTTCATATAATCGAGTCGGATGGATGAATAACCATCGGGTTATGGTGAAATAATCAGCCATACCTATAGCATTTTTTTCTGTCGTACTTTTGGAAACGTTGCTCGTTCATTTTCATTTCTATCATTATTGTCTGTTTGTCTCGTAGTGGAGTAGTTTTTTTGCCCCCTCCCTATTTTTTCGAACATATTCATTTGTTTTAATTTAAATAATTATATTAAAAAAACTTTATTCTTTCATGTGATAAGGCACCACTACCACCTGAAATATATCCGAAGTTACTACAATACATCTTATTTTTACGGAGGTCCTATTATCCATACACTTTTTTTTTCATAATTATTTGCTACTTTATTGTTGACGTGAAGCATTGCATGAAAACACCTCATTCAAGCGTGTGAAAACTAAAAAAAGGGGCTCTAACATATATGAAATGACCACGTGTCAGTTTCAAAGCTGATTTTCAAGAGCTTTTGATCCCCATTTTATCACCCATTTTCAAGAGCTCCAAATCTAATTTTTGGTGTCTAAATTCAATAAAAACTCGGCTAAATCCGCACCAATCAAGCTCAAATTTCAACTACAACCTCACAACAACATCATCATCATCATACCCCAGTAATCAATTTGGCCAACACCAATAATTCAACAAACTCATTTTTTTGTTCTTCAAACTTTTTCAAGGTTCAACAATGATGAATTCGAAATTCTTTTTTCATTTTCGAATCTCATCAACAATTAATCATTTAGAATGAATTTTAGCACTTGAATCTCAACCTTAAAACTTCAACACCTTCGAATGTGCAACATCTCTAATGATTTTTCAAGTTCATACTAAAATATCCTTTTATTTTTTCTAAATACAAAATAATATTTTCATTACATTCCAAAATTATAAAGAAAAGAAAAAGGAAGAAAATGAAACAAATTTTAAAAGAAAAAAAATGAAATTACACGTGGCAACTCATGTATTTCACCGCCTGCCAAATGTTTGGTTCTCTATGCCACGTCAGCACTTATGGTGACATTTATTACACTTTTAAAAAGTTTAGAGAGGTAATAGGACTCCCGCAAATGTAAGATATGTCGTAGCAACTTCGGGTATAGTTCACGAGGATTATAGCGTCTTATCCTTCTTTTATTTACTGGTCTAGAACACTATACATGTGCAGCTATCCAATATAACTGATTGTGTCTCATTGACATATTTAGAATTTAAAGTTTATTAATTCTTATAGTAACAATTTTAAGTTAATATACATAATAACTCACCGTCAAATATTTATAAATATTTAGGGGTCATTTGGATGCTTGTTAGAGTTATACAAAATTTAGTTATTAATGTATTAGCTATGCATGATTGTAAATCGGAAATCAAACATTGTAGTTGATGTGCTGAATTTTATACGTAATAATTAAATTGTTAACAACGTGATACTAGTTATCATAACCAACAACCAAATGACCCCTTAGTTAATTTCTTACTCCCTTTGTCCCAAATTATGTAGTATCGTTCGAATTTTGAGAGTCAAACAATTTAATTTTATCGTGATTCGGACATAAAATCTTTAAGTTTTTTTAAAAAAATAAATTTTACATATTTAAAAACTACGTAAAAAGTACTATAATTTACAATAATTGACAATTTAAAAGGTTAAAAGGTATATGAAAAAATTATAATAAAAAAAAGACTTATTTGAATTTTGAAAAATGAAAAAAGACACATAAATTAAAACGGGGAGTAATATATGACATTGGACAAAAATTACGTGAATCCGTAGCTTATATGATAGATCCGGTCCTCGGCCCTCTCACATACATACATGTGTCTGTGTGTGAGAGAGATTATGTCTTTCAACAATTAGAAGTGTACTTTAAAAAAATGCTTTCCTACGAGGTGTTTAAGTATGATGCTGTTTGAATCTCATATATTCAATTCATAAGATATGATTTGAGCGATTTCGTATACCAATAAATTTGATAAATTATATGTTTTTGAAAAATATTTAATCCAAACACAATTCAAGACTAAATTCGAACACATGACTATTTCTCAAAATACAAATTGGACTAACTATACTGATGTGGTAAACATTTTACGGTACCACATTTTACGGGACAGTCTTATTTGACACCAACATTTAATTTGTATCTGTTTTGTAAATGTTTTTTTTGTAACTATATTCACTTCAAATAATGATGTCTAAAATTAGATTTGATAAAATCAAACGTCAGACATAATATTTGAAATTACATATGAGTGAAGTTTATGCATTTCTGCTTGAAATTCAGACACACTAGTAATTTTTACCTCAACTTCAACCACATATAATTGAAATTCAATCATTTTTTCCTGATCGAGTTTTCTATTTCATATATTTTATTTGACTTTTCTAAATAATTATAAAAAAATGAGAAATTTTTCTTGTTACTTCAACCATTTTTGTTTGACTTTTAGCAAGATATGCATGAACTTCATACATAAATAATTGAAGTTGAGCAAAAATGTGTAAACTTCAATCATATTAAATTTCAGACATTGTATATGGCTAATTTCAGACACCTTATATCTGAAGTTATCGGGAAGCGAGTGTATGTACAAAATTTTTTAAGAGCAGACACAAATTAAATGGCGGCATCCAAATCGAATATCCATGCACTTCACTTTTTTTTTATTACATAGGGGTAGGAGGAGGGAAAATGAGGAGGAAATTACAACATGGGTAATCGAACTCTCACCAACAAGATAAAAGTTCAGATAACCAACCAACTAAGCTACTAAATTCTCATTCCATGCACTTCACACACACTATTGGCTGATCAGAAAGAGTATATATACAATTTATATATTTTCATAATAGGAGAATCATATTCCTATTCTACTCCTAAAATCTTATTCTATTTGGACACTAATTATACAATTATGGTAATATAAATATTATAGTAAGCGTACAATACTAATTAGACTACAATATTAATTACATAATTGTAAAGGAAACTGATCACGGATGGGCAGTAATACCATGACCAATATACGGCAATGATACCTTAAGTATACATAATATACACAGGTATATTGTGTGTATATTATGTATATTTAACATTAATCAAAATTACTCTTACAAACTTGAAACTTTTCTTCAAAAATTAATCCAAACGTTATTTCATTTTCTTTTTTTAAAACAAAAGAAATTAATGTCCAAACGGGCCCCCCTAAATAAAGCGGCAAATGGTAAAATAAATTTGTCTCAATTCCCAAAAAATGGCGCCATTTTCAGTTAGATCTCAACTCTTTTGGCGGGTAATAAAAGTTGCTAAAATCAAGGACACTTTCGTCTTTTCATACTCCCGCGCGCCTAGGGTTTTCGTATACTCCCTTTATATACCGCCGATTATTTTTTTTTCCCGCTGATCACCAACTTCACTCCACTCTTATCTTCTTTAACTCAATTTTTCTCCTTAATCACTTTGTTATTTGTTTATTTAGTTGATTATAGAGTTGCGAGGGTTTAATTGTTGTTCTTTTTACTCGATCAAGTGTGATTCGCTTAATTTCTGGTGAATTAAACTCAATTCTGCTCATTCAGTTGAGATTCTTCTGATTAGGTGATCAAAAATGGCAGATCTAAGTGATAATGTGAGTGATCACTAGCTACCCCATTCTTATTTGGTTAAAATCAAGTGTGATTCAGCTTATTTTGAGTCTTTTTTACTTGATCAAAGTAAAAAATCAAGTGTGATTTAGCTTGTTTTGGGTGTTATTAGCTAATTTCATTTATTGGGTCTCGTGTAATTGTTGGTGAATTTTGTTCATTCAATAGGGATTTTTTCTTGGTCTTCTGATTAGATACCATGTTCATGCTAATTACTTTATTAGTGTTTGATTTGAATTGGTTTGTTGTTTTGCAGGGTAAAGGATCTCAAGAAATGAGTAGTGAAACAACCCAGAGTAATGTAAAGACTTGTGCTGATTGTGGTACTACAAAAACACCTCTTTGGAGAGGTGGACCTGCTGGTCCTAAGGTTACAACGTAAATCTTATTTGTGATTTCAAGTTGAACACCGTATCTAATTTTTATAAAACAAGAATAAATCATGTTTTAAAATTACAAGTTATAAGTTTATATAGTACCTGTGTAGGTGGGTGATAGTGGAGTAGATGTTGGTTCAAATTGGCTCGAACACTATAATTATTAAAATAAATTACAAGTCATAATTATGATGAATTCATAATATCTAAAAATTACAACGACAACATACCTAGTTTAATACTACAAGTGGGGTCTAGGTATGTTAAAGTGTACACAGATCTTACCCTTCTTTGGGAGATAGAGAGTTTGTTTCCAATAGATCCTCGACTAAAAAAATATCTAAAAATTGCATGACAAGTTTATGTAGTTGAAGGAAATTGGTTTCTATTTATTTATGTAGTACTCATCCATTTCATTTTATATGAGAAATGTTTGATTTAGCACTTGGTACAAGGAAGAAAGAAAGATTGTTGGCATATTTTAAAAGTGTTTTTAGAAATTTGTGATGTTAAACATGCAAAGGAAATCCAAAATTTAAGATCTAGGGATTCAAGATTTAATGTTCTTAGCATTGAACACATTGTATTTTTGAAATTATGGGTTCATATTTGCTATACGTAACACTTTTAGTAGATTTTACACATCAATTTATGTTTCACAACAAAAGTATTAGGTTCGGATGAATTCGGTGCTGCAACGCTTCATTCGCTGTTGTAAACATGTCATGATATTTTTGGGCTATTATGTCATTAAGACCAAAGTGTGATGTCTATATTAAAGGTTTTTTGGCTTTAGAAAGGTGCCCTTTTTTTATAAAACAAAGTAGAAATGGAAATGTGGCATGTAAAATGAACAGTTCATCATTTGAGTATATTGAATTTGGTTGTGTACTCAAATTTGATGATATGATTATTTTGAATGCAGTCACTATGTAATGCATGTGGGATCAAAAGCAGTAAAAACAGAAGAGGGCTTTTGGGGTTGAACAAAGAAGACAAGAAATCAAAGAAATCAGTGGCAATTGGACATAAAAACATTGAACTACATCACCATTTGAACCAAAAGTGTAACAGTAACAGCAGCAGCAGCAGCACCAGCACCAGTGGAGATAGTAAAAGCAGTAATTTTGTGAAGAACATTGTTTCTTCTTCATTGAAAAAGAAATTTTTGCCTTTTGGAAGAGAAAAAGTAGTTTTACAGAGACCAAGATCAAGTTCTACTCAGAAGAGGAAGAAGCTGGGAGAAGTAGAACAAGCAGCATTGTTGTTGATGGCTATATCTTGTGGCTCTGTATATTATGCTCAGAGAGAAATGAAAATGAAAAAGGAGAGAAAGAGTGAGAAATGTTGTACTTTTGGTAGTAAAAGTAGTACATTGTGGGTTGGTTGAGTGAGTGGGTAGAATGATCAGAACGGAGCTTATTCAAGTTGTGAGCTCTATGTTTCATTTAATTAATTTATATCATTTTAGGTCATTGATGAAATTGTTTTCTAATGTTTGATGTTGAGTTCATTTATTAAAATATTTTCTAATGTTCATTACATGGCAACAACCTTTGTATCTAACCAAAACAAAAAGCTGTGGGAAAGGGGGATGAGTCGCTGAAATCACATTAGAAATTACCAACATCGTAAAGGATTTGGTTGAAAAGGATGATCCATAAGCTTCCTCTTCCGCAACAAGCAAGATGAGATTAACACTTCTCTTAGTAATGGACTTCTAGTAGGTTAGTGTTACACCCCTAGATTTCGGCTTGGCGGACGTGAATCGATGGCAGTGTTAAGGGCTTGTATTATGCCCTTGACATTGGAAATTCGTGTGCAACGTAAGGCTAAGGCAAGGTTCTTACGTGTGGGCAAGGAAGCTTGATAATGGGCAGTGGCACGAAGATGCGCATGCCATTGATTGTGCATGCGTGCAAGGCAGTGGGATGACTCGAGCAAACATGTATGATGGCATGGGTTGAACGAGGGCAAGGCAGGCCTTGACAATGGTTGGTTGCACGGGCAGACTATGGTAACAATGGGGCATGCGGGCAGTGTGATCAAGCCGAAGAGCAGTGGCATGCGGGCAAGGCATGGCATTGGTCGAAAAGTGGTCCAAGACAGTGGGATGACTCGGACAAACGTGAAGATTGGCACGGGTTGAACGAGGGCAAGGCAGGCCTTGACGAAGGATGATGGCACGGGCATAGGCGTGGTAACAATGGGCATGCGTGCAGTGTGGCTAAAGCCGAAGGGCAGTGATATGCGGGTAAGGCATGGCACTGGTGGGGAAATGGTGCAAGACAATAGGGGAATGGCTCGAACATACGTGAGTGTGGCACGGGCTGGTCGAAGGCTAGAGGTGTGCGAGGCGAAGACATCACATGAGCGGAAAGGCAAGGAAAATGCGGCTAAGTGTTGGAGCAAAGCTACGAAGCTCAGGCAGAAGCTGATCACGCGCGAGGCGCATGACCAAGGCGATGGTTACGTCCATGTGCGAGGCACATGCGACGGTTACAAGGCTGTTGGTGTGCGAAGCGGACGTGGGGCGAGATTCTGTTGAGTGGGGCGAAGTGTTCCTAAGATGTGCCTAAGTGTTTCCTTGTTTTATGGCTGACATGTGCCAAGCACACCCCCTTATCCCCTTGTAACTGCCATTGGCAAATTTCCCCCTATTTAAGTAGCATTTCGGCTAAGGCATTAGATCATCCAGAAAGGGATCCGAGAGATCATTTGACTACCTAAAATGTAGAGGGCCGGCGAGTAAGTGTTGTTCTCGACACCCAACGTGGGCATCGATCCGTCTGGAGGCCAATGTGTGTGGTATGTCTAGAGATCGATGTTGTGGGTCAGTTTTGTAGTCTCCTTGTAGACGAGTCCTTTTGTATTGTTGCGAATAATAAAAAGGTTGGGCTTTCTGCCCGTAAACGTTGTGTGTTCCGTTGATTCCCTAAAGTCCCTTAAATATTCTAAGTGTTGAGAAGCGAGTTTATGTGAGAGGCTGAAGTTGGATGTGTTAGCCGGCTGCCGTGCATGGTGAACTCGAAAAAAATCGACCCTGTATCAGTTAGTATTGTACTCCCTCCGTTCCAATTTGTACGAGAATTGATCAGTTTTTGGAGTCAAACAACTCTTTTTTTAACTTAATTTCAAACATATATTCTTCAAATATTTTATAATAAAATTTACATATCTGAAAACTACATAAAAATACTACGGTAATTAATAAGTAATTCACAATATATGAAAAGAGTTAGAGAAAATCGTAACTAAAAAAGAGTTGTTTGACTCAAACTGATTAACTCTCGTATAAATGGGACAGAGCAAGCATCTATTTTTAAATGCTCCTACTAACACATTAATAAGAGGAGTCTTGATGTCTTTACCCAAAATCTAAGCACAATTCTAAAATGCTCCTACTAACACACTTTAACACATTGATAAGAGTCATTGATGTCTTTTTACCCAAAATCTAAGCACAATTCTCCTTCCTCTCCTCTCCCTCATCAGTGGTGAAACACCACAGCAACAGGTATAAAACTTACTAGTAAATAGATCAAAGACAACCACAATTGTTTAAACCTTATTACATGAGAATTGTCTTGTTTTCCAGTAATATCAAATTATATCCAAGGTGACACACCACAGCAAGACATAAACCATAGTAAATAGATCAAGAAACAATTTTAGTTTTATTAGTTGAATCAAGGTTAAAAGCTTAGCTTTAGAAAGAATATATGGGCATATGGCTAACAAGCAGAATGACTCAATTTTCAGATTAACTACTCATATAAAGAACAAAACAAGAAAGGAAGCAAAACAATATCAATTACAATAGCAACTAAAAGAATCCCAAAGACTTGCACTTTATGGCAATCCAAATTTAATCTGTACATCAAGATCAACTCCTGAAAGTAAAATAGAGAATTAAATCGTGTTATTGCAGTTAGTAAATAACTCGACCGTTTAAGAGAATCCCTACACCAAAAGGGTTGCATCTCACAAACCGGAAAACACCTCCACAAAATTACTTCTAGGATGTGCAATTGTCCTAAAATCACCTAGCTATATAAAAGTCAAAACTTTGCATGTATGCCTTTGCGATACCATGCAGAAGTATCATACACAAATTATCCTTCATACTTGCCATCCGCTCTAATTCCACCAAGAACCAAGAATCAGACCGGAAGATGCAGCCAGACGAGAAGCCAACATCAAGAATTGAACGACGAGCTGAAACTCCACCATTTTTTGTTCACAGAAGTCAAATTTTCAGCTGTAAAGACAACTATGTACACTAGTGAGGGGACCCCGATATGTTCACCGTGTAAGCTACAACTACTACACTCTTTTCACGTCTTACACAAGAAGATTGTCCAGTGGTGAATATCCATCAAAGCCAAAATCAGTTTCAACTTGTCCGACACTTTCTTGCTGTTGCAAATCATAAAATGCAAATTAGCAAAGAAATGCCATCACTACAATTAATAACCTGTTTGGCCAAGCTTCTGGGAAGCCAAAAGTGTTTTTTTTAAATAGAAAAAGTGCTTTTTTAAAGAATTGAGGTGTAGTAGCAGAAGCTGAAAAAGCAGCTTTTCCCCAAAAGCACTTTTGGAACCATGGTTAAGCAGAAATTACTGCTCTAATTTTGGCAAAAGTGATTTTCAAATTGATTTGCCAAACACAAACTGCTACCCTCCGGTGCTTTTCGGAACACACTTTTGACAAAAAAACAATTTTCAAAATAAGTAGATTTTGACAGATCGGACAAACAAGTAACAAGATTCTGAAGGAAGCTACACTACGGATAAGAACCATGGACTAACCTGCTTAAGAAGGGCACTCATGAGATCATCCTGTCCAAATTGATCCGGAAAAAAGGTATTTTGATAGCTCGTATCAGGAAGTTGTTCGGATTTAACAGTAAGCAAATTTCCGCCAGGAAGTAAGTTAAGTTGTGGTCCTCCACCCATAGGATGAACATTTCCACTTTCTTCCCTGCTAGAGAAAACTTTGCTTATATGAGAATTCCCGTTCTGTCCATTCTTCTTGATCGAAGAAATACCTTGTTGAACTAACATGGACGGTGAGACATCTAGAGTTCCCGGTATACTTGAATGATCAGTAGAAGCACCGAAGGTTGATCCAACATTCGTTAAACCCCAATCCTGTGATTTTTGCTGATGCAGCTCTTCGAAAATATCGTAACCGGGAGGGAATCCTCTAGATCCTTTAATATCCGAGCTAATTATTCTTTTAGATGTCAAAGTTGACATCCCGGAATTGCTACTCACAAGAGGAGAGCCGTTGTTTTGCAACTCCGAGTTTTGATTCAGCGAGAAATCTACCATTGAAGATGCTTGGGAGACTTGATTGTATACCGGCCCTCGTATCCCATTTGACGACAAAGGTTGTGAAATGGACAATGGAGGCCGTGAAACTTGACCATTATTGGTTTCATTTAGCATTTGAGCCCTAGACGGATGTTGTTGTTGAGACATATGCATAAGTAGAGCGTTATTTTGTTGCATTCTAGGGTTCCCTTGCATATTCATAGCCACAAAGGACTGCGAGGACTGGTGCAAATCCGCCAGCTGCTTCGGCTCCATGGTTGTCGGGATCCCGTGAAGCAAGTTAATTTGTTTATTGCTATTATTTAATTGTTGCTGTTGTCCCTCGGGAAACCTCAACTTTGGATTTTCAAAGCTGAAAATGTTTCTTTGATCTACTAGAGGCATAGATATGGCAGATTTTGTCGCGGACCGACCTAGTGCAGCTGCTTGGAGCGTAGCTAGACTTTGTGCGGGAAGTTGACCGGTGGCAGCTAAAGCTTGAAGCTCAAGCCCGTTGAAAGAAGACATTCCATATGTTGCTTCGGGGTGTCCCATGAATGAGTTATTCAGTCCACTCTGATGCTGTGATACACCGCTCAACCTCCTTAGGTAGAGTCGATATTTCTGCAGTACATGATTACCACCAATAAGTGTTTTACTAAGAAACTATAGAAATATTATCAACTTGAGAGAATGACAAAAATGGTCCCATATGTTTGAGAGTAGGTTCAAGATAGTCCCTTAAGTATGCATTGAGCAGTTTTGGTCCTTTTAAGTTCGCCAAAAGTTGACACTTTTAGTCACCGTCGTATATTTAACAATTTGAGTTCACTAGATTTGATGAAAACAATCGAAAAAAAGATATAACCATAAACACCAAAAAAGTCCTGTCAAATCCTCAACAGAAAAGAACTGCACTAGACACTAAGAAGATAAAAAAAATCAACAGAAATACACCCCAAAAAGTTTTACCAAACTCTAGAAATAAGTAAAAAATAGCAGAAACTACAAAAGATGTACCTCTAAATGTGAGTTGCTGCAAATTTCCTTTTTTTTATCGTAGTTCCCGTCAAATCTAACAGACAGAGTGCGATAAATAATTGGCGGACACTGAAAGTGTTAATTTTTGACAAACTTAAAGGACCAAAACTGTTCCGTGCATACTTAAGGGAATATTTTGAACCTACCCTCAAACATAAGGGACCATATTGTGTCATTTTCTCGAAATATTATCAACTAAACATTGCAAAACAAACATGAAATCTTCCACTAATCAACTAATTGTGCACAACATGTATTCCTTGAAAATGGAAGAAGTAAAGTTGCGCAGTTACCTGAAGGTGGCTAGCAACATTTTCTCTGGTTAGCCCCGGAACATTCATCAGTTCAAGAATTTTCTTGGGAACAGCCTCTGAAATCATAGAATTGGCAACCAAGAATAGACGAGTAAGTATCTAGAATAAGCAATTTGGATGAAGAAAAGTTGCAAATGTTAAACTAAACCTCACACAAAAATTTAAAGGAATATCAAATATTAAGGACACCGGAGAGAAGTGAAATGAGAGCGTTATTTTTGTGATACTAACTACCAATCATATCCAGCAATTATAGAAACTTGACATTTTATTTTATTAGCGATGGTTGAGAGTCAATAGAAACAGCAAAAAATTAGGGTTCAAATCCCAATAGAGACAAAAATAAACGAATTACATTTGATTTAAAATGTAATTCAGGTACTAACTTAAAGTCCTAAACATATGTGTGCTTTAGTGTAATTTAGTAATCTCTTCTAAATCTCTGCAAGGGTTGAAGAGGACCAACTAAAAGTGCGTGAAGGAAGATAGCATGTTAACAATATAATTGTTTCAACTTAACCTCCCACCCTTCCAGAGAGGAGTGAAATGGACAAAGATTCATAAATTCATGGTAACATCCCCAAAAGAAACATGGAAAAGTCATGTTTTCGGTATATCAAGCTCTACTAATCACAGAGTTAAAGCACCAAGGAACATAGTTCAGTATAGCTCTGTTGATGAGGATACATAGCTCTATTGATTAGTCTGTATTACTGGAATAAGAATAAGGTCTCTTCGTCCCACGACCCCCAACTCTAAAGCACGAGAACAAGAGAGAAGCAGTACAACAAGGGATAATTTAGGCTAGGTCAAGGGTTAAGTCAGCTGGTAAGAACTCTTTTTACCAGGTATAACAGCCAAGCATTTCTACCCATTTCATCCCGCCACAAATAATCTGCAACATGGAATAACAGGTAAAACTCTTTTGTAAAGCAGATCTTTTTTTTAATAGCCGCGGTGTCCGGGCCAGCTCGCACACACCTCGACTAATTCAAACGGGTACCTACTACCTTCCGCCAGCACAGGTACCGGGTCACTATGCTCACCAAGACTTGGACAGATGTGAAGAAATAATAGTGATTTTGTCTCTGTTGGAAGAAGAATCCAAAGGGAGTGTTGCAAAGATACAACAAAAGAAAATATGTTAACACATCAAAAGGATAAATAGATACCCAAAAAGAGAAGGTTAATTTCATGCAAAAATATTGTAAAAATCCCAGAACAAAGAATAAGGAAAAGATATAACACTGTCAGTTTCCCTTGAAGCTAGGTGAACTCAGGTTCAGCACTTCGCGCACCAAGGCACACAGGCATATGCCTCATTGGCCATAGGGTCGTCTTTAAGAAGGCATTAGACAATAAATATAGCTGACAAAGCGTAATTAACTGTTAAAAACATCATGAACAAATCTTTTCTCTTGTTGGTAAGTAGGATTAGGAAATCAGAAAATTTAGTATAAAAGAACTAGTCTAAAACTTGAAAAGAATTATATAATTATACTTCTCTTCAATTCTTTTGTCCAAACAATTATTGTTTGGCATTGTCTATATACTTTTCTATATTTTTTTTTAACAGTAGTCCTTTTGTATGCTTTTCGCGTTTAGCAACTGTTTTAGTCTATAAATATTATGAATAGATTGAATGACAGCTTGTAATTGGAAATATTTTGGTAAACAAATAGCCAAGAGAAGTAAATGATCCATACTATCAATTCCAAGTTGATTGACAGCTTGTACAAACTGTTGATGAAGCTCCACCGACCAAACCACACGTGGCTTCTTTAATGTGGACGTATCATCCCTGTCTTCATTTTCATCTTCCTCCTCCTTTCTTTTCTTCGAGCTTTTCCAGTTCCCTTCATTAGCGGAAGATGAATAATCAACATCGTCTTGTGGTTTCTGTTGTCGATCTCCATCTTCCAAGCTTGTTGATTGTTCAAAATCTTTGTCCTTGGGAAACTCGTGCTTCTTTTTACGAATCACATGCTGCCAAATGTTCTTCAATGCCTCGATGCGCACCGGTTTTATCAGATAATCACACGCACCATGAGTAACACCTTTCATAACGACA
This sequence comes from Anisodus acutangulus, assembly GCA_029783415.1. Lineage (NCBI taxonomy): Eukaryota > Viridiplantae > Streptophyta > Magnoliopsida > Solanales > Solanaceae > Anisodus > Anisodus acutangulus. Next base: position 2,652,506 of record CM056504.1, read on the forward strand.
TCCTTACTGTCATCCGCAGACATCACTAGCCAATGACAAATCCAAGATCAAATACCATCAATTAGTACGACATCAGCAATTCCAAAACTTGAAAAAAGATACTCCCTCTATAACAATTTACGTTGCACAGTTAGGATTTCAAGAGTCAAACTTTTCAATTTTGACCGTGAATTCGGACATGGAATCTTTAAATATATTGAAATAGAATTTATATATTTGGATACTATGTAACAAGTACTATAATTCACAATAATTGACAATTCAAAATATTTAAAAAGCATATGAAAAAATCGTGGTCAAACAAAAATTTGTTTGACTCTCGAAATCCGAAATCCGAAATCCGAAATCCGAAAGATGCTACATAAATTGGGATGGATGGACTATAGTTTTTACTAAATGAAACGGGATACTCACTTATAACAGGCAGGTCCATTTCCAGACCAACATGCTCGAGAAGTTTGAAACCATTCATGTCTGGCATGTGGACATCACTAATAACAATGTCAAAACCATTTCTGTTTTCCCGGAGCATTGATAATGCAATTTCCGCTCGATTAGACTTGGTGACTGGAAAAAGCACAAAATTGGAATGAATTATGAGGAGAAACAATGAATAATGAATAACAACAACAACAACAACAACAACAACAAGTTCTCGAAAGCCTAAAATATGATATTTAAGACCAAGGTCATATATGAACGACTTCACTTGACCCTAAAAGTTAAATTGGGGAAGTTTAGGGTTCTTGATAAACCTGTATATAGGAGATCCAACAAAACATCTTCTTTCATCGTGAATTTCCCAACCTATCATTTCCAGGTCCCAAGAAAATCAAATCTTATATTAATTGTACTCTTTATTGGTTTGTCCTATTCTTCAAATCTTTAATCCAACAATTTTTTTAACTCCACAGAAGCCAACCAAATTAAGTGGGGAAAAACAAATCCACCATCTTCTCCACAAGCTCAAATTCAACACAAAAAAACAAAAAGAAGAACAAAAACTTGAACTTTAATAACTAAGGAACACCAAGAGAAGGTCAATAGGAGATCCAAAACGAAATCTTCTTTCATCATGAATTCCCAACCTATCACTTTCAATTCAAATCCAATACATTAATCATACTCTCTATTGGTTTATCCTATCCATCAAATCCAAAGAAACCAACTAAATTAAGTTAAGAAACACATCCACTATCCTCTATACATGCTCAAATTCACATAAAATAGAAAAACAAGAACAAAGAGTTGAACTTTTTTTTTTGACATTGAACAAAGACTTGAACTTTAACAATGGAGCACCAAGAGAAGGTCAATAGGAGATCCAAAAACAACAACAACAATAACATACCCAGTGTAATTCCACAAGTGAGATATGGGGAGGGTAAGATGTACGGAGACCTTATCTCTATCTTTGCAGGATAGAGAGGATGTTTCCGATAGATCTTCGGCTCAAGAGAAACGTAGTCAATGCAGGAAAAATAAGATAGCAAAAAAATCAAGAGACAAGATAAATGGCGCAACATAATAATACCCACATAAAGATAATGATCTACGCGATACCAATTAGTACAACTAAGAAAAAGAGAAGAGGAGATTGGAAGGCTAGCCCCCACCTCTCGCGCACGCAACGCGACAAACTCAAATACCTATTAACCTTCTATTCTAATCCTCGACCTCCAGGTCTTTCTATCTAAGGTCATGTCCTCAGTCAGCTGGAGGTGAGCCATATCCTGTCTAATCACCTCCCCAACTCTTTTTCGACCTACCTCTACCTCTCCTACCTCATGTGATTGTCAATCTCTCACACCTCCTAACTGGCGCATCCTCACCCCTCCTCTTCAAATGCCCGAACCATCTCAGTCTCACTTCCCTCATCTTGTCCTTCATGGAGGCCACTACGACCTTGTCCCGTATATCTTCATTCCTAATCATATCTCTCTTAGTATGACAACACATCCATCTCAACATCCGCATCTCCGCTACCTTCATCTTCTGAAGGTGAACGTCTTGACTGGACAATACTCTGCCCCATACAACAATGTTGGTCTAACCACCACTCTGTAGAACTTACCTTTCAGTCTAGGCACCACCTTCTTATCGCAAAGCACCCCAGAAGCGAGCCTCTATTTCATCCACCCTGCTCCAATACGGTGCGCGACATCATTGTCAATCTCCCTGTTTCCTTGGATAACAGACCCAAGATACTTGAAACTCTCTCTTTGGGGTATAACTTGTGTCTCAATCTTCACTTCCACATCTGTCTCTTGCATCACGTCGCTGAACTTGCACTCTATGTACTCCGTCTTAGTCCTGCTCAACCTGAAACCCTTAGACTCTAAGATCGTTGTCCAAACTTCCAACCTATCGTTAACGCCACTACGCGTCTCGTCAAGGAGATCCAAAAACAAATCTCATGAAAATCAAATCTTATATTATTTACTATACTCTTTATTGCTCTATCCTATCTTTCAAATCCTTAATCCAACAGATTTTTGAACTCCAACTTACGTGGAAAAAACAAATCCATTACTCCACAAGCTTAAATTCAACATAAAAAAAACAATAACAAATACTTGAACTTTAACAACTAATGAGCACCGAGAAAGGTCAACTCTTGGAAAAAATACCAAACTTTAAGTACCATTCTTGATTTGCAAACTGCAAACACATAGTTTATAACATCAAAGATGAAATTTAATACCTTCATAGTGGCAATTACTAAGCATCTTCCCCACAAGCTCAAATCCAACATAAAAAAAGAAAAAGAAGAACAAAGACTTGAACTTTACTAAGGAGCACCAAGAGAAGGTCAATAAGAGGTCCAAAAAGAAATCTTCTTTCATCATCGATTTCCAAATCTTGTGAAAATCAAATCCTATTGGTTTATCCTATCCTTCAAATCCAAAGAAACCAACTAAATTAAGTAAAAAAAACACATCCACTATCCTCTCCAGATGCTCAAAATCAACACAATAAAACAAAACAAGAATAAAGAGTTGAACTTTTACAACTAATGAGGACCAAGAAAAGGTCAACTCTACAAAATAACCAAACTTTAAGAACCATTCTTGATTTGCAAATTTTCAAACACATTGTTTTATAACAGCAAGGATAAGGCAAAAAATAAATTTTCTTTCATCATGAATTCCCAACCTATCATTTCCAAATCTCATGAAAATCAAATCTTATACTAATCATACTCTCTACTGTTTTATCCTATTCCACAAACTCAAATTCAACATAAAAAAAACAAGAACAAAGACTTGAACTTTATTAATAACTAAGAAGCAGCAAGAGAAGATCAATAGGAGATCCAAAAAGAAATCTTGTTTCATCATCAATTCCCATTTCCCAGCCTACAATTTCCAAATCTAATTAAAATCAAATCTTAGTATTAATTATACTTTTCAAATTCAAAGAAATCAACTAAATTAAGTTAAAAACACATCCACTATCCTCTCCACATGCTCAAATTCAACAAAATTAAGAACAAAGACTTGAACTTTAACAACTAATCAGCACCAAGAAAAGGTCAACTCTTGAAAAAGAACCAAACTTTAAGTACCATTCTTGATTTGCAAATTTTCAAACACATAGTTTATAACATCATCAACTATAGATTAAAGTTTAATACCTTCATAGTGACATTTCCTAAGCATCTGCTCCAAGATCATAAGACAAGTAGGATCATCATCAACAACAAGTACTCTTAAACCTGCTGGAAACTGCATGTCTGAAACTCTATCATTAATACTAGATTTCCAAGAAACACTAGAACTAGCAGTACCAAGATTCATATTTTCTTTCAATTTTTTTTTCAAATTTTACATGAAAATTAAAATTATGACTGAAAAATGGAAAAAAGAAAATGCCCACAAAGAGGAACAAAAGTATCTTAAAAGTTAGCTAGTACATATCTCAATTGGTACATCCATAAGGAATCATATCAGTACCTCTATTGAAAGAAAAACTACAATAGAGAGACAGGAAGAATTTTATTTTTATTTAAATTACAATTTATTATTTACATATATTTTTGTGTATGCTGGAAGAGATGAAGAACATGGGTGTTTGTGCTTGGAGTTGTCAAACTTTTTTTTTTGGTTTATCTTGTTTATATCATTAATAATTATTAATACCATCAATTTTATATTTTTTTAAAAAATATTTTGTTCTTTTTTTAATAAATTATTTGGGGTCTTTCCATTTAGCGGGGATCCAGCTCATGTATGAGCTTAACTAACCCCACACCAGCTAAAATTATTTTTTGTATTTTCAAATGATAATAATAAATACAAATATGTTATATGTTCTTTGTGGATTTACGTAATAGACCTAAAACTTTATCTAGCTGTAACTTTAGTGTATTGGACTATTACACCATGTTATTACTTGTCATTTTCTTATTTGTTCTTTAACGATAGAGTGTTGTAATTGTCAATCTCTTTTTATTTTCTTAATTGACGAGAAGAAAAAAGGACAGTCAGTGTATTGAACTTTCGCTATGTGCGGGGTTCAGTGAAAGAACGAATCATAAGGGTCTATTATATATCGTCTTACTCTGCATTTCTGTAAATTGAGGAAAAACATAGTGATAAGGTGGATACATATTTTATACTGTTATATCGAGTGTTAATATTTTTCTTACATTTTTGTGGTCGTTAATATTTACGGGCTCCTTGGCAGTCAGTCTATTATCCAGCTCTGATCTCATTCCTTCTAGATCAGGAACTTCCATTTTGAATCGTTTTGGTTGTTGGTGGAGATGAAAACCCGACTGAAAATAAAGATTCTATTTTGCTCAATCTTGCTTTAAGAAAATGTCAAAAGAGTGGTGTTTGATATTGTTTTTTTTAGATTAAGTAATATTATATTAATACTTATAATAATTTAAGACTTAACATTTAGATATTTAAAAATATGTGTAACACATAAAAAATATTATTTGAATGTGTAGTCTTACATAATATATATATATATATATATATATATATATATATATATATATGTGTGTAAAATATAACGGTAAAATTAAAACCTTACTTAATATATAAAGATGTCATTATTTTCTAATCAGATTAATACGGAAAATAAGATATACATATGGAAAGAAACGCAGTATTTATGTTATTTCCAATATATTGTTTTCCTCAAGCCTTGCACAATAATTTCCTTTTACATTATTTAAGCTAATTAATAAGTCGACAACCATATATATCATTGTGATTTATTTATTATTTAAAAAAAAATCAAGAAGGCAAGCTGTTTGCAAATCTATTTTTTAGTTAATTCATCTTATACACCTTTATTTCTGCAAGCTTTTTTTATATGTTGTTATAAATTAATGTTAAGCACTTGAGGAACTTCACTAATTATTTAGCATCTTCTGGTCAAACTAATTCCATCCTCTTCTTTGTAACACTATTAATAGAAAAAGAAAATAAATAAAATTGATTACAAAACTTTGATTTATAAATATGTTAGCATGATTTGTAATCTCTTGATCACTCATCAATCACTCTAGAGACATCTATTTTCAATATTTCATACCACAAATTTTTGCAACATTGCATGTTGTGACATCTCCTCACACTTAATTAGTATTCTAAGCAAGAAAATTAAATGAAGGATAATAACAGGATAAAAAATAATAATTAAAACTGTGTTCTACAATGGTATTGAATTGAAAATAATTTATTTGTTTGGTATCTCGAATTAATTAGCTGCCAGATTTGACAAAAGCACAGCTAATTAAATAGCTGCCATCTGATTCTAATGGCAAAAGCACAGCTAATTAATAGGAGTACCGCTTAAGCAAATATTTAATTTATTAATTTAGCAACTGTTGATAACTAACTTATTTTTTCTTTTTTTCGAATTAATTATTACACTCATTATGGTATCAAAGAAACGTCATTTTATCAAGATGAAGTCGTCATTCTAATATCATATACCTTAAATTAAAATCAAATAATTAACATTTATTAAATAATATAGCTCGTTAAAAAAAGTTGAAACCAACTTCGTTATATGATGTCACTTAAGAAATAGTTCTAGTACTTTAATAATATTGATTATTGAAGATTACATAATACTTACCAGACGAGATTATTTATACCAGTACTATAAAATTCAAAGAATTGGTGACTATGGTGTATAAAAGTGGGATTTTGAACCTCAAAAAAGAAAAGAAATTAAAATGATTGTTATATTCCAGTAATAGTTTAGACTTTAGTGCATTTGAAATTTGACTTGTGAATCATATGCAATATGTATTTATGCCTTATTATTTGTGGATTTCGTAATATGATTAATCACACATTTATACTCTCGTAAAATCTCAAAATCAGAAAGAAAATATTCTCCAAGAAATGTATAGTAAGATTTACATTGTGGTGAAATAATTCAAATTTCACTAATATTACCACATGGCCGTCATAATTATTAGAGTTGACCAAGTGACTATTTCCTCTTTCTTTTCTTTGCTCCAAAAGGTGGAATCTCCCACCCCAGGAGCCCCCACACCCCGGTCCGACAGGTCTGTGAAGGAGGTAAATCATGGTGACTCAATTGATTTCAAAGGTTAGACCACTACCACGCTGCGCACAAGGGGCCCTCCTTTATTTCAAGAAGAAACCCCCACACTGCCGCTGACGGGATTCGATCCTTGGTCTTTGCTCCAAATATCCCCCTAAAACTAAGGTAGGGTAAACTTTTTAAAGTGACTGGTCCCACCGCATTACGGCCCCATACCCCAGAAAAACCCACCTCCGGCCTGGCCCTACGGATTAGTATACACCGCTTGGCCCTACGCGTATGGAGGGATTTTTGAACACAGTCCATTCTCACGATCGAGGACTGAACACTAACCTCGACAAAATACCCTAATGTATTGGCCACTGGGCCAAACACTTTGGATCTCTTTCTTTTCTTTATCTTATTTGTTAAGTGTCACAAAAAAAATAACTAAAATAATTCCTCAGTAGGTTCAAAATGTTCTCTTAAATATATATTTTCTATTATTTTTGCGCCTATAAGTCTGACAAAAGTGAACACTTTTAATATACGTTAGATCTTCAAATATTTTACAAGTTAATTAGATTTAAAAATATCAGTAAAGTGTAGTCAAATCTCAAAGAATGCAATACCAAAAACTGCACCAAACTAAAAAAGAGATAAAAAGTTACATCATGCTCCGAAATAACAGAAAATACAAAAATTGTACCTCCAAACGTAAAAGCATACTAAATCATCTTTTTCATAAGTAATGTTTAATCTAATAACTATAGTTTGTTAAATATTTGACGGACAACAACAATTCTCGCTTTCGACAACTGAAATAACCAAAATTGTTCAACAATATATTTAGGGCATGTTTGGAAAGTCGTCATGTAATTGGATTTGAGTGTAATTACACAGCTTTTACATGTTTGTCTGACTAAGTAATTGAGTGTAATTGAATGGATGTAATTATACTCTCCAATTCTCAAGGGGGGTGAAAATTGTAGGTAATTACACGGTGTAATTACAATGTTATTTTCTGAATCACTTATTTTCTTTTTTAATTTATTTATTTTTTATTTCTATTCTTTTAAAATTTTTTTATTTTAACTTTGTAAATTCTTTTTTTTCAAGTATTGTTCTTTTTTTATTATTATCTTTTATTTCTTTATTTCTCATTTCCCAACATTTACTTCACGTTCTTCTACTCACATATTGTGCTTCTTTCTTATTTATTTTTCTTATTTTTTTAAATTTCACTTAGCTATGTTAACTTTCTTATTTTTTAATTTCAACTAGCTATGTTATTCTAACTTTTTTTTAAAAAAAAAGCTACACCTCCTAATATTAGAAAGGATAAGTCATCCACAAACTAGGCTTACAATGAGCTAGTTATGTCACTAAAGTTGAATTTCGTTGTTGGATGATGTTATATGCAAACTTAGCTTATATTGAGTGATGTTAGCATTGATTGATTATTTTTAATATTTAATAATATTATGAAATTATGATTGTAAATATTAATTTTTTTTGTCAAACATGTTGTCCGTGATGTTATTTCAAAATGTATGCTTCTTAAGAGGTTCTTCTTAATTGATTCAATTAAAGTATTATTTATTTATATATATATCAACTTTTTACAATACTAGTTATAAATTTATAATTATTTAGTTCTATATTTTCGAAATGAGATTCGTATCTTGAATACACAACGACATATAAAATTAAGTAATATTTCTTATATGAACATATATTTATCAAATATTAATGTTTAGTTTTTGATAATTGACTTTTATTTATTTAAAATATTTAAATGTATAATTACACTTGTGCAATCAAACAATACGATTGTAATTATAATATAATTAATATGACAAACAAATAAGTCATCATAATTACTATATTGTGTACTTAATACCCAGTAATTACACCAATTCCAATTAACATGTGTCTTTCCAAACATACCCTTAAAAGACGACCATTTTCAACTTAACAATAGGGACCATTATGTCATTTTTTCTCTTTTTTTAAATACCAAAATTACGTACAAAACAGCATCAAACAGAAGACCAACGGTATATTCCCAAACAACTTTTTTCTCTATTCCAATGAGTAAACTGAAAACTTGACCATTAAAGAACTAATTCCCTTGTCCTCCGGGCATAGTCCAGTGTGAAAGTCCCTCTATAAGTGCTCTGGCATTTAAAGCAGTGAGTTCGATTAAAGTACGAAGAAACTCTGCATGTTGGAGAATTTGACCTTGTCTCATTGATCAGATGTACGCTCCCAGAAAATTGGCCACCGGAGCACATCCCGCGATGTACCTGGTAAAAGTGTTGAAGGACCGGTGCTATTACCTCCAGGACGTAGTCAGACGCAAGCCTGGAGACCTGGATTATCAAAAAAAAAAAACTAATTCCCAATAAAATACCCAAAAAAGCCTGTGTCACCAGACTTCCACGTCAGCATCTATCAGTTAAAACTATAATGAGGTAAAAAAATAAAGTAGATATAAAGTTACCTTGGTTTCCCCAGCAAGAATGTTTCACTTTTAATTTAACTTATATTATATTTTTCTCATCTTTTAATAAAATCACTTTAACAAACTAAATTAATTAATTAATTAGTGTAAGTCTTAAAGGGGTCTAAGGAGGGCTTAGCTTTTTATGGAGACGGATGCTTTATAAGGGCAATACAAATATGTTTGGCAGCAGTGACTGTGACCATGCTTTCACGCCCAAATTAAAATATATATAGTATCCCTTCTAAAAGAATCAACTGATATATTTTTCTATTATTTTAATTTAATTATCTGGTATTTAAAATTTATTGACCCTACTAATTGAGATTTACATTGTGTAGGTGCACTATGAAAATAAAGCGCTATTTATTAAGAAGTTTTTTTACTTAAAGTTCAAATACAAAACTTCTGATAAAGAATAGAGGAGTTTGACCATCCCGTTACACCTCTTTGGTGATATAAGTTATTTATCTCTGTGGAAGATATGTGGGGGAGGTATTATACCTTTTTCTTAAGCATTCGATATCTGAAAATTGTCAGACCTAATTTGAATTATCAAAAAGACCTACTAAAGATGATGTTGAGCGAACAAGCAGAGTTTCACATTTGTAGTAGAAAATTTACGTATAAAATGTATATATACACTTAATGAAATGAAGCATTTCAGAAAAAATAGTGCGGATTTGGTCTAAAGTAGACACAATATCGAACCATGTTAAAAGTATCTTTTGGATTGATTGGGCTTAACAACTTGTGTCATAGTTTACTTTGGACTGATCGTGTAACAACTTGTATCAAAGTTAATGATTCAATGAAATAGGTATGGAGATGGTGGAGTGATGATGTGGTGTTGAATTGGTTTATTATTTTACTATATTAAAGATAACTTGGAGATGCACACACAAGAAGTTAGCTCCAAGCTTCGCTGAACATAAATGTCCGATCATATGGATGAGACATTAAATCTCGAAAAATAACCCGTGAATCATGGTAATGAACTACGTGTAAAGAGGGAGTACCTTGGATGACTCTTTTCGTCTTCTCTTTCTCCGTTTCAACTATTATTGCCATAAATTTTTATGATATCGGCTATATTGGAAAAAATATTTAAAGTCAAGATTAAATTGACATGTTAAATTTATTTTCAGTTGATTAAAACGAGTCAAGTTATAAACGCCTCTATTCTATATTGCGTGTTATTCATATCAAATCATTAATTCATTCAACTCAAGCTTAAAGTAGTCGAACAAATCACATTATTATCGATCAAAAATTCAAAATGTCAACATCCACAAGCCTAAAACTCCACCAAAACAATTGGATAGTGCGTTTGTCAGCTATCGCAATACAAATGCTATATATATATATATATATATATATATATATATATATATATATATATATATATATATATATACAAGACATTGCTATTTTTGGTTTGTGCTAGTCAATTGCAGAATAAAGGTGGATTATTAATTAATTGAAAGATAATAAACGTGTCACCCTTTCACGAATCGAAAAGAGAGTTCCTTTTCACCAAAAAAGAAAAATCAGCTAAATTTTATTTATTTTAAATGTAGAAATAATCTCATTCACAATGTGTTATCCGATATTAAATTTATGTATGGAATAAATTGAAAATACAATTTAAGAATATTACATTCATCCAAGTTTATCTAATGTCTTTTTATTTTAGAATACGTTACATTAAGTATTTAGTGATAAATATTAGTCCAATATTTACAATGCTGGTTTGATTATTATTATCATAGAATAATAACTTTTATATTTAAAAGATTTGGTGAACTATTAAAATTATGTTTGTTAAATATTTCAAGTAAAATAGTAATTCATTTGTTTATAACTTTTTCAAAGTGAATTTCACGTTCAGACATCTTCAACATACAAGTACTCTTCCTCAACTTCAACCAAATATTATCCAAACGCATACTCATAAATTTTAAGAACTCAAATTAAATTAGCATCCTACATTAATTATAATTAATTGCACTTTCTTATTAAATCAAATACTCAGCAGCAACATGAAGTGACGTGTTGAGAAAATTAGGCTGGAGACGTGGCCGGTGTGGGTATTGTAGGCTTAATGGGCCCACAGCAAGTGTAGAGATCCAAAAAAGAAGCCGAAATTGTAACAGGAGTAAGTGGCCCAAGAGTACTTGAACTGGGCCCATTTGTATGTAGGCTTAGAATGGTTGCTTACGTGTCCATTATTACTAACATCTCCCATCATATACTTTAGAGCATTGACTAATTAATTTAACAGTCAACGGACAGAAGCTCTCTATTATTTTCCACTTTTGGTGGGAAAAAAGAGTTTAGTGGAGTACAATAGTTCGAAACTATTATGAAATAATAATAAAGCTAAAATAAAAATATTGTTGAGAAAGAGAGAAGAAAAGAGAATTCTTATTTTTCTTGAGGATGAAATATAATGAAGGGAGCATTTATATTTATAGGAGAAAATTGACTTGATTCCAAAGTTATTAGCTTTAATATTTCTCCTAAAGATAGACATCCACAATATATAATAATATCTATAACACTCCTCCTCGGATGTCTATTGTGATAGATAATATGCCTCATTAATACCTTAATAGAAAGAAAAAAAACAGTGGAAAAAATTTCAAGTGAAGGAAAAAAAGTACACATTTATAATAATACATTTTGGTTGCCTTATTAAAAACCTTACAAGAAAAATCCAGTGGGACAAAACCTTATACAGAAAAAAAAAGTACATATATTAATTCCCCCCTGATGAGAACTTTAGTCCAAATGTTTGAGTCTTCGCATTCCAATCTTATGCACCATCTTTTCGAAAGTTGCAGTTGGTAGAAACTTAGTGAACAAATCAGCCATATTATCACTTGAACAAATCTATTGCACGTTGATATCACCATTCTTTTGGAGTCGTATGTGAAGAACAACTTTGGTGAAATGTGCTTTGTCTTATCTCCTTTTATGAATCATCCCTTTAATTGACCAATGCATGCTCCATTATCTTCATATAAGATTGTGGGTATTTTGTCACATTTTTCTCGAATGAGATGTATCATTGACTTCAGTCACATAACTTCTAGGCTTGCTTCATGAATTACTATTATCTCATCATGATTTGATGAGGTAGCTATGATAGACTGTTTTGTAGACCGCCAAGATATGGCAGCACCCCCACATATAAACACATAGCATATTTGAGATCTATCTTTGTGTGGGTCAGATAAATACCATGCATCATCATAACCAACAAGATCGGGACTGAAATTGTTAGAATAAAATAAGCTCAAATCGATAGTCCCTTTTAGATACTGCAATATGTGTTTAATTTCATTCTAGTGTCTCCTTGTATGAGCACAACTATATATTGCTAACACAGTAACTGAAAATATTATGTCAGGTCTTATAGTATTGACAAGATACATTAATGCACCGATTGCACTAAGATATGGTACTTTAGGATAAAAAAGTTCCTCATTCTTTTCTTGAGGTTGGAACGGATCTTTATTCACATCAAGTGATCGAACAATCATCAGAGTACTTAATGGATGTGCTTCATCCATATAAAATTGTTTCAACACTTTTTTTGTATATGCAGGTTGATGTACAAAGATACCATTTGTCAAATGTTCAATTTGCAAACCAAGACATAATTTTGTCTTTCCAAGATCTTTCATCTCAAATTCCTTCTTTTAAATAATCAATCGCCCTTTTGAACTCTACAAGAGTTCCAATGAAGTTTATGTCGTCAACATATACAATAAGTACTACAAACTCCGATATTGTTTCTTTATAAAAACACATGGGCAAATGACATCATTTGTATAGCCATCCTTTAACAAATACTCATTAAGGCGGTTATACCACATGCGTCCAGATTGCTTTAAACCATACAATGATCTTTACAATATGACTGAGTGCACTTTTCGAGACTTTGAACTACATGCTTCATGCATCTTAAATCCTTCAGAAATTTTCATGTATATTTCATTTCAAGTGTTCCATAGAGATAGGGTGTAACCACATCCATTGAATTCATCTCGAGTCTCTCATGGACAACGAAATTAATGAGATAACATAACCTCATTGCACCCATAACGGATGAGTACGTCTCTTCATAATCGACGCCAGACCTTTGTGAAAATCCTTTTGCAACAAGGCGTGCCTTATATCTTTGTATCTCATTTTTCTCATTTCTTTTTCACTCAAAAACCCATTTATAACCAACATGCTTAATACCATTAGGTGTTTGGATTACAGGTCCAAAAACTTTCCGTTTGGTAAGTGAGTTTAACTCTGATTGAATTGCATCTTGCCACTTTGGCCAATCACATATTTCTCGACATTCTTTAATAGATTGGGGTTCAAGATCCTCACTATCTTGCATAATTATATTTGCAACATTATAAGCATACATAATCCACGTTTATTTCCAAGCGATTCAAATTAGTCCTAACATCACTTGAATTTATTGATATTTCTTCATTTTCTTGAGTTTGAGGCTCATTGATTTCTTCAAGAATAACAGGATTGATCAAATCTTGCATTTCTTTATGAGATTCTTTCTTAGTGTCATCTTGACCATTTATTTTTATTTTTATTTTTCTAGGATTTCGATCCTTATCACCCAATGGTCTACCACACTTCAGGCGTGCTTTGGACTCATTTACTATGACACTAGTAGATGGCCTACAAGGACATCAATTCGAATTGGGACATTCTCTGCAGGGATATGTGATTTGGTAATCCTTTTCAAATTTGTAAATGCGTCTGGCATTTGATTTGCTATTCTTTTGCAAGTGAATAATCTTTTGGACCTCTTATTCACAAATAGAAGCACGTGGATCAAGATGAGACAATGATGGATTATTCCACAAAATTTCCCTTTTATTTTATTATTCTCTCCCCCTAATTTTGGGGAAATTATCTTATCAAATCGACAATCAGCAAATCGAGCAGTGAACAAATCTCATGTTAATGATTCAAGGTAGAGAATAATAGAGGGCTATTCAAACCCAACATATATTTCTAATCTTCTTTGGGGCCCATCTTGGTGCGATGTGGTGGTGCTACAGGCGCATATACGGCGCATCTAAAAATTCTTAGATGAGATATATTAGGTTCTTGACCCAAAACCAATTTCAACGGAGAAAATTTATGATAATTTGTCGGTCTGAGACGAATAAGTATTGTTGCATGCAAAATAGCGTGACCCTAAATAGACTTGGACAACCTCGTTTTCATAAGTAATGGTCATGCTATCAACTGCAGATGTTTAATTAATGACTCTGCAAGGCCATTTTGAGTGTGAACATGAGCTACAAAATGTTCAACTTTTATCCCAATTGATAAACAATAATCATTAAATGTTTGGGATGAAAACTCTGCAGCATTATCAAGGCGAATAGACTTTATCGGATTATCAGAAAACTGTGCCCGTAATCAAATTATTTGTGCCAGTAATTTCGCAAACACTAGGTTGCGGAATGACAGTAGGCATACATGAGACCGTCTAGAAGAAGCATCTATTAGGACCATAAAATATCCAAATGATCCACTAGGTGGGTGAATAGGTCCACAAATATCCCCATGTATACGTTCTAAAAATTCAGGAGATTCAAACCCAACCCTTGTAGGTGATGGCCTAATAATTAAGTTGTCTTGATAACACGAAGGACAAGAAAATTCAATGTTTAAAAGAATCTTCAGGTTCTTTAATGGATGCCCATTTGAATTTTCTATAATTCGTCTCATCATTATAGATCTAGGATGTCCCAGTCGATCATGCCAAAGTACAAATGTATTGGAGTCAGTAAACTTCTAGTTTACGACAGAGTGTGTCTCAATTACACCATTTTTTATCCAATATAAGCCAGAAGACAAAGTAGAAAACTTTTATTTAACAACTTTCTGGCCAGAGACATCCTTGGTGATACCAATATACTCAAGATTCATCTCATCCATTATTTTAATATGGTATCCATTTTGACGGATATCTTTAAAACTTAATAAGTTCCTTCGGGATTTAGGAGAGAACATGACATAATTTATAATGAATTTTGTTTCCTTAAGCAAAATTATAGTGGCTCTTCCGGAGCCTTCAATCAAGTTGGTACTACCAGAAACGGTATTAACATTTGCCTTACCCATAAGTAAATGAGAAAAAAAAATTCTTGTCTTTGAATATCGTATGTGTAGTAGCAGAATCAATCAAACAAATGTCTTCATAATTGAATTTTAATTCAAACTTGCTTTGAGAATTATTCATATCTTCAAATAGAACGCCATACATAAAGTAAATAAATACTCTATAAAATATTAGTACTTCTAATAAAAATAAATAAAGACCAATAAAGTTGCACACACAAACGAAAAATTTACCCCAATATAATAATCTAAAACAATAATTATGTAGGATATTTACTTAATTTAATAACATATTTCAGTGGTATCCTTAAATTTCACTGTTGTTTGCTTTAAACAAAATACTTGGGACAGTAGATTATTCAAGTAGGAACCCAATATATGACGGAACAATAACTATTAAAATATCTGATGAATAGCGTAGGTGACTTCTAATCCAACTCAATCCCCTTTTTGTTTTTGTTTTAGGCAACTAACTGCACTCACACATGTGATTTCTTGATCAATAGCCACGACATTTACTCGGAATTAAAATATTAACCTTAGACGCTCTCAGTACAAAATACATAAAAATAGGTTGACACATAACAATTTAAATGGTCTTTAAACGCCCTTTGCCTTGTTAGCAACTAACTCCAATATTTAAACCATTATTAATCATGACAATTCATATTAAATTTTTCTTTAATAACTAACTATAGATCCACGCTAATTAATACTTTAATTGAAAGACTAGTACTCATACAAACAACTACTGTTACATGTTTTTTTATTCGCTAACTATTATGACTAGCAAAAATTAAAACAAATAACTTAATCATCTCTAACTACAGAACCATCACCAATCAAGTGATTTATCTTTCCTTCAGGGTGCTCAAAGAAATATGGTACATCCAAGTGTGTGATGTCAAATTAATTTTCAGAGATAAAATTCGCTTCGAGATTTTTCTCTTTCTTTTTCATTGATGCTTGATAAAGCTCAACCAAGTGATTTGATTTACGACAGGTACGTGCCCAATGTTCACTTCCACCACATCGATAACATTTATTTTCTGAGCTACGTGCTTCTGGCACTTCATGCCTCTCATCCTTCTTTTCCTTCTCTGATAGTGATTTTTCTTTGATGAATGATTAACACCAAGGAAAGAATTTCTTCCTTGACCATTACCATGACCACGACCACGACCATGATCACGACCGGAGCCAAGACCTTTTCCACGCCTAAAGTAGTGCACACCTCATTCACTTCGGGGAGTGATGCAGTGCCAATATGTCGATTCTCATGATTTTTCATCAGCAAATCGTTATTTTGTTCATCCACTAAAAGATGAGCAATCAAATCACAATACTTTGTGAAACCTTTCTCTCGATATTGCTGCTGCAGGAGCACATTCGAGGCATGAAAGGTGGAGAACGTCTTTTCCAGCATATCAAAATCACTAATAATTTCTCCACATAATGTCAATATAGAAGTAATTCTGAACATCACAGAATTGTACTTCATAACTGACTTGAAATCTTATAGCCTTAGATTGATCCATTCGTGTTGTGCTTTTGGGAGGAAGACCATTTTTAGGTGGTCATACCTTTCTTTCAAGTTTTTCCATAAAATGAGCGGATCTTTGATAGTAAGATATTCAATCTTTAGGGCCTCATCAAGGTGATGACGCAGGAATATCATAGTCTTGCCGTTTTCTTGATTGGATGCTTTATTTTTTTCTTTAATGGTGTCTCCAAGACCCATAGCATCCAGATGGATTTCAACATCTAACACCCATGATAGGTAGTTCTTGCCCGAAATATCGAGGGCAACGAATTCAAGTTTTGTAATGTTAGCCATAAAATAGAGAGAATAAACATAGTACCTTAGCCTTCGAATTTTTTTTGAGACGGTAGAGTCTCGTGCTGATAACGTGTTATGAAATAATAATAAAGCTAGAACAAGAATATTATTGAGAAAGAGAGAAGAGAGGAGAGTTTTTATTTCTGTTGAGGATGAAATATAATGAAGGGAATATCTCTATTTATAGGAGAAAATTGACTTGATCCCAAAATTATTACAAAACATATTACTCCCTTAATTTCACAGCCTATATATCCTTTTGAAGATGCAGACAACCTATTTATGGACTATAGTCGTGATCATCTCTTAACGAAAGACATCAAGTTTTCCCAATAACCATACGTTATATTTGTAGTTTAAGTAGGGTTTAAAGTAGAGGACTATCTAACAGATTAATGAATTAGTTAGCATCCCTTATAGATATGATCCTGAAGGATAATAATTTTTCAACAAGTTTATTATGTTCAGTATGTTTGTGTAATTCCATGATGTTAGACAACTGACATGTCCATATGCGTAGGGATCTAGTAGCTCAGTTGGTTGACTACCTGAACTTTCGCTTTGTTGGTGAGGGTTCGAATCACTACGTTGTAATTCCCCCTTCCCCCACCTCTATGTAATAAAAAAATTAAAAAAAAACATGTCTATATGCAGACATACCCACCTTGTTAAAGAAGGGCCAATTTAATAAATATTGGTCTGATTTTTGTGAAAACCTACCGGACATGAGACATGCCAAGTTTGTGCTAGAAGAGCAAGTTGCGTGATCATCGTACTTAAGAGCTTAAGTTATTAGTGAAAATATATGATTATATATTTAATTATATTTCTAACATGGTTATCCGCGTGTGTTTGATTTTCTTTTTATATGAATCAAACACTTAAAAGAAAATTCTAATAATAAGTGAAGGTGAGACTCGAACCCAAAAAGTTTAGGCCGAAATCTCATACTCTAATATCATATTGAATTTTGTTTTTCTTTTCTGGTTTTCAAAAACTGTGTTCACATTTCAAGCAAGACTACATTTTAGAATTAAATAAAGCCAAAAAATGTGAAATCTCAAAAAGGGAAGGGATTGTGCGACTTATGTTATTTAGCTTTAAACTTCTTCCTTATATTCTATCAATAGTGGTTTCACGGCAAGCTTGAGCTCACAATTATTTTATCCGATACTTGATGCTCTCACTAGCACAAACACTAGATAATTATTTCCATCAAAATATAAGCGATGAGAATAAATTTTTTCGTGAATAGATGAGAAGAAATCACTTTTTTTTTTGCCTCTACTAGCTAGGATTTAAGCTCTAATCTCCTATGATTTTCATCAACTTCATTGATCGCTAAGGAATTTCCCCCCAAACAAATGGAAAGAAATTCCCTGATATTTTTTTTTTATGCTAGAGTACTTTAAACTTGATCTTTGATAAATTTCACCTACTTCATTAACCACTAAAGAATAAATACTTTTTTCTAAATCAATGAGAAGAAATTACCTCTATTTTTTCTCTTCAAAGGTTTAAAATCCGATCTCGTATGATTTTCACCTACTTAATTATGTGCAGATTGATCAAAACTTTAGGCTCCAAACGAAGACTCATATTAAACTTTTTTTCCTTAAACATCTTTATTTTATTACGTGCATTATTTACAATCCAACTTGAAAAATTAGAATCCCAAGAAATTCTATGTAAAAGAGAGAGAATTTAGCTATATTATGCAAAGTTGATAGTGTCAAAGGAACTCATCAATCTCCATATATGCTCGCAGATGGTCTCTATTTCCCAAGACTTATATTAAACAAATACAACTTAATTCCTTGTGTTCAAATGTGGATCAAGTCATCAAATGCCGCCTATGTGTTTTATTGAAAATGGAATTTAATCAAATTGTAAACAGAAAATTAACCAAAATTTCTATTCCACCCTATATATATTATGCCAATTCGTGTACATCCAATTAACCAAAACCACATACGATATCAGCATAAATCATCAGTTTCATTAGCCACTAATTAATCATTTTATTCTAATACATCAATTGATTATTCAAGATCATTATGGGTGTTACAACTTTTACCCAAGAGCTTAATTCCCCTATAGCACCAATTCGTTTGTTTAAGGCATTAATTGTGGATTCAAAATCTCGTACCAAAACTATTGCCTCAATTTGTTGAGAGTGGTGATGGTGGAGCTGGATGAACGACGAGCTGACATCAAGAATTGAACGACGAGAAGCCAACATCA
The DNA here is from genome assembly GCA_029783415.1 of Anisodus acutangulus. Lineage (NCBI taxonomy): Eukaryota > Viridiplantae > Streptophyta > Magnoliopsida > Solanales > Solanaceae > Anisodus > Anisodus acutangulus. Next base: position 2,671,777 of record CM056504.1, read on the forward strand.
AGAATTGAACGACGAGCTGAAACTCCACCGTTTTTTGTTCACAGAAGTCAAATTTTCAGCTGTAAAGACGACTATGTACACTAGTGAGGGGACCCCGATATGTTCACCGTGTAAGCTACAACTACTACACTCTTTTCACGTCTTACACAGGAAGATTGTCCAGTGGTGAATATCCATCAAAGCCAAAATCAGTTTCAACTTGTCCGACACTTTCTTGCTGTTGCAAATCATAAAATGCAAATTAGCAAAGAAATGCCATCACTACAATTAATAACCTGTTTGACCAAGCTTCTGGGAAGCCAAAAGTGTTTTTCCGAAAAGAATTGAGGTGTTTAGCCAAGCTTTTAGGAAACAAAAATAAGTGCTTCGGAATAGTAGCATAAGCTGAAAAAACAGCTTTTCCCCAAAAGCACTTTTGGAACCATGGTTAAGCAGAAATTACTGCTCTAATTTTGGCAAAAGTGATTTTCAAATTGATTTGTCAAACACAAACTGCTACCCTCCGGTGCTTTTCGGAACACACTATTGAAAAAAAACAATTTTCATAATAAGTAAATTTTGACAGCTCGGACAAACAAGCAACAAGATTATGAAGGAAGCTACACTACGGATAAGAACCATGGACTAACCTGCTTAAGAAGGGCACTCATGAGATCATCCTGTCCAAATTGATCCGGGAAAAAGGTATTTTGATAGCTCGTATCAGGAAGTTGTTCGGATTTAACAGTAAGCAAATTTCCACCAGGAAGTAAGTTAAGTTGTGGTCCTCCACCCATAGGATGAACATTTCCACTTTCTTCCCTGCTAGAGAAAATTTTGCTTATATGAGAATTCCCGTTCTGTCCATTCTTCTTGATCGAAGAAATACCTTGTTGAACTAACATGGACGATGAGACATCTAGAGTTCCCGGTATACTTGAATGATCAGTAGAGGCACCGAAGGTTGATCCGACATTCGTTAAACCCCAATCCTGTGATTTTTGCTGATGCAGCTCTTCGAAAATATCGTAACCGGGAGGGAATCCTCTAGATCCTTTAATATCCGAGCTAATTATTCTTTTAGATGTCAAAGTTGACATCCCGGAATTACTACTCACAAGAGGAGAGCCGTTGTTTTGCAACTCCGAGTTTTGATTCAGCGAGAAATCTACCATTGAAGATGCTTGGGAGACTTGATTGTATACCGGCCCTCGTATCCCATTTGACGACAAAGGTTGTGAAATGGATAATGGAGGCCGTGAAACTTGACCATTATTGGTTTCATTTAGCATTTGAGCCCTAGACAGATGTTGTTGTTGAGACATATGCATAAGTAGAGCGTTATTTTGTTGCATTCTAGGGTTCCCTTGCATATTCATAGCCACAAAGGACTGCGAGGACTGGTGCAAATCCGCCAGCTGCTTCGGCTCCATGGTTGTCGGGATCCCGTGAAGCAAGTTAATTTGCTTATTGCTATTATTTAATTGTTGCTGTTGTCCCTCTGGAAACCTCAACTTTGGATTTTCAAAGCTGAAAATGTTTCTTTGATCTACTAGAGGCATAGATATGGCAGATTTTGTCGCGGACCGACCTAGTGCAGCTGCTTGGAGCGTAGCTAGACTTTGTGCGGGAAGTTGACCGGTGGCAGCTAAAGCTTGAAGCTCAAGCCCGTTGAAAGAAGACATTCCATATGTTGCTTCGGGGTGTCCCATGAATGAGTTATTCAGTCCACTCTGATGCTGTGATACACAGCTCAACCTCCTTAGGTAGAGTCGATATTTCTGCAGTACATGATTACCACCAATAAGTGTTTTACTAAGAAACTATAGAAATATTATCAACTTGAGAGAATGACAAAAATGGTCCAATATGTTTGAGAGTAGGTTCAAGATAGTCCCTTAAGTATGCATTGAGCAGTTTTGGTCCTTTTAAGTTCGCCAAAAGTTAAACACTTTTAGTCACCGTCGTATATTTAACAATTTGTGTTCACTAGATTTGATGAAAACAATCGAAAAAAAGATATAATCATAAACACCAAAAAAGTCCTGTCAAATCCTCAACAGAAAAGAACTGCACTAGACACTAAGAAGATAAAAAAAATCAGCAGAAATACACCCCAAAAAGTTTTACCAAACTCATAGAAATAAAAAAAAATAGCAGAAACTACAAAAGATGTACCTCTAAATGTGAGTTGCTGCAAATTTCCTTTTTTTATCGTAGTTCCCGTCAAATCTAACAGACAAAGTGCAATAAATAATTGACGGACACTGAAAGTGTTAATTTTTGACAAACTTAAAGGACCAAAACTGTTCCGTGCATACTTAAGGGACTATTTTGAACCTACCCTCAAACATAAGGGACCATATTGTGTCATTTTCTCGAAATATTATCAACTAAACATTGCAAAACAAACATGAAATCTTCCACTAATCAACTAATTGTGCACAACAACATGTATTCCTTGAAAATGGAAGAAGTAAAGTTGCTCAGTTACCTGAAGGTGGCTAGCAACATTTTCTCTGGTTAGCCCCGGAACATTCATCAATTCAAGAATTTTCTTGGGAACAGCCTCTGAAATCATAGAATTGGCAACGAAGAATAGACGAGTAAGTATCTAGAATAAGCAATTTGGATGAAGAAAAGTTGCAAATGTTAAACTAAACCTCACACAAAAATTTAAAGGAATATCAAATATTAAGGACACCGGAGAGAAGTGAAATGAGCGTTATTTTTGTGATACTAACTACCAATCATATCCAGCAATTATAGAAACTTGGACATTTTATCTTATCAGCGATGGTTGAGAGTCAATAGAAACAGCAAAAAATTAGGGTTCAAATCCCAATAGAGACAAAAATAAACGAATTACATTTGATTTAAAATGTAATTCAGGTACTAACTTAAAGTCTTAAACATATGTGTGCTTTAGTGTAATTGAGTAATCTCTTCAAAGTTTCTCTTCTAAATCTCTGCAAGGGTTGAAGAGGACCAACTAAAAGTGCGTGAAGGAAGATAGCATGTTAACAATATAATGGTTTCAACTTAACCTCCCACCCTTCCAGAGAGGAGTGAAATGGACAAAGATTCATAAATTCATGTACATCCCCAAAAGAAACATGGAAAAGTCATGTTTTCGGTATATCAAGCTCTACTAATCACAGAGTTAAAGCACCAATGAACATAGTTCAGTATAGCTCCGTTGATGAGGATACATAGCTCTATTGATTAGTCTGTATTACTGGAATAAGAATAAGGTCTCTTCGTCCCACGACCCCCAACTCCAAAGCACGAGAACAAGAGAGAAGCAGTACAACAAGGGATAATTTAGGCTAGGTCAAGGGTTAAGTCAGCTGTTAAGAACTCTTTTTACCAGGTATAACGCCAAGCATTTCTACCCATTTCATCCCGCCACAAATAATCTGCAACATGGAATAACAGGTAAAGCTCTTTTGTAAAGCAGATCTTTTTTTTAATAGCCGTGGTGTCCGGGCCAGCTCGCACACACCTCGACTAATTCAAACGGGTACCTACTACCTTCCGCCAGCACAGGTACCGGGTCACTATGCTCACCAAGACTTGGACAGATGTGAAGAAATAATAGTGATTTTGTCTCTGTTGGAAGAAGAATCCAAAGGGAGTGTTGCAAAGATACAACAAAAGAAAATATGTTAACACATCAAACGGATAAATAGATACCCAAAAAGAGAAGGTTAATTTCATGCAAAAATATTGTAAAAATCCCAGCACAAAGAATAAGGAAAAGATATAACACTGTCAGTTTCCCTTGAAGCTAGGTGAACTCAGGTTCAGCACTTCGCGCACCAAGGCACACAGGCATATGCCTCATTGGCCATAGGGTCGTCTTTAAGAAGGCATTAGACAATAAATATAGCTGACAAAGCGTAATTAACTGTTAAAAACATCATGAACAAATCTTTTCTCTTGTTGGTAAGTAGGATTAGGAAATCAGAAAATTTAGTATAAAAGAACTAGTCTAAAACTTGAAAAGAATTATATAATTATACTTCTCTTCAATTCTTTTGTCCAAACAATTATTGTTTGGCATTGTCTATATACTTTTCTATATATTTTTTTAACAGTAGTCCTTCTGTATGCTTTTCGCGTTTGGCAACTGTTTTAGTCTATAAATATTATGAATAGATTGAATGACAGCTTGTAATAGGAAATATTTTGGTAAACAAATAGCCAAGAGAAGTAAATGATCCATACTATCAATTCCAAGTTGATTGACAGCTTGTACAAACTGTTGATGAAGCTCCACCGACCAAACCACACGTGGCTTCTTTAATGTGGACGTATCATCCCTGTCTTCATTTTCATCTTCCTCCTCCTTTCTTTTCTTCGAGCTTTTCCAGTTCCCTTCATTAGCGGAAGATGAATAATCAACATCGTCTTGTGGTTTCTGTTGTCGATCTCCATCTTCCAAGCTTGTTGATTGTTCAAAATCTTTGTCCTTGGGAAACTCGTGCTTCTTTTTACGAATCACATGCTGCCAAATGTTCTTCAATGCCTCGATGCGCACCGGTTTTATCAGATAATCACACGCACCATGAGTAACACCTTTCATAACGACATCCTTACTGTCATCCGCAGACATCACTAGCCAATGACAAATCCAAGATCAAATACCATCAATTAGTACGACATCAGCAATTCCAAAACTTGAAAAAAGATACTCCCTCTATAACAATTTACGTTGCACAGTTAGGATTTCAAGAGTCAAACTTTTCAATTTTGACCATGAATTCGGACATGAAATCTTAAAATATATTGAAATAGAATTTATATATTTGGATACTATGTAACAAGTACTGTAATTCACAATAATTGACAATTCAAAATATTTAAAAAGCATATGAAAAAATCGTGGTCAAACAAAAATTTGTTTGACTCTCGAAATCCGAAATCCGAAATCCGAAAGATGCTACATAAATTGGGATGGATGGAGTATAGTTTTTACTAAATGAAACGGGATACTCACTTATAACAGGCAGGTCCATTTCCAGACCAACATGCTCGAGAAGTTTGAAACCATTCATGTCTGGCATGTGGACATCACTAATAACAATGTCAAAACCATTTCTGTTTTCCCGGAGCATTGATAATGCAATTTCCGCTCGATTAGACTTGGTGACTGGAAAAAGCACAAAATTGGAATGAATTATGAGAAGAAACAATGAATAATGAATAACAACAACAAGAAGTTCTCGAAAGCCTAAAATATGATATTTAAGACCAAGGTCATATATGAACGACTTCACTTGACCCTAAAAGTTAAATTGGGGAAGATTAGGGTTCTTGATAAACCTGTATATAGGAGATCCAACAAAACATCTTCTTTCACCGTGAAATTCCCAATCTATCATTTCCAGGTCCCAAGAAAATCAAATCTTATATTAATTGTACTCTTTATTGGTTTGTCCTATTCTTCAAATCTTTAATCCAACAATTTTTTTAACTCCACAGAAGCCAACCAAATTAAGTGGAAAAAAACAAATCCACCATCTTCTCCACAAGCTCAAATTCAACACAAAAAAAAAAAAACAAAACGAACAACAAAAACTTGAACTTTAATAACTAAGGAACACCAAGAGAAGGTCAATAGGAGATCCAAAACGAAATCTTCTTTCATCATGAATTCCCAACCTATCACTTTCAATTCAAATCCAATACATTAATCATACTCTCTATTGGTTTATCCTATCCTTCAAATCCAAAGAAACCAACTAAATTAAGTTAAGAAACACATCCACTATCCTCTATACATGCTCAAATTCACATAAAATAGAAAAACAAGAACAAAGAGTTGAACTTTTTTTTTTTTTGACATTGAACAAAGACTTGAACTTTAACAATGGAGCACCAAGAGAAGGTCAATAGGAGATCCAAAAACAACAACAACAACATACCCAGTGTAATTTCACAAGTGAGATATGGGGAGGGTAAGATGTACGGAGACCTTACCTCTACCTTTGCAGGATAGAGAGGATGTTTCCGATAGATCTTCGGCTCAAGAGAAACGTAGTCAATGCAGGAAAAATAAGATAGCAAAAAAATCAAGAGACAAGATAAATGGCGCAACATAATAATACCCACATAAAGATAATGATCTACGCGATACCAATTAGTACAACTAAGAAAAGAAGAAGAGGAGATTGGAAGGCTAGCCCCCCCAACTCTTGCACACACAACGCGACAAACTCAAATACCTACTAACCTTCTATTCTAATCCTCGACCTCCAGGTTTTCCTATCTAAGGTCATGTCCTCAGTCAGCTGGAAGTGGGCCATATCCTGTCTAATTACCTCCCCCAACTCTTTTTCGACCTACCTCTACCTCCTGTGACCGTCAATCTCTCACACCTCCTAACTGTCGCATCATCACCCCTCCTCTTCACATGCCCGAACCATCTCAGTCTTGCTTCCCTCATCTTGTCCTCCATGGAGGCCACTACGACCTTGTCCCGTATATCTTCATTCTTAATCATATCTCTCTTAGTATGACCACACATCCATCTCAACATCCGCATCTCCGCTACCTTCATCTTCTGAACATGAACGTTCTTGACTGGCCAGTACTCTGCCCCATACAACAATGCTGGTCTAACCACCACTCTGTAGAACTTACCTTTCAGTCTAGGCGCCACCTTTTTATCGCAAAGCACCCCAACAGCGAACCTCCATTTCATCCACCCTGCTCCAATACGGTGTGCGACATCATTGTCAATCTCCCCGTTTTCTTGGATAACAGACCCAAGATACTTGAAACTCTCTCTTTGGGGTATAACTTGTGTCTCAATCTTCACTTCCACATCTGTCTCTTGCATCACGTCACTGAACTTGCACTCTATGTACTCTGTCTTAGTCCTGCTCAACCTGAAACCCTTAGACTCTAAGGTCGTTGTCCAAACTTCCAACCTATCGTTAACGCCACTACGCGTCTCGTCAAGGAGATCCAAAAACAAATCTCATGAAAATCAAATCTTATATTATTTACTATACTCTTTATTGCTCTATCCTATCTTTCAAATCCTTAATCCAACAGATTTTTGAACTCCAACTTACGTGGAAAAAACAAATCCATTACTCCACAAGCTTAAATTCAACATAAAAAAAACAATAACAAATACTTGAACTTTAACAACTAATGAGCACCGAGAAAGGTCAACTCTTGGAAAAAATACCAAACTTTAAGTACCATTCTTGATTTGCAAACTGCAAACACATAGTTTATAACATCAAAGATGAAATTTAATACCTTCATAGTGGCAATTCCTAAGCATCTTCCCCACAAGCTCAAATCCAACATAAAAAAAGAAAAAGAAGAACAAAGACTTGAACTTTACTAAGGAGCACCAAGAGAAGGTCAATAAGAGGTCCAAAAAGAAATCTTCTTTCATCATCGATTTCCAAATCTTGTGAAAATCAAATCCTATTGGTTTATCCTATCCTTCAAATCCAAAGAAACCAACTAAATTAAGTAAAAAAAACACATCCACTATCCTCTCCAGATGCTCAAAATCAACACAATAAAACAAAACAAGAATAAAGAATTGAACTTTTACAACTAATGAGGACCAAGAAAAGGTCAACTCTACAAAATAACCAAACTTTAAGAACCATTCTTGATTTGCAAATTTTCAAACACATTGTTTTATAACAGCAAGGATAAGGCAAAAAATAAATTTTCTTTCATCATGAATTCCCAACCTATCATTTCCAAATCTCATGAAAATCAAATCTTATACTAATCATACTCTCTACTGTTTTATCCTATTCCACAAACTCAAATTCAACATAAAAAAAACAAGAACAAAGACTTGAACTTTATTAATAACTAAGAAGCAGCAAGAGAAGATCAATAGGAGATCCAAAAAGAAATCTTGTTTCATCATCAATTCCCATTTCCCAGCCTACAATTTCCAAATCTAATTAAAATCAAATCTTAGTATTAATTATACTTTTCAAATCCAAAGAAACCAACTAAATTAAGTTAAAAACACATCCACTATCCTCTCCACATGCTCAAATTCAACAAAATTAAGAACAAAGACTTGAACTTTAACAACTAATCAGCACCAAGAAAAGGTCAACTCTTGAAAAAGAACCAAACTTTAAGTACCATTCTTGATTTGCAAATTTTCAAACACATAGTTTATAACATCATCAACTATAGATTAAAATTTAATACCTTCATAGTGACATTTCCTAAGCATCTGCTCCAAGATCATAAGACAAGTAGGATCATCATCAACAACAAGTACTCTTAAACCTGCTGGAAACTGCATGTCTGAAACTCTATCATTAATACTAGATTGCCAAGAAACACTAGAACTAGCAGTACCAAGATTCATATTTTCGTTCAATTTTTTTCCAATATTTACATGAAAATTAAAATTATGAATGAAAAATGGAAAAAAGAAAATACCCACAAAGAGGAACAAAAGTATCTTAAAAGTTAGCTAGCACATATCTCAATTTGTACACCCATAAGGAATCATATCAGTACCCCTATTGAAAGAAAAATTACAATAGAGAGACAGTAAGAATTTTATTTTTATTTAAATTACAATTTATTATTTATATATATTTTTGTGTATGCTGGAAGAGATGAAGAACATGGGTGTTTGTGCTTGGAGTTGTCAAACTTCTTTTTTTTTTTGTTTATCTTGTTTATATCATTAATAATTATTAATACCACCAATTTTATATTTTATTTTAAAAATATTTTGTTCATTTTTTAATAAATTATTGTGGGGTCTTCCCATTGAGCGTGGATCCAGCTCATATATGAGCTTAACTAACCCCACACCAGCTAAAATAATTTTTTGTATTTGTTAAATGATAATAATAAATACAAATATGTTATATGTTCTTTGTGGATTTACGTAATAGACCATTATCTAAAAATTTATCTAGCTGTAACTTTAGTATTGGACTATTACACCCATGTTATTTACTTGTTATTTTCTTATTTATTCTTTAACTATATTTCAAAAAACATTATGGATAGAGTGTTGTAATTGCCAATCTCTTTTTATTTTCTTAATTGACGAGAAAAAAAAGGACAGTCCGGTGTATTGAGCTCATGCTATGTGGGATTCGAAAAAAAATCGGACCACAAGGGTCTATTATACGCAGTCTTACTCTATATTTATGCAAATTGAGAAAAAACATAGTGATAAGGTTGATACATATTTTATACTGTTATATTGAGTGTTAATATTTTTTTTTACATTTTTTGTGGTCGTTAATATTTACGGGCTCATTGACAGTCAGTCTATTACTCAGCTCTGATCACATTCCTTCTAGCTTAGGAACTTCCATTTTGAATCGTCTTGGTTGTTGGCGGAGAAGAAAACCCGCCTGAAAACAAAGATTCTATTTTGCTCAATCTTGCTTTAAGAAATTCAAAGATTGGTGTTTGATGTTGTTTTTTTAGCTTAAGTAATATTATACTACTTATAATAATTTAAGACTTAACATTTAGATAATTAAAAATATGTGTAACACATAAAAAATATTCTTTGAATGTGTAGTCTTACATAATATATATATATATATTATTCCTATAAAAAAGTGTCCTTAAAGGTAAAATATAACGGTTAAATTAAAATTTTACTTAATATATAAAGATGTCATTATTTTCTAATCAAATTAATAAGGAAAATAAGATATACATATGGAAAGAAATGCAGTATTTATGTTATTTCCAATATATTGTTTTCCTCAAGCCTTGCATAATAATTTCCTTATACATTATTTAAGCTAATTAATAAGACGGCAACCATATATTATTCATTGCGATTTATTTATTATTTTAAAAAAAAGAATTCAAGAAGGCAAGCTGTTTTCAAATCTATTTTTTAGTTAATTCATCTTATACACCTTTATTTCTGCAAGTTTTTTTTATATATATAGTTGTTATACTGAGTTGAATTGAGTTAGGTTCACATTAATGTTAAGCACTTGAGGAACTTCACTAATTATTTAGCATGCTTCTGGTCAAACTAATTCCATCTTCTTCTTTGTAACACTATTAATAGAAAAAGAAAATAAATAAAATTGATTACAAAACTTTGATTTATAAATATGTTAGCATGATTTGTAATCTCTTGATCACTCATCAATCACTCTAGAGACATCTATTTTCAATATTTCATACCACAAACTTTTGCAACATTGCATGTTGTGACATCTCCTCACACTTAATTAGTATTCTAAGCAAGAAAATTAAATGAAGGATAATAACAGGATAAAAAATAATAATTAAAACTGTGTTCTACAATGATGTTGTTCATCTGATAATAACTAAATGAAAAGGTAGCATAATATAATAATTAATTAGCTGTCTGATTTGACAAATCCCTTTTGATTGTTCATCTGATTCTAATGGCAAAAGCACAGCTAATTAATAGGAGTACCGCTTAAGCAAATATTTAATTTATTAATTTAGCAACTGTTGATAACTAACTTATTTCTTCTTCTTTTTTCGAATTAATTATTACACTCATTATGGTATCAAAAGAAACGGTCATTTTATCAAGATTAAGTCGTCATTCTAATACTATATACGTTCAATTAAAATTAGATAATTAATATTTATAAATTAAATAATATAGCTCGTTAGACAAAAAAGATGAAACCAACTTCGTTATATGATGTCACTTAAGAAATAGTTCTAGTACTTTAATAATATTGATTATTGAAGATTACTTAATACTTACCAGACGAGATTGTTTATAGTTTATACCAGTACTATAAAATTCAAAGAATTGGTAACTATGGTGTATAAAAGTTGGATTTTGAACCTCAAAAAAGAAAAGAAATTAAAATGATTGTTATATTCTAATAATAGTTTAGACTTTAGTGCATTTGAAATTTGACTTGTGAATCATATGCAATATGTATTTATGCCTTATTATTTATCGATTTCGTAATATGATGAATTACACATTGATACTCTCGTAAAATCTCAAAATCAGAAAGAAAATATTCTCCAAGAAATGTATAGTAAGTTTTACAATATGGTGAAATAATTCAAATTTCACTTTTATTACCCCATGGCCGTCATAATTATTAGAGTTGACCAATTGACTATTTCCTCTTTCTTTTCTTTATCTTATTTGTGAAGTGTCACAAAAAAATAACTAAAATGATTCCTTACTAGGTTCAAAATGTTCCCTTAAATATATATTTTATTATCTTTGTGTCTCTAAATTTGACAAAAGTGAAAACTTTTAGTATACGTTAATTCGTCAAATATTTTACAGGTTAATTAGATTTAAAAATATCATGAAAGTGTAGTCAAATTTCAAAGAATGCAATACCAAAAAAATGCACCAAACTCAAAAATAGATAAAAAGTTACATCAGACTCCGAAATAACAGAAAATACAAAAATTGTACCTCCAAACTCATATTAAATCATCTTTTTCGTAAGTAATGTTAAATCTAATAACTAAAGTTTGTTAAATATTTGACGGACAACAACAATTCTCGCTTTCGGCAATTGAAATAACCAAAATTGTTCAACAATATATTTAGGGCCTGTTTGGAAAGCCGTCATGTAATTGGATTTGGGTGTAATTGAGTGTAATTACTATTTTTTTTAATGTTTGTCTGACTAAGTAATTGAGTGTAATTGAATTGGTATAATTACACTCTCCAATTCTCAAGGGGGTGAAAATTACAGGTAATTACACGGTGTAATTACAGTGCTATTTTCTGAATCTCTTCTTTTCTTTTTTTAATTTATTTTTTATTTCTATTCTTTTTAATTTATTTTTTATTTTAACTTTGTAAATTCTTTTTTTCAAATATTATTCTTTTTTATATTATTATCTTTTATTTCTTTATTTCTCATTTCTCAACATTTACTTCACGTTCTTCTACTCTCATATTGTGCTTCTTTCTTATTTAATTTTCTTTTTTTATTTCACTTAGCTATGTTAACTTTCTTATTTTTTTTTTTTATTTCAACTAGCTATATTATTCTAACTTCTTTTTTTTAAAAAAAAAAAAAAAAAGAAGAAGCTACACCTCCTAATCTTAGAAAGGATAAGTCATCCACAAACTTGACTTATAATGAGCTAGTGATGTCACTAAAGTTGAATTTCATTTTTGGATGAGGTTTTATGCAAATTTAACTTATATTGAGTGATAATTATCATTGTAAATATTAATTAATGTTGTCAAACATGTTGTCCGTGATGTTATTGCAAAATGTATGCTTCTTAAGAGGTTCTTATTAATTGATTCAATTAAAGTATTATTTATTTATATATATCAACTTTTTTACCATACTAGTTATAAATTTATAATTATTTAGTTCTATATTTTCGAAATGAGATTCGTATCTTGAATACACAACGACATATAAAATTAAGTAATATTTCTTATATGAACATATATTTGTCAAATATTAATATTTAGTTTTTGATAATTGACTTTTATTTATTTAAAATATTTAAATGTATAATTACACTTGTGCAATCAAACAATACGTTTGTAATTATAATATAATTAATATGACAAACAAACAAATCATCATAATTACTATATTGTGTACTTAATACCCTAGTAATTACACCAATTTCAATTAATAGGTGTCTTTCCAAACATTAGGCCTGGCAATGGATCGGAGGTGGATCGGGTAGAGCTCAATCCACCTCCACCCGCCAACCATCTATCCACCACCCGAACCATCCATCACCCTATTTTTTCTTCATCCACATCCGATCCACGGGTGAATCGGGTGGATGGGTGCTTCACGGATGAAAATTATAGCACAATCAGTTTGATACTTTTGGTTTATTTTTCAGTTTTCATACTATCTTGCTTTTCATACTATCTTGCTTTACCATTATAATTTGATCTTGATCCCATTGTAATATTCCTCAACCTATTATATTGCTAACAGTTATAGTCATATATAGAGCGATGTTCAACATAGGAAATGTCAATTATGTATAACGTAGTATAAAAACAACATTTTTGATACTAGGAATCATCGTTATTGTCATGTTGAAATTGAAAAAGAATTTCCATTCACTTTAGAAAAATAAAGACAACTATTGGAAATAAAACCAAGTACTAGTAACGACATGAGTCAGGGGTATGTTATCACTGAACTACACAAAAAATAACTAATTTATAAACGGGTGGATGGATGAGTTGGGTGATAGATTGGGTGGTGGGTTGGATGTATGTTCTCCCGAATCCGACCCAATCCGTCACCCGATCCGTCACCCGATCCATCCGTCATCCGATTAAAATCCGTGTTTTGTCAATTTTTCATCCATATAGTCGGGTCGGGTGGATGGATATCCATCGGGTTAGGGTGAAATTGTCAACCCTACCAAACATACCCTTAAAAGACGACCATTTTCAACCTAACAATAGGGACCATTATGTCATTTTCTCTCTTTTTTAAATACCAAAATTACGTACAAAACAGCATCAAACAGAAGACCAACGGTATATTCCCAAACAACTTTTTCTCTATTCCAATGAGTAAACTGAAAACTTGACCATTAAAGAACTAATTCCCAATAAAATACCTAAAAAAAGCCTGTGTCACCAGACTTCCACGTCAGCATCTATCAGTTAAAACTAAAGTGTGGTAAAAAAATAAAGTAGATATAAAGTTACCTTGGTCTCCCCAGCAAGAATGTTTCACTTTTAATTTAACTTATATTATATTTTTCTCATCTTTTAATAAAATCACTTTAACAAACTAAATTAATTAATTAATTAGTGTAAGTCTTAAAGGGGTCTAAGGAGGGCTTAGCTTTTTATGGAGACAGAGATGCTTTTTAAGGGCAATACAAATATGTTTGGCAGCAGTGACTGACCATGCTCTCACGCCCAAATTAAAAAATATATAGTATCCCCTCTAAAAGAATCAACTGATATATTTTTCTATTATTTTAATTTAATTATCTGGTATTCGAAATTTATTGACGCTACTAATTGAGATTTACATTGTGTAGGTGCACTAAGAAAATAAAGCGCTATTTATTAAGAAGTTCTTTACTTAAAGTTCAAATACAAAACTTCTGATAAAGAATAGAGGAGTTTGACCATCTCGTTACCCCTCTTTGGTGGTATAAGGTATTTATCTCTGTGGAAGATATGTGGAGGAGGTATTGTACCTTTTTCTTAAGCATTCGATATCTGAAAATTGTCAGACCTAATTTGAATTATCAAAAAGACCTACTAAAGATGATGTTCAATGAACAAGCAAAGTTTCACATTTGTAGTTGAAAAGATTCAAAAGTTACAGATAAAATGTACAAATACACTTAATGGAATGAAGCATTTCAGGAAAAATAGTGCGAGTTTGGCCTAAAGTAGACACAATATCGAACCATGTTAAAAGTATCTTTGGATTTGGACTTAACAACTTGTGTCATATTTTACTTTGGACTGATCGTATAACAACTTGTATCAAAGTTAATGGTTCAATGAAACAAGTATGGAGATGGTGGAGTGATGATGTGGTGTTGAATTGGTTTATTATTTTACTATATTAAAGATAACTTGGAGATGCACACACAAGAAGTTAGCTCCAAGCTTCGTTGAACATAAATGTCTGATCATATGGATGAGACATTAAATCTCGAAAAATAACCCGTAAATCATGGTAATGAACTACGTGTAAAGAGGGAGTACCTTGGATGTTATTGATTGTACCTTTCACTCTTTTGGTCTTCCCTTTTTCCGTTTCAACTATTATTGTCATGAATTTATAATATCAGCTACATTGAAGAAATTGTTAAAGTCAAGGTTAAATTATTTTCAGTTTATTAAAATGAGTCAAGTTATAAACGAGAATAGTGCTTGTTATCCATATTAAATCAGTAATTCATTCAACTCAAGCTAAAGTAGTCAAACAAATTACATTGTTATCGATCAAAAATTCAAAATGTCAACATCCACAATCCTAAAACTCCACCAAAATAACTGGATAGTGGAGAAACTACATATGCGTGCGTTTGTTAGCAATCACAACACAAATGCTAGTCAATTGCAGAATAAAGGTGGATTATTAATTAATTGAAAGATAATACACGTGTCACCCTTTCGTGAATCGAAAAGAGAATTCTTTTTCACCAAAAAAGAAAAATCAGCGAAATTTTATTTATTTTAAATGTAGAAATAATCTCATTCACTGTGTGTCATCCGATATTATATTTATGTATGGAATAAATTGAAAATACAATATTTAAGAATATTATATTCATCCAAGTTTATCTAATGTCTTTTCATTTTAGAATACGTTACATTAAATATTTACTATTTAGTCATAAATATTAGTTCAGTATTTACAATGCTGGTTTGATTATTATTACCAGAAAATAATAACCTTTATATTTAAAAGATTTGGTAATCTATTAAAATTATGTTTGTTAAATATTTCAAGTAAAATAGTAATTCACTTGTTTATAACTTTTTCAAAGTGAAATTCACGTTAAGACATCTTCAACTAGGGTTGTCCAAGGGGCCGGGGTCGGGGCGGGACGAGACCCACCCCAACAGGCAGATGTTCCATCCCGTCCCATCCACAGTCCTGTCGAAAAAGGGGACCGGTGTTGGAGGGGCGGGGTCGGTCGGTAGCGGATTTTTTTAGACACTTATTCAAAAAAATTGTGAATATAAACACTTAAATAATTGAATAAGATAGTGTAATAAAGATATCTCAATGTTGTTTTTGTGCCTCTTATATTATTTAATAGAAATATGATTTTTTTGTATTACAATTTCAAAATGACAACTTTGTGGTGTTGTTCAAAAGTTGCAAATCACATAGTAAAATTGCAATTAAAAAAATTACATAGTTAAAAACACATTTTCTAATTTCTTCACAATGTCTTGAGGTTCTTCGGTTGGAATTGAAATTTGTTGGTCAAATTGTTCGACGTCGTTTCCTGTTCCCTTGGACAAGATTTAGTTGTAGTTGTAGTCGTCTTCTTCGTTGATCTCTAGTTGACCTATCCTAATAAGATGAATGACTTCTGTAGTTGAACGCCCCGACATGAATCCAAATTGATACAAATATATAAATGAGCAAATAAAATATAATATTTAGTAAGCAATGTAGAGTTGTTTAACGTCATTTTTAAGACGACGAGGATGCCCGAAGAATGGAAGTGGAGTACAATGATTTCTTTGTACAAGAACAAATGTGATATCCAGAGTTGCAACAACTATAGGGGTATCAAGCTGCTGAGCCATACTATGAAAGTTTGGGAAAGAGTCGTGAAGATGAGGGCGAGAAGAGGAATGTCTATCTCCGAGAACCAGTTTGGATTCATGTCGGGGCGGTCGACTACAGAAGCCATCCATTTTATTAAGAGGTTGGTGGAGCAGTATAGGGAGAGGAAGAGAGACTTACATATGGTTTTCATCGACCTCGAGAAGGCATACGACAAAGTCCCTAGGAAGGTTTTATGGAGATGTTTGGAGGTTAGAGGTGTACCTGTGGCATACACTAGAGCAAGCAATGATATGTATGATGGAGCCAAGACCAGAGTACAGACAGTAGAAGGAGACTCGGAGCACTTTCCAGTGATGATGGGGCAACACTATTGATCAATTCTTAGCCCATTTCTATTTGCCTTGGTGATGGATGAACTGACGTGACAAATTCAAGGAGAGATGTCATGGTGTATGTTATTTTGCTTACGTTCCCATTATTACCAACATCTCCATCATATACCGTAGAGCATTGACTAATCAATTGTACAGTCACCGGATATAAGCTCTCTATTTTTCCCACTCTTGGTGGGAAAAAAGAGTTTAGTGGAGTACAATATTTACCGTAGTTCGAAACAAATTAATTTGATGTTTTTTTAAATAGAATACTACATCATTTCTTTCCGATAAAAAACTCGATCTGCATTATTAATATAAAAAATCATTCATAACATATTATTTTATAATTTATACTAGGTATAATTTGCTTCCTTGCACAACTTCCTCTTTGTTAAGAAGGGACAAGTGGCTAAATTAACAATAATATAAATAAAATAGAGGTAAGAAAAAGATAGATATCATAGAAATTCTATAAATTAATACTCTTGGGATCACCAAAATTTATTAATTAAGAGAGATATTAATTAATTGATAAATTAATAATTATTAATTTATATATTAATTAATACTTTATCAATTTATAGATAGATTTATAATGAAATACCCAATTTACAAACACTCTTCAATCTTCCACTTCATTATTGTTCAATGTACTATATCAAATGAAACACCCTTCAATCTCCCACTTTATTATGTTTCTTGTGTTCAATGTACTACTTTATGGATATTAAAAAATATTTCCTATATAAACACAAGATCAAATCATGCTAACACAAACAATGGATGTCGAACATGTTCTGAACTACCCATAAGAAAATGTAGTTGCACAGTTGTTGACTGATGAAGAAATAATTGAGAGACTTATGAGAACTGATAAAGGTGATGAAGATGATGATGAAAGTTCTACAGTAGAAGCCCCTTCGCGAAATGAGGCTATTAAAATGACAATCACATTGAATAATTTCTTGTTGAGCTATGAGAAAACAACACCAGAAGTTCTTACAATGATAAGAAAAATTAGAGATGAGATTCAATGTGACATTGATTTCAACAAAAAACAAAAGACAAATGAGTCATTTTTCAAGAAGTCTTCATAAATCACTCATGTATTATGTAGTATATAAGTAATTATTAATTTATATTTTACACGGGGTCTATATGAGTAATAAAAAATGTATTATCTTATAATTTTAGCGAATTGTTAATTTAGCACGTTATCCGCGAGTCGGGACCGACCAACAATATTATCTAAGAGAGTTTATTAAATAATTGAGTATTAATTAATAGAGTTTCTACTATAGTAGAAAAACGACAAATAACTTTTTGATTTTGTAATATTTCTATGAGTTCCTACGAGAGAGATCAAAACTCGGTAGAGTTGATCGATCGATTGACTCGTAGTTGAACTTATAAGCTTGGGGAATCGAAAAAAATATTACTGTTTCGAAAGTCTGTATTCTTCATTACATCTATCTTTAATTGAATTGTAGACCTTTCTTGAGTATTAACACGAGTCTAATACAATCCGTCATTTTATTTATTTTCCTTAACAAAAATATGGGCAAATACATTATATAAAATTAGATAATCTACCGACAACCGTTGTTGCATTATAATCTCTACATGGTGCATGTTAGGACCCCTTAGTGTTCTAAATTATCATGTGTACTTTTACAATCAATGGTATTTGCTTAGAATTGATTTTTGGAAGATATACAAGTGCATTATTTGTTTTATTTCAATATAAATTACGCGTTGAAAGAGTTTCATGATTTGAACTTGAAAAATCTGATATTAATATACAAGTTAGCTGGAGA
Source organism: Anisodus acutangulus (assembly GCA_029783415.1). Taxonomy (NCBI): domain Eukaryota; kingdom Viridiplantae; phylum Streptophyta; class Magnoliopsida; order Solanales; family Solanaceae; genus Anisodus; species Anisodus acutangulus. The sequence continues at coordinate 2,690,191 of CM056504.1, forward strand.
AACTTTCAACAAAGAAATTTCTCTCAAAGGAGACATAAGAATTTGTTAATTAATTGATAATGAGTTATCATTAATTTGTATTAAGTTGCTATTTTGGGTATTCATTTTGAAGATCATGAATTTTATTTTAAGATTTAAAATTTACTATTGGATTGATAGAGAGATGTGAAATTGGATTGTACTTGGTGTGACATGCGTGAGACCTAAATGGGGTTTTGTTAAGGCCCACAATAATAGGCCTTGACTGGTCTGTCAGTGAGGACAGCGGGCCCAATGAAGGAGGGCCCAAAATTGATTAGTTGGACCTCTCACCAACGGCAACGAGCTTCCAAGTAACTCAAATAGCAATAACAAAGCAGGGGGCAGTTATACATTTGACCGTTCGGTAAAAAAAGATTGTATCGTATATATATATATTCACGCACACTTTATGGAGTACTATCATTTATCTACTCTTAAGATAGGGGTAATGTCTGCGTATAGTCGTATACTCCACTCTTTCATATCCATTTGTGAGATTACATTGTTGTTGTTATTGTATATTTTATTATCATTTATCTTTTTGGATGAACAACTATTTATGTTAATTTCTCAACAAAAAACTATTAACACGATAAATCATAAAACTACTTTTGAGTTTAAAGAGCAAGCGCATTACCTCATTAGCTTTAGAGAGTCCTAGAATTAGAAACAAATTCAGAATTTTAAATTTGATGAACTCGATTATTAAGGTTCTTAGGATTGAATTCATTGTACTTTTAAAAGTACATGTTTAGATCTAGTAATATTTTTAAATTTTTTACGGTTTTCATATAAAAATATATTCTACACGTCGAAAGTACTGATTCTGATTAACTGGAGGTCAAAGCACTGGAATTTGCCCCTGCCTAGAATCTGCACTAACTAATCATACATATAACTCTTGAGTATAGGAAACAAGAAAGCATTAACTACCCAATTATTTCTGGTAAGTGAGCAATGTGATTTTGAGGTTAAATTTGTTGAAAATGATTTTGTAGGAATTAAATGTAAATTAGCAGTTTAAGAGATTTATAGGTTTCTTCATGCGAAAGTGGACTTATTACAACCTAGACTTAAGTTATCGGTAGTAGAAATTATTACAAAACAGATTACTCCCTTAATTTCACAGCCTATTTGAAGATGCAGAAAAGCTATTTATGGACTATAGTCGTGATCATCTCTTAATGAAAGGCATCAAGTTTTCCCAATAACCATACGTTATATTTGTAGTTTAAATAGGGTTTAAAGTAGAGGACTATCTAACAAATTAACGAATTAGTTAGCATCTCTTATAGATATGAACCTGACGGATAATAAATTTTCAACAAGTTTATTATGTTTGTGTAATTCCATGATGTTAGACAACTGACATGTCCATATGTGTAGAGATCTAGTAGCTCAGTTAGTTGACTACCTGAACTTTCGCCTTGTTGGTGAGAGTTCGAATCAACACGTTGTAATTCCCCCTCCCCCTACCCCTATGTAATAAAAAAAAAAACCATGTCTATATGCAGACATACCCACCTTGTTTAAGAAGGGCCAATTTAATAAATATTGGTCTGATTTTTGTGAAAACCTACCGGACATGAGACATGCCAAGTTTGTGCTAGAAGAGCAAGTTGCGTGATCATCGTACTTAAGAGCTTAAGTTATTAGTGAAAATATATGACTGTATATTTAATTATATCTCTAACTTGGTTATCCGCGTGTGTTTGATTTTCTTTTTATATGAACCAAACACTTAAAAGAAAATTCTAATAATAAGTGAAGATGAGACTCATGGAAATAGCCTCTGACAGAAATGTAAGGTAAGATTGCGTATAACAGACTCTTGTGGTCCGGTCCTTCCCCGTACCTCGCGCATAGCTGAAGCTTAATGCACCGGGCTGCCCAAGTGAAGATGAGACTCGAACCCAAAAACTTTAGGCCGAAATCTTATACTCTAATATCATATTGAATTTTGTTGCCACCGGAAATTTTTTATTTTGCTACTCAAATTATCTGGTTCTTCATTCAACGTTGTACTCTTTAATACCAACTGATAGAAGTCATTAATAGGTCGGTCCATTCCGCTGTCATTGTAACGCAACAAATTTCAAAAGAATTTTCAAATTTCAACATTCAAATATTGCATATTATACTTATTAGCTTGAGTAGGACTTTTGCTTTTCTTTTCTGGTTTTAAAAAATTGTGTTCACATTACCAGCAAGACTACATTTTAGAATTAAATAAAGCCAAAAAATGTGAAAACTCAAAAAGGGTAGGGATTGTGCGACTTATGTTATTTAGCTTTAAACTTCTTCCTTATATTCTAACAATAGTGGTTTCTCGACAAGCTTGAGCTCACAATTATTTTATCCGATACTTGATGCTCTCCCTAGCACAAACACTAGATAATTATTTTCCATCAAAATATAAGCGATGAGAATAAAAAAAATTTGTGAATATATGGGAAGAAATCACTTTTTTTTTTGCTTCTACTAGCTAGGATTTAAGATCTAATCTCCTATGATTTTCATCAACTTCATTGATCGCTAAGGAATTTCCCCCCAAACAAATGGGAAGAAATTACCTGATATTTTTTTTCATGCTAGAGTACTTTAAACTCGATCTTTCATGAATTTCACCTACTTCATTAACCACTAAAGAATAAATACTTTTTTCTAAATCAATGAGAAGAAATTACCTCTATTTTTTCTCTTCAAAAGTTTAAAGTCCGATCTCCTATTATTTTCACCTATTTCATTAGTTGCAGATTGATCAAAACTTTAGGCTCCAAACGAAGACTCATATTAAACTTTTTTTCCTTAAACATCTTTATTTTATTACGTGCATTATTTACAATCCAACTTGAAAAATTAGAATCCCAAGAAATTCTATGTAAAAGAGAAAGAGAAAATTTCGCTATATTATGCAAAGTTGATAGTGTCAAAGGAACTCATCAATCTCCATATATGCTCGCAGATGGTCTCTATTTCCCAAGACTCATATTAAACAAATACAACTTAATTCCTCGTGTTCAAATGTGAATCAAGTCATCAAATACCGCCTATGTGTTTTATTGAAAATGGAATTTGATCAAATTGTAAACAGAAAATTAACCAAAATTTCTATTTCAGCCTATATATATTATGCCAATTCGTGTACATCCAATTAACCAAAATCGCATACGATATCAGCATAAATCTGTTGGAAATTAGCCTTTGGCGGGGAGATGCGTCCACCCATCTTTGATGAATTAAACACTAATGTTCCGCATGTTGGAGACCTTGTCTCTTCGCACATGCATGATCTACGAAGTGAGTAGATGACCGTAGGGCCAAGTATCGTCTAATTTCATTGAGAAATGAAAGAGATATTGGTCCACGAAGTAAGGTGTTTGAGACATGAAAATGTGGTGTGGGACAAATCTACCACATCGGTGGGAATATGAAGAATTGCTCTCTATATAAGTCTCTAATTGGTAAAGGGTTTGGGACCCCAAGGGGTATCCCATGTGTTTAAAGGAGGGAAGACCTAGATGTGCTTGGGTTCAAGGCTAAGCCCACACGCGCGCCGCCGCCGCCCGTCCCGTTCCGGGCTCTCGGGCTGTGGCCTGTGGCCTGTGGGAATTTTCTGATATTATCTTTTTGGACCAGAGAACTCTGCCAGATATATAGTTTGATCCCTAAAGTTTCAGATGTACAGTTTGGACCAGAATTCTTTCATATGTACAGTTTGGTCCCTGAAATTTCAATATTTACAGTTTGGTCCCCAGAGTTTCTGAGAATGTGAACTCCTCCATTATCACCCTCCTTCATGTCCATAATTCAGCCTCCTTGATGGCTATTTACTGCCTTTACTTGGCTGTTTTAATGGCCTCCTAATGGCCATTAACAACCATGTTTTGGGCAGTTGTACAACCCCTTCTCCTTGCTATATATTGAGCCTTCTTTGGCTCAATTCAGTGGCAGAAACATACACAAAAATACAGTGCAAAACAGGCCAGAAAACAGACGAAAAACAGGCAGAAAACAGACCAGAAAATCAGCATTTTCAGCATAAAGCGATGGTGAAAATTCAAGAAAAGCGATGGCTGAAAATTCAGAAAAATAGTGGCCGAAATTCAGCAAAACAGTGGCTGAAAAACAGTGACCAAACCCTCACGTATACACAAGATATACACTACAGAGACAAAAGAGAAGAGTAGACATAAACTCTTCCTTCCTATTCCATATCTTCAGTAAGTCAAGTCATATATTTGTTTTCTTCGTCAGGCTCAACCTATTGGCTTTGTAGTGTTGAGATTAAAGTGTTGTTTTATCTTGGGAGACTATTGCCCGCTAACGTAAAAGCATATATACGGGGCAATCTTGTCTTAAGGATAGATGGCTATCCTCGACTCAACACACAATGTTGTAACCATCTAGATTTAGTTGTTTCTTGATTTCAGGTTATCAAGATTCAAGACACAACACACATGCGGCAATTTTGAAGACTGACCATTTATTTATCCTTTCGAACATTTGTAATAGTTATTACTTTCCGTACTGCTCTATAAAGTACAATAGAATACCAACAACTTAAGACAAGACTATATTGTAATACTATTAGTGTTCGAAAGATGTCGGTCAAAAGTTGTGTGACCAAATCTGGATATGGCAATGGTGTTCTGGTAGAAGAAAGTGATGATGATGAACGTGTTCATGGTGTCACCGCTACCAAGACTGGTGGGAACAAGCGCTCTCGAGAGCCTGAGGATGTCAACTAGGACAAGATGAGAAGACTGAAGATGTGCTTCTATCTTGCGTGAGAAGGCACAGATCTGTCCCAGACAAAAGATCCGAATAATGGTAAGAAGGAACTGGACACTCAGTTTGATGAAGTGACTGGAGTGAGCCAGAATCCGAAATTGGGATAAGTAGTTTTTCTTACTTGTCAAGAATAAAGATTAAATGAGGTCTGATTAAAAATTAATTAAAGTAAGGAGGAATATGAAAATAATTTATATTCCTTACGCTTTAAAAATCAGAAGTTTAATCTCTTCTTCTTTTCCGTTTAAAGATTGGATTGTAAACAACTTAAAAAGATCCGTTCTTTTAAGAGTAATTATTAAAAGTATGTTCGCACATACGAGGGAGTAAGATCCACTGACTGTGCGAAAACTGTTACCACTCTTAAGTAAGCGCCAAGAATTATCTGGGCACCAATCATAACGGAAGAAGTCTAAAAGTTAAAGACGTTGAGCCTGTCACACTATTTGGCAGAAGATCCTTCATAGGATGATATTGGACACTCATTCATGTAAAGCCTCCGGGCGACTGGAGTGGGCCAAAATTCCTTTGATATGATGATATTGGACACTCAGTCATATAAAGCCTCCGGGCGACTGGAGTGGGGCCAGAATTCATTTCATAGGAAAAGTAATGGACACCTAGTAAGGTGGGCCAGAGTTTTCAGGTCTTAAATGATCTGAAGGCCTAAAGAAAGACAGAAAAGAAATTGGACACTCAGTCTGCCAAAGCAACTGGAGTGGGCCAGAGTATCTAGATCACATATGATCCGATTACGCCCTAACCACGGGCAAGAGGTTGTTCATGTGAAGCAACGCCACCTCTAAAGTAGAAGGGGTTGGAGAGGTTGTCCTCAATAGGACTTCAGGGATTGGGATCACTCTAAGATGAGGTGATACATATCCCAAACTTGGTTTAAGGGACGTTGTTGGTCAAGCTGGTTTGAGACTAGTCCAACAGGTCTGTAATAACTAAGAATGGTACAGTACGTCTGTAGCCAAATGAATGATATATTTGTAATCCGTGCATCTATGCCATCATAGATTAAGACACGTTAAATAGCAAGTCATTCAAAAGCTAACGATGTTGAGATTGTTTCCTACTGTCGACATAAACCCTCAAAATAAATGTGAGGTAGACAAAGAGGCAAAATCACCTTTCCAAATTCCGTCAAAGGGAATAACGAAAGAAGCACCGCTCCTCTAGAACTTAGTCACACCTACTTGGGTGATTTGAAGTTTATACAAAATAGAGGGGGGAGACAAGTACGTTGTGATCTTCATTAATGATGGTACAACGTATGTAATCCTTTGTTTATTGAAAAGCAAAGATGAAGTTGTTGAAGCGGATAAGCGCTACAAAACAGAAGTTGAAAATCAACTAAGCCTATGGATTGAGAAATTCGTAGTGATAGAGGGGGAGAATGTGAATCATCGTTCATTAAACGACTGTTCATTTCTCACCTCAGTCCAACGGTGTTAGCCAAGCGCAAAGTCGTACGACCAATTTATGTGGGGAGGCGTGGTAAAAGTTGGAATAATGAAACAGTCAAGTTGTACCTAAGGCGTAGATTGCATATCCATTTGGATCTGCAAATAATGATAGTCTTTGATCGCCTCTTGGCGTCAAAGAGTACTGAATTCTTTGAAGATAGTTTTCCTTGAAAAAGGAAAAAGGAGTAATTGCTCAAGGTTAACAAGAACCCGCGAGAGCCTGACTATCCGGAACTAGACGTTTCGTATCTACAGGACTTGAAAGTTGATGGCTATCCGGAACTTAATATTCCAGATCTGCAGAACTCAAGGATTCTAGATGTTGAACCGAGACGGAGCAAAGAAGGGGACAAAGACTTGTTCCAGTCCTTCTAGCGTGTATGGTTGAGAATGAACCATGGACAACTAACAAATAATTGTCATCTCCAAAAGCGCTGCTTTGGACAGAAACAATTAATCTGACCATAGAAACATTGACTCTGAAGTTAGAAAGCCAACAGTTGGAGAATCAACAGTCTGAAAGTAAAAGTCATATTGAAACACAGTCTCGATATGAAAGATATAGATATCACAGATGACATCTTAGGAATTGGATTTCTAAGACATCTAACGGACTGGTCGATAGTTGACAGTCTCGTTGAAGCCACCAATGGATATGAATCATAGAACTGATTGGAATCATGGTGCACCCATAGACAATGAGCGATATGCACATGTCATGTGTAGTTCAATGTATTGTACACACTACAACCGACCTGGTATCGTCCTACGAACAGATCAGTTGAACTAAGTTTCATTGATGATCTTAATACATGATCAATAGAAGACGTTAAGTCGGATATGACGATATCTGAATTATTCGCTTATCTTCGGATTATAGTATTCTGGATGTCCAGCGGTTCTGGGAGAACACAGTGATACAAACCGGACATCAGATCTGGAGAACACCAAAGCCACAAGTGAATGTGTATGGTGGGTCTTGGAAAATCCTCTAAGCAAACTTGCATCGGCCGATTCATGATGGAATCGGAGTTTATCGCTTTATACAAAGCATGAAAGAAGTTGAGTAACTTCACGACTCCTTAGAGGACGTCCCTTATTGGGAGAAACCCGTGCCTTCAGCAGTTATACACTGTGGCTAGCCGGTCGGCTTTAGGAAGGACACGGATGACGACGTTTGGACATATCTGTCAGGATTTGTCAGGAGACATACGACCGTATGGCAGTTGATCATCACGGGTGTCACTTCCTTGTTTACTAACTAAGGGACTACCCGGAGATCAAGTGTTCTGCCTGTCTAGGGGAATGGGCTTAAAACCCAAAATATACAGACCAATACAGTGGTAACCCAACCTTACTAACTGGAGATCCCAGTAATTTGGTTCAATGGGAAAACTAAGTTGTAAAGGTTCAGTTGATCGCTTCAGTGGAAGCATGAGCACTTCGGATAGTGATTTCTGAAAAGAAATACCAAATCCAAAGTCGTTCCCGCGATAGACTTTAAGTGCTATCTGCAGTGTGGGTAAAGGTTAAGTTTTCAAAACCTATAATGCTCCTCAACAGTTGAGGTTAGGTTTTTTTTAGGAAACTTTTAATGGTTCCTAACACTTGTGAAGTGGGGTATAGCAGGATACCTTGTAGGAGACCACCTATTTAAGTGCGAGGACGGGCCGCCTCAAAATGAACGCACTTAAGAATCCAAGACGTTGTCCATGGCCAAAATGGACAAAACATTACGAAGAAGAGAGTAAGGGAATTTGTTGTGTTGGTATCATTGTCTTGGCTTACACTAAACACTGACGGTTCAAGACATCACGTTCACCGCGCAGTAAGTAAGTCCGATGGTATTCAACTATGGAAGGTTCAAAGCTGAGGCTACCTCTCCTTATGCAACATCGGTCCGCTGAAATATTGCTGGAAATGAAAAAGACACCATGTGAGTGCGCCAAAATCTCTTTCAAGAGGGGATTGTTGGAAATTTGCCTTTGGCGGGAGTTGCGACCGACCAACTTTAACGGCTTAAACATTAGTGTTACGTATGTTGGAGAATCCGGTTCTTCACACATGCATGATTTACTAAGTACGTAGATAACCGTAGGGCCAAGAATCGTCAAATTTCATTGAGAAATGAAAGAGATATTGGTCCACGAAGTAAGGTGTTTGAAGCATGGAAAGTGTGGTATTGTGTTCAATTCTCTCTCATCGGTAGAGGAAGAAAGAATTGTTGTGTATATAAGACTCGAAATTGGTTTGGGGTTTGGGACCCCAAGGGGTATCCCATGTGTTTAAAGGAGGGAGGACCTAGATGTGCTTCGGTTCAAGGAAAGACCACACGCGCGCCGCCGCTTGCCCGTCCGGCCCGTCCGGCCCGAAGTTCAGGTTCCGGTTCTCGGGTTCTCGGGTTCACGGGTCCACGGGTCCACGGGTCGTGGGTCGTGGGCTGTGGGCTGTGGGCTGTGGGCTGTGGGCCTTCTGATATTATCTTTTTGGGCCAGAAAACTTGTACAGTTTGGTCCCTGAAGTTTTCTGAAAGTTGGAATTTCGACGGTCAAAGCAGAAACGTCCATCACCTCCATAATGGCCATTATTTGGCTATTATGGAGGCAGTTTTCAGCCCCCATCCATCACCTATATAAACACCCCCTTACACCATTGTTGAGCACCAAACCAAGAACACACATATAATATACACGAAATTCAGAAGCTTACACAAGCAGAAAGTTTTCTTCTTCCTACAACTTCCAAGGCATCATTTCGTTACTCAATATTCTTCACGGTAGCTCTTGAGTTTCCTTTGCTCAAGTGTTCCATTGTTGTTTTATCTTGGGAGACAAATTGTCCAGGACGTATAAAGGATACATACGGGGCAATATTGTCTTAAGGACAGAGTGCCACACTCGACTCAGCAAAACCAGTTTCCATTTTTCCGTCTTCAACAAAATTGTAATTTCAGTTTTGTGGATCTATTGTAATTTTCAGATTACTAGTTGAATTATTGAATATTTGTTTAGCCTTTCGAATACTTGTAATAGTTATATACTTCCCGTACTGCTTTTATAAAGTACCATAGAGCAAAAATACCCAACACAAACATCAGAGAATGACTTAAAAGGATAGTCCGTTGCACTAAGCTCCAATTATACGCGAGATTCTGGAAAGAATCAGACCACAAAAATTTACTGTACGCAATTTTAACTTACATTTATGCAAGATGTCAGAGAAATGGAAAACATTTTCTTGAAAAAAGAGTTCCACCCATAAGTAGTTATTTTGTCCCTTTCGATAGAAAAAATAATGTTTTCCTTGAATTTTTTTTGATAATCAAACATTGAAAATTGACTTTCTCATTAAAACATTTTCTTGAAAAACGACTTCTGCCATGCTAAGCGCCCCCTCAAATGAAGCTTAAAGAAAATTCTACCCACTCTACCCATAATCTCTAATCAAATGGTTAAATATATAATACTTTAATTTCCCTAATTAATGACTTTTTTTGGTTTAATTCGCAGGTAGTCCTTTTGAGTTTGTGAAGCATAGACTAGATGAATTAGACAGAAAATATGGTGTGCAAATACACAATGATTGAAGGGGAGATGCATTGGGAGAAAAACTTGATTCTATTTCTTATGAGATTAAATTTGAAGAGTCCAATGGAGGCTGCATTTGCAAGATGACAACAAATTATCACGGAATTGGTGATTTTGTTGCCAAAGAAGAAGATATTAAAGCTGGCAAAGATAGTGCTATGGGCATTTATAGAACTGTTGAAGACTACCTCACAGAGGCACTATCAGAGGTACTTTTTACGGATCGACATGACCTGACAGGGCTATCTTAATTTAAAACAGATAAAAATAAAACGCTCTAACGACATCACAACTCAGCGGGCTAAAACATGACCATCAGCCTGAGCTTCAAACATTCCGCCTGGGCTGTCCTCTGCCTAACCTTAGTACCTTCTCACATGAATCATCAACTTTATTAAAGCATTAGTACCATGATTCCAAGTAGTCTAGTGCAACATGGTTCAACACAAGGGATTTAGCCGATCATCGGCTAATCCGGTAATAAATATATAATTTTAAATAAAGAAAATAAAATAAAATAAAATTACCCGGGCCTTTAGGTTGTGCTCAGTCAGAGAGATAGATATCAAACTTCAAATTTTTATTTAGAAAGATGGTTTTTTACAAGAGAGAGAGGGTTTGACGAAAGCCTGCCTCTAAATTAAAACTAAGGATCCTTATTTAATGAATCATTTACCGATGCAAACAAATAAAAGGGCCCAAGTGTGACCGACAAGATAAAAAGTAAAAAGAGGAAAAGTTAAAAAGGAAGGGCCTAATCATGTGTCCGACAAAGAAAATTAACAAAAGGCCAAAACATATTCGGCCATCTACTGCAATAATATATTTGCTTTTATAAAAGCAGATTCGTCTTTATAAAAGTAGATTCCTTTCCCATGTGCTCTATCAAACTGGGACCGGTTGTATTATCAATTTTGTTCCTTCGACTTTTCTGAATTGGAGGATTTCTTCATTTTATCTTGAAACTTCAGGATATAATCTTCTATGTCGAAATCTTGATCATATGGGTCCTGTCAGTATGACCGGATGTCATTGATGCGTCTGAGGGGAATTCCTAACTCACATTTTTTATTAAATCTTTCTTAACTTCAGTCATATGAGATGCTATGATATCTCCTTGTTTAAGTTGTAGTTTTCTGTTGATATGCTTGAACGGACTATTAACATTCGATGATTGTTCCTTGTGGTTCAGTTCTTTATAATTTGCGGTAGTCGTAGTTATCATGTCTATAAGTTCCTGTCCGTGTAAGATTCCGTCTGTGGTTTTTTGTAATAATTTCTTTCAAAACCTTGTATAAAAGGTTCTCTAAAGACAAGGAATCTGTTGTGGGTTATAACCCACCTCCACTGACCATCTCATTATCCATGGAATGGAAAACTCAACAAAGAATATCATATTAGCAATTCATGTGATAATTATATTATTTTGTTCTCATGTTATAACTTTGGGCGAGACATCAATCCATTCAGTATATAAACTCTTGAATGGTGAAGGCAACGTATGAATAGATGGACCATAACTAATCCATCATTGCCAGAACCAATTTGGAATGTTCTGTTTATAAACATTAGAACATATTTTTATGAATCAAGAATATTTTTAAGGGGGTTTTCATAAAGAAAAGTTTTATAAAAACTATCCACATAATCTCAGTAATTGAATTTTACATGAACTTTCTGCTCAGGGTGGAAATATTCCCTTTCTTTACTGGTGTTGAATCCCCACTCTTCTGGGCTAAATATCTTCTTTATTATGATCTTGAAAAAGTTATAAACTTTTCTGGTATTCATTGGATAATAATGCTGAATTTCAGCTAATCCAGTGGTTGAGAGTATAGTCTCATAATGCATTCTCAATTTATAAGTGAGAATGGGATATGGCCCAGTTTCTAGATATCTGTCCATTAATTTCCATGGCTCGTCCTTCCATTGAAGGTCTTTATAATCTAAGAGTAGTATAACTTCTTTATGCTCATGTTGCTTATAAGCATCATTATCATCTTGTTCATCATTTGCAACATCTGAATAAGAAGGTTGTGGACTATCATCCTTTTCTCTGGATTTTATGAAATCCATGAATTGTTGATATAAATGACTTTCTTTATCAATATTTGAAGTCCCTGCAACATCTGCTATAAGCTTTTTGTTACCCATCTGGGCGAGGATATTACCTCTTCCTGTACCTCGACCACGACCTCTATAATTGGGGTCGCCACCTCGCCAAGTAGGCCTCATCATCCTGCAAATATGTATAACAAACCATTGAGTTATGAACTCAGAAAACCATTGAGTTATGAACTCAGAAAACCATTGAGTTATGAACTCAGAAAACCATTGAGTTATGAACTCAAATATTCTCTAGTCAAGAAATCGGGCAAACTATTATCTATCCCTTTTTATAATGTATTTCAAAATCAAATGGCGCTAATAAAGCTTGCCATCTTGCAAACATTTTTTTAGAAATATCATGTTTGCAGTCTTTATTAAACATGGACTTAGCAGATTGACAATCGATATTTATAATAAACTTCTGATTGTATAAACCTCCTTGAAATTTTAAAACACTTTTTACAATTGCTAAGATTTCTTTAGCAACTGTCGAATAATTTTTCTGACTAAGATTCCATTTGCCAGAATAGAATTGTATCAAATACTCCTATTTATCAACTGAAGATTATTGCTTCATTATATCCCCATAACCAATATATGAGGCATTTGTCTCTATAATCTTTGGCCAAGTAGGATTGGCTAAGGTAAGACAAGGAAGGTTATGAACCTTAACCTTAATTCTTTTGACAGCTTGAGTATGATCATCTGTCCAAAGTGTAGGAACCTTTTTTAGCCGTTCATATAAGATGACTGTATCTTTTGCCAAATCCTTTATAAAATGACTGATATAATTTAGGCTACCCAAAAATCTCTGGAGTTGGGGTTTTGTCAGTTATAATATCCGGAAATTTTGATGCAAATTCAATACTTCTATTAATAGGAATGATTTTCCTTTTTTCAATGTTATGACTCAAAAATCTAACTCTAGTTTGAAAAAGGGCCATTTTTTGTTTTGATATGACCAAATAATTTTGTATGATAATGTTTTTAATTAAATCAAGATGTTTGAAATGAGTTTCTATGTTATTTGAAAATACCAAAATATCATCTATATAAACAATGATAAAGTTGTTATAAGGCATAAATATATCATTCATAATGTGTTGAAATTCAGAAGGGGCATTTTTTTTAATTCAAATGACATTACATTCCACTCGAATTGCCCAATAAGAACATTAAAAACAGTTTTATATTTATCTACTTCTGTGATCTGAATCTGTCAATAGCCAGCCTTTAGATCAAATTTAGAAAATATAATAGCGCTATTAAGTCTATCAAGTAAATCCTTTTTATTAGGAATATGATACCTGATCCATTTCAAAACTTTATTAAGTGGTTTATAATTGATAACAAGTCGAGGAACTCCTCTTTATTGCTCCGCATGTTTATTAACATAAAAGGCCGTACATGACCATGGTGATTTTGAGGGGTTTATCAAACCTTTCTGTAATAAAGAAGCAATCTTCTTTTTGCATAATTCTAAGTATTCGGAATTCATCTGGTATGTCCTAGCTTTTGTAGGGATATTACCTTCTTTAAAATCATCCTCATAAGGGAAAGAAACAATATGTTTTTTCCTATCCCAAAAAGCATTAGGATGGTCACTATAAATCTGAAGTGAAAACAGAGTTTGTATTAAACTAATTTTTTGTTGTAGCTTAGGATTTTTCAAAAGCTCTTCAATAGTAAATATATAAATATCTTGTCTCAGAAATCTGATTTGTTGGTGTCTATGAACCAACCTATCTTTGAGTTCATTTAACACTCTTGAAAATGGTTCAGTTATAAACTGAAATGCAATAGGCTTTCCATTGAAGGTTCCTATGATACCCTTCTTATCAATATTAGTGATTGAAAATAGTTTCTATATAAAAGGAGTGCCTAATATAATTTGGCTGAAAATATCTTTTTACCAAAATAAAACTTTCTGCTATACAAGTTTTGTTGGGTATTTTTGCTCTATGGTACTTTATAAAGCAGTACGGGAAGTATATAACTATTACAAGTATTCGAAAGGATAAACAAAGATTCAATAATTCAACTAGTAATCTGAAAATTACAATATAATCACAAAACTGAAATTACAATTTTGTTGAAGACGGAAAAATGGAAACTGGTTTTGCTGAGTCGAGTGTGGCACTCTGTCCTTAAGACAATATTGCCCCGTATGTATCCTTTATACGTCCTGGACAATTTGTCTCCCAAGATAAAACAGCAATGGAACACTTGAGCAAAGGAAACTCAAGAGCTACCGTGAAGAATATTGAGTAACGAAATGATGCCTTGGAAGTTGTAGGAAGAAGAAAACTTTCTGCTTTTGTAAGTTTCTGAATTTCGTGTATATTATATGTGTGCTCTTAGTGTTCGAAAGATGTCGGTCAAAAATGGTGTGATCAAATCGGGATATGAAAATGGTTTTCTGGTAGAAGAGAGTGATGATGATGAACGTATTCATAGTGTCACCGCTACCAAGACTGGTGGGAACAAGCGCTCTCGAGAGCCTGAGGATGTCAACTGGGACAAGAGGAGAAGACTGAAGATGTACTTCTATCTTGCAGCAGAAGGCCTGTATCTATCCTGCATAAAAGATCCGAATAATGGTAAGAAGGAACTGGACACTCGGTTTGATGAAGTGACCGGAGTGAGCGAGAATCCGAAATTGGGATAAGTAGTTTTTCTTACTTGTCAAGAATAAAGATTAAATGAGGTCTGATTAAAAATTGATTAAAGTAAGGAGGAATATGAAAATAATTTATATTCCTTACGCTTTAAAAATCAGAAGTTTAATCTCATCTTCTTTTCTGTTTAAAGATTGGATTGTAAAGCATCTTAAAAAGATCAGTTCCTTTAAGTGTAATTATTAAAAGTGGGTAAAGTATGTTCGCACATACGAGGGAGTAGGATCCACCGATCAGTGCAAAATCACATAACTCTTAAGTAAGCGCCAAGAATTATCTGGGCACCAATCATAACAGAAGAAGTCTAAAAGTTAAAGACGTAGAACCTGTCATACTATTTGGCAGAAGATCCTCCATATGATGATATTGGACACTCAGTCATACAAAGCCTCCGGGCGACTGGAGTGGGCCAAAATTCCTTTGATATGATGATATTGGACACTCAGTCATACAAAGCCTCAGGGTGGACCGAGTGGGGCCAGAATTCATTTCATAGGAAAAGTAATGGACACCTAGTGTGGTGGGCCGAGTTTCCGTGTCTTAATGATCTCAAGGCCTAAAGAAAGGCAAGAAAGAAATTGGACACTCGATCTGCTAAAGCAAGCGAAGTGGGCAGTATCGAGATCACATATGATCCTAAGTTACGCCCTAACCACGGGCAAGAGGTTGTTCATGTGAAGCAACGCCACCTCTAAAATCAAAGGGGCTGGAGAGGTTGTCCTCAATAGGACTTCAGGGAATGAGATCACTCTAAAAGATGTGATACATGTTCCTAACTTGGTTTAAGGGACGTTGTTGGTCAAGTTGGTTTGAGACTAGTCCAACAAGTCTGTAATAACTAAGAATGGTACAATATGTCTATAGCCCAATGAATGATATATTTGTAATCCGTGCATCTATGCCATCATAGATTAAGACACGTTAAATAATAAGTCATTCAAAAGCTAACGATGTTGAGATTGTTGCCTCCTTTCAACATAAACCCTCAAAATGAATGTGAGGTAGGCGAAGAGGCAAAATCACCTTTCCAAATTCCGTCAAGGGAATAGCGAAAGAAGCACCGCTCCTCTAGAACTTAGTCACACCTACTCACACCTACTTGGGTGATTTGAAGTTTATACAAAATAGAGGGAGGAGACAAGTACGTTGTGATCTTCATTGATGATGGTACAACGTATGGAATCCTTTGTTTGTTAAAAAGCAAAGATGAAGTTGTTGAAGCGGATAAGCGCTACAAAGCAGAAGTTGAAAATCAACTAAGCCTATGGATTGCGAAATTCATAGCGATAGAGGGGGAGAATGTGAAGCAGCGTTCATTAAACGACTGTTCATTACTCACCTCAGCCTAACGGTGTTAGCCAAGCGCAAACCCGTACGCCTAAATTATATGGGGCAAGACGATCCTTACCGCTAATGCGATCCTCAACGGAACTCCGCATAAGGATAAAGATAACTCTCCGTGTGAGACATGAAAAGGATCTCACATACAAAAGTTGTGATGTGGGGTGGCTTGGTAGAAGTTGGACTACCGAAACAGGTCAAGTTCGACCTAAGACTGTAGATTGCATATCCACTGGATCTCAGAATAACAAGAGTACTTATCGCTTATTGGAGTCAAAGAATGTTGAATTCTTATAAGATAACTTTCCTTGAAAAGGAAAAATGAGTAATTGCTCAAGGTTAACAAGAACCCGCGAGGGCTTTGTTGTCCGAACTAGGCGTTAGTATCTACTGAGACTCGAAAGTTCTTGGCTATCCTGAACTTAATATTCCAGATCTGCAAAACTCAGGGATTCTAGATGTTGAACCAAGACGGAGCAAAGAGGGGACAAAGACTTGTTCCAGTCCTTCTAGCTTGTATGGTTAAGAACGAACCATGGACAATTAACAAATAATTGTTATCTCCAAAAGCGCTGCTTTGGAAAGAAGCTAAAGAGAGAAATATATTCCATCATATAGAACCATACTTGCGTAATGGTTGATCTTCCTCTGGAAAAAGAACCTTTGGGTTGTGAAAAATGATACTCAAAAGTGAGTACAAAGTAGATGGATCTACTGACGAGTTCAAAGCCTCGGCTACTTGTACATGTGCTCCCCTGGGAGTAGCTTAACATCATGGGCCATTGCAGTCTTGCGTGGCATGAATGTTAAAACAGTCTTCCCAACCAGAGAGTTGGAAGAAGAGAATCAGAGTTGGTTTTCTGGACTGTTGGGCTTCTTCCTGAACTTTCATCTTGGTCCCTGAAATGTTTACATTTTGGTCATGAAAGTTTCAGATAAAACAGAAACAATGAATCTGAGCACAGAAACATTGACTCTGAAGTTAGAAAGCCAACAGTTGGAGAATCAACAGTCTGAAAGTAAAAGTCATATTGAAACACAGTCTCGATATGAAAGATATGGATATCACATATGACATCTTAGGAATTGGATTTCTAAGACATCTAACGGACTGGTCGATAGTTGACAGTCTCGTTGAAGCCACCAATGGATATGAATCATAGATCTGATTGGAATCATGGTGCACCCATAGACAAGGAGCGATATGCACATGTCATGTGTAGTTCAATGTATTGTACACACTACAACCGACCTGGTATCGTCCTACGAACAGATCAGTTGAACTAAGTTTCACTGATGATCTTAATACATGATCAATAGAAGACGTTAAGTCGGATATGACGATATCTGAATTATTTGCTTATCTTCGGATTATAGTATTCTGGATGTCCAGCGGTTCTGGGAGAACACAGTGATACAAACCGGACATCAGATCTGGAGAACACCAAAGCCACAAGTGAATGTGTATGGTGGGTCTTGGAAAATCCTCTAAGCAAACTTTCATCGGCCGATTCATGATGGAATCGGAATTTATCGCTTTATACAAAGCATGAAAGAAGTTGAGTAACTTCACGACTCCTTAGAGGACGTCCCTTATTGGGAGAAACCCGTGCTTTCAGCAGTTATACACTGTGGCTAGCCGGTCGACTTTAGGAAGGACACGGATGACGGCGTTTGGACATATCTGTCAGGATTTGTCATGAGACATACGACCGTATGGCAGTTGATCATCACGGGTGTCACTTCCTTGTTTACTAACTAAGGGACTATCCGGAGATCAAGTGTTCTGCCTGTCTAGGGGAATGGGCTTAAAACCCAAAATATACAGACCAATACAGTGGTAACCCAACCTTACTAACTGGAGATCCCAGTAATTTGGTTCAATGGGAAAACTAAGCTGTAAAGGTTCAGTTGACCGCTTCAGTGGAAGCATGAGCACTTCGGATAGTGATTTCTGAAAAGAAATACCAAATCCAAAGCCGTTCCTGCGATAGACTTTAAGTGCTATCTGCAGTGTGGGTAAAGGTTAAGTTTTCAAAACCTATAATGCTCTTCAACAGTTGAGGTTAGGTTTTTTGGGAAACTTTTAATGGTTCCTAACACTTGTGAAGTAGGGTATAGCAGGATACCTTGTAGGAGACCACCTATTTAAGTGCGAGGACGGGCCGCCTCAAAATGAACGCACTTAAGAATCCAAGACGTTGTCCATGGCCAAAACGGACAAAACATTACGAAGAAGAGAGTAAGGGAATTTGTTGTGTTGGTATCATTGTCTTGGCTTACACTAAACACTGACGGTTCAAGATATCACATTCACCGCACAGTAAGTAAGTCCGATGGTATTCAACTATGGAAGGTTCAAAGCTGAGGCTACCTCTCCTTATGCAACATCGGTCCGCTGAAATATTGCTGGAAATGAAAAAGACACCATGTGAGTGCGCCAAAATCTCTTTCAAGAGGGGATTGTTGGAAATTTGCCTTTGGCGGGAGTTGCGACCGACCAACTTTAACGGCTTAAACATTAGTGTTACGTATGTTGGAGAATCCGGTTCTTCACACATGCATGATCTACTAAGTACGTAGATAACCGTAGGGCCAAGAATCGTCAAATTTTATTGAGAAATGAAAGAGATATTGGTCCACGAAGTAAGGTGTTTGAAGCATGGAAAGTGTGGTATTGTGTTCAATTCTCCCTCATCGGTAGAGGAAGAAAGAATTGTTGTGTATATAAGACTCGAAATTGGTTTGGGGTTTGGGACCCCAAGGGGTATCCCATGTGTTTAAAGGAGAGAGGACCTAGATGTGCTTCGGTTCAAGGAAAGACCACACGCGCGCCGCCGCCGCCCGCCCGTCCGGTCCGATTCCGGTTCCGGGTTCTCGGGTCCACGGGTCCACGGGTCCACGGGTCCACGGGCTGTGGGCTGTGGGCCTTCTGATATTATCTTTTTGGGCCAGAGAACTTTTCCAGAAGTACAGTTTGATCCCAGAAGTTCCAGATGTACAGTTCGGACCAGAATTCTTTCAGATGTACAGTTTGGTCCCTGAAGTTTTAAGATGTACAGTTTGGTCCCTGAAGTTTTAAGATGTACAGTTTGGTCCCTGAAGTTTCTCCTCCTATAATGGCCAAATCCGTTGGTCTTTCACCATTTATGTTGGTGACTTTACTACCTCCATAATGGCCATTATTTGGCTATTATGGAGGCAGTTTTTCAGCCCCTCCATCACCTATGTAAACACCCCCTTACACCATTGTTGAGCACGAAGAACACACATATAATATACACGAAATTCAGAAGCTTACAAAAGCAGAAAGTTTTCTTCTTCCTACAACTTCCAAGGCATCATTTCGTTACTCAATATTCTTCACGGTAGCTCTTGAGTTTCCTTTGCTCAAGTGTTCCATTGCTGTTTTATCTTGGGAGACAAATTGTCCAGGACGTATAAAGGATACATACGGGGCAATATTGTCTTAAGGACAGAGTGCCACACTCGACTCAGCAAAACCAGTTTCCATTTTTCCGTCTTCAACAAAATTGTAATTTCAGTTTTGTGATTATATTGTAATTTTCAGATTACTAGTTGAATTATTGAATCTTTGTTTATCCTTTCGAATACTTGTAATAGTTATATACTTCCCGTACTGCTTTATAAAGTACCATAGAGCAAAAATACCCAACAAGTTTTATCATATTTTGTTGTGTAGAAGAGTAGGTTATTTTGCTTAGTATTAGAAAGGAGAGAATTGTTGGTTGTGTTTATTGAGAGGGATTAATGATAGGACTCCTACTTATACGCATCGATTAAACAATAAAAAGGAGGAAATTCTTAAAAGGATTATCTCAAATGGTTCTTATTCTACCAACTTTCCCCCGACGTTCGGTATTCGCTTTGAGCTCTATTAATTCAGATTCGAACTAGGAAGTCACATGCACTTTGAAGGGTAAGTCCTCGCGACTCTATCTCTAGGATTCGAACTAGATATATACCTCTGATTAAAAATAAATAAGTACTAATTACACTCCATCACAATTAATCTCGGTGGTTGTTGCATGCCCTACAAAAACGTACTTCACGGTCACCTCCCATGATTTTTTGCAAATTTAAGTGCTTCATTCGTCCCAATTTTAATTTTATGGTAATATTTGACTAGATATGAAGTTTAAGAAAGAAATGAAGACTTTAAATTTATTCTAAGAATTAATAGTGAACCTGAAATCTCTAATTAAGGGTGGAGGGAATCATCCCTTCCCTTACACGATGACAGTTTTTTTCTCTTTTTGTAACTTATTCCATGAACTATGGGTCATCTAGTCTCATGAACTGTTACATAAATATCTTTAATTTTACGTAAATAACATGATATTCCCATTGATTTATTTTGATCTGTACACAATTCATAATGAAGTCACAACAATGACATAGAGGTGATTCTCTTTTAGGAACCGGAATTGCGTACTACATCTACATGTATACTTTCGATGCAAATTAAATATTTCATGAATCTTGGTTTAATTTAATTTGACCAAATTACAGTAATATTGACTATTTAGTTTACGGCAACTAAACCTAAAATCCCTTTATTCTTGTCACACTTGTTGATGACTGAGGAAGCCTTAACTCCATAATTTATGTGTTAAAATTAAGAATAATCATGTGGAGGTGGTGACAATTACTACTAAAATCAGAATTTTGCCTTACATTATTCCTTAAGATGAAAAACAAGAAAAGAGCAAAACATAGTACATTGTATGTTGCTGTGAATTAGATTCCTTCTGAGCTTCATATGTTAGTTAATGATAGAATAGGAAAAATATAATTAGTCATAATTGAGTATAATTTGTGTATGGTAAGTGTATATTAGTTAAATTCATTATCTTATGTACTTAGGATTAGGATAATTCATTACCTTATGTACAGAAGATTAGGATTATATTATTGGGTATATATATTACCCTTTTGGAATGAAATAATCAAGGAAGAATATTTCTTACATGGTATCAGATGTCTAGGAAAAATCCTAAACCCTAATTTTTTCCTTCTCTCTCGTCGGCCTCCCACCTCTCCGCCGCCGATCACCGTCGGCCGAGTTCTTCCGCCATCGACCATATATCTTTTTCCTTCCTCTTCTTTGTTTCGTCTGCCATGTCGGACTCCATATCAAATTTTCACCCGGCCCTAGCGGTCTCCAAATCAAATTTTCACTCGGCCCTAGCGGTCTCCAATATTAGGTCCCACATCTCCATCACTCTTGAGATGGAAAATGTCCATTATGAGACGTTGACATAACTTTTCAAAATTCACTGTAGGTCACACCGAGTTATTCATCACATTATCTCCCGAAAGAATGGCAAGGAGAAGGTGCAAAAAACCGATGATGAAAAGGAATTATGGGTGACCCTTGATGCAATGGTTCTCCAATGGATTTATGCCACGATTTCCAGTGACTTGTTGCATACAATTCTTGAGCCCGACTCCATGACAAATGAGGCGTGGAATCGGTTACGTGACATATTCCAGGATAATAAAAATTCCCGGGCTGTCACACTTGAGCAGGAATTTTCTACCACTGACATGGCGGATTTTCTCAATGCATCCTCATATTGCCAATGACTCAAGGTTTTGTCCGACCAACTCAAGAATGTCGGTACACCGGTCACTAACAATCGACTCATTTTACAGATCGTGGCCGGCCTTACTAACGCATATAGTGGTGTTGGTACGCTCATCCGCCAAAGCAACTCTCTTCCGTCATTCTACCAAGCCTGTTCTATGCTCATACTAGAAGAAGCGGGTTTTGCCAAAAAGACGACCACCATGTCCAATTTCGTCATGGTTGCCGCACTTTCCGATGATAATTCTTCCCAATTTGATAATAGGCCGCCTACCGTGGTCAAAGGGGACGAAATGACAATAATGGAGGTAAAAATCGCGACGGCGGCCGTGGTGGTAGAAAGGGTGGCAGCCACCAATGTGGCAGCAGTGGCGGCAAGAGCGGTGGTCAGCATCAGCAACCGACCTAGTGGCAGCCGAGAGCCCAATGTGGCGGCAGTGGCGGCAGGAGCGGTGGTCAGCAGCAGCAACCGACCTAGTGGCAGCCGAGAGCCCAATGAGGCAGTGGGCCAGCACCGTAGGCCTGACAATGGCCTTGGGTCGTGCCTCCCTGCCATTTCCCACTTGCAATTGGGCCAGACCACGGCCAGCAGCCCAGCAGCCCAGCAGCAGCAGCATCCTTCAGTTCTTGGGCCACTGCCGAACCAGTGGCATCTTCGACAGACATCGAAGCCGCGATGCACACCCTTGGGCTCACACCACCCATGCAAACTAGTATATAGACACCGGGGCAACGTCTCATATGACGTCCTCACAAGGTAATCTCTCATCCTATTTTAATTTGAACAATAATCGTGGTATAATTGTCAAAAATGGTCATTTAATTCTAATTCGTGGTTATTGTACTACAAACTTATCTCCCCCGTACCCACCGTTAATTTTGAAAAATGTCCTTCACGCACCTCAATTAATTAAAAACTTGATTTTAGTTAGAAAATTTACTACTTATAATTGGGTTTCTGTTGAATTTGATCCTTTTGGGTTTTCCATGAAGGATTTTCAAACGGGGATGCGTCTAATGAGATATGATAGTCGGGGCAAGCTTTATCCAATCAACACAACCACATATTAAGCCAAACTACATCCACTTTTGTAGCTTTGGCTCTTCTTTATGGCATGAATGTTTGGGTCATCCGGGAGCATCTGTTTTTGCTTCCCTTAAACAAAATAAATTTTTTGAGTGTACTAGGACTCGTAGTTCTCATGTTTGTCACTCTTATTCTCTTGGAAAACATGTTAAGTTGCCTTTTGTTGCTTCTAAGTCTCGTACTGTTATGCCTTTTGATATTATTCATAGTGATATTTGAACATCTCCCGTTTTGAGCTCTTCGGGCCATCGATATTATCTTCTGTTGTTAGATGATTACTACAATTTTTTTGTGGACGTTTCCTTTGTCTAAAAAGTCACAAGTTTTTTTTCACATTTCTTTCCTTTAGAGCATTCATCCGCACTCAATTTGAACGGGATATTAAAAATATTCAATGTGATAATGGTAGAAATTTGATAATGGACAGTTTTGGAATTTTTGCAAAATTAATGGTTTATCTTTTCGTCTCTCATGTTCGCATACTTCATCTCAAAATGCTAAAATGGAAAGAAAAATATGAACCATTAATAATGTTGTTAGAATCCTACTTGCCCATGCCTCCCTACCACTATTATTTTGGCATCATGCATTACAAATGACAACCTATCTCCTCAACATACTTCCTAGCAAACAAATAGCCTACCAATCCCCACTCAAAATTTTACACCTAAGGAACCCATCGTATTCTCATCTTCGGATATTCAGGTGTTTATGCTATCCTCTATTTCCATCTACTATCATTAATAAACTCCAACCCCGGTCCACTCAGTGTATTTTTTTGGAATATCCATCTAACCATCGTGGTTACAAATGTTATGACCTATCGTCCAATAAAATAACTGTGAGTCGCCATGTCATGTTTGATGAATCAAATTTTCCCTTTACCAAAATACATTATTTTGTGCCTCCTACCTATGAGTTTCTTGATAGTGTGCCCCCGTATTTGGTCCACCATTTGGCCTCCCAAACTGGCCCAACTTTCTCGGCCCAACGAGTTTTTCCACCTTCCCAGCCTGCTGGGCCGGATTGCCCAAGCCCAGTGGCTGCCGGACAAGTTGGGCCACTCACTGGAAGCCCACTGCCTGGTAGTCCATCGGGCGATGGTTCAGCCACGACAAGACCATCCCAATGCGTGCGCCTCTTTGTCGGGCGGTTCCTCCTCCAAGACGATATCACGTCCTCCGTCCATCCAACTCTAATTTTGGCCCAACGGCCAGTCACTCATAGTCAGCATGAGAATTTTAAACCAAATACGAAATACGACCTTCATACTCATGTTACTAAATCACCGTTACCTCGTATCTTGTTTCTTCTCTTCATGACCCGAATTGGAAAATGACTATGAATGGTGAATATAATGCTTTTATTAAAAATAAGACTTGGGATTTGGTACCTCGTCCTCCTGATGTTAATGTAATTCGGTCTATGTATATTTTTAGTCATAAAGAAAAGTCTGATGGTACGTTTGAAAGGCATAAAGCCCGTCTTGTAGGTGATGAAAAAACTCAACAGGTTGGTGTGGATTGTGGTGAAACTTTTAGTCCGGTGATCAAACCGGCAACTATCTGCACGGTGCTGAGTCTGACACTTTCGAAGGCATGACCTCTACATCAGCTTGATGTAAAGAATGCATTCCTGCATAGAGAACTCAATGAAATGGTATACATGTACCAACCCATGGGCTACAAAAGCCCCTCTTGTCATGATCATGTTTGCTTACTGAAGAAATCTTTGTATGGGCTCAAACAAGCTCCTAGGGCCTGGTACAAGAGGTTTGCAGATTATGCTACTAGTGGGTTTTCTAACAGCATGTCTGATCATTCTCTCTTCATATACCGACAGGGTCTTGATATATCTTATCTTATTCTGTATGTGGATAATATTATATTGACTGTTTCATCTGATGCTCTTCGTAAGTCTATTATGACCCTGCTCAGCTCCGAGTTTGCTATGAACGATCTGGTGCCTTTGAGTTATTTTTTTGGGATAGTTGTAACACGTCATGCGTGTGGTTTATTTTTATCTCAGAAGAAGTATGTAGAGGAAATTGTTGAGCGGGCTGACATGTCATCATGCAAGCCGTCTCTCACTTTGGTTGATACTAAACCTAAGTTAGTGTCACTTCCAGTACATCATATGTTGATCCATCACATTACCGCAGTCTTGCAGGCGCCCTGCAACATCTTACCTTCACGAGGCCCGACATATCTTATGATGTGCAACAATTTTGCTTATTTATGCATAACCCGATGGAGGATCACATGCAGGCTCTCAAGTGCATTATGCGTTATATTCAGGATACCCTTGATCATGGCTTGCATCTTTATCCATCTTCGACATCCACTATCATTGCTTACACTGATGGAGATTGGGGTGGCTGTCTGGACACCAGACGTTCCACGTCAGGCTACTGTGTGTTCCTTGGTGATAATTTGGTATCTTGGTCATCCAAACGGCAGGCTACTTTGTCTAAATCCAGTGCCAATGCAGAATACAAGGGAGTTGCCAATATGGTTTCCAAATCGTATTGGCTTCGCAATCTTTTTTTTCGAGCTCCACTGTCCTATTCCGACGGCAACATTGGTTTATTGTGATAATGTGAGTGCGGTTTATCTCTCTGAAAATTCGGTTAAACATCAACGCACCAAACATATAGAACTGGATATTCACTTTGTTCGTGAAAAGGTTGCTCGTGGGCAGGTACGTGTCTTACATGTTCCGTCACGCTATCAGATCGCATATATTTTTACGAAAGGTCTTCCGTTGATTCTGTTTGAAGATTTTCGAGACAGTCTCAGAATACGTCGACCTCCCGCTTCGACTGAGGGGGTGTGATAGAATAGGAAAAATATAATTAGTCATAATTATGTATATTTTGTATGGTAAGTGTATATTTAATCAAATTCATTACCTTATGTACCTAGGATTAGGATAATTTATTACCTTATGTACATAAGATTAGGATTATATTATTGGGTATATATATTACCCCTTTGGAATGAAATAATCAAGGAATAATATTTTATTACCGTTAATATTCGTGTAGTCCAAACTAAAAATAAATTAATTCATCATTAGAGGCATTAAGCATCTGATTAACTAATTATTAGATTCGTTCCTCCTAAAAGGAGGATCTTTACAATCCCTTTTTATGTACTTTAAACAAAAGAAACATAGAAAAGCAATTAATGCTAATCCATTTGGCATCTAATCAGTGAGTTATGTTGATATTATTAGTAATTGTTTTATATGGAATATTATGTTTTCCAGTATCCTGAGATCAATAACAAATATCATCACTATTACATGACTAGTAACGGATTTTACCAATAATTCCACTAGTAATTAACTAGTTAATATCACAAATTATACGCTAGATTCTCTTTTTAGTTTCTCACCCAGTGTCCGGTTCAAAGTTCAAATATTGAGGTCTGATTATCGGGCCAAAAAAGCCTACGTTGGGAATAAATCGTTACCTAACAAAAGTGACTCCATAACTGAACTCGAACCAAAATCTCTAGTTAAAAATGAGCAAACACTTAATGTACTCCACCACAATCCTTATTGATATACTCAATTTGTTACTATAGGTTACCAACTAAGAGTACATATTTGGATTTGAACATATGCAAATTGGAGTATATAAATCCGTGAATAAAATTTATAAGCATCCCATAGATATCTAAATTTTCTAAGGGCTACATTTCATGCTAATTTTTTTTTAATTATTGGAAAACACAAGAAATTAAAAAGTAATGTTACATTTATGCAGCAACCTACACGTTTTTTTTAAAAGGTCTCGCACTGATTCTTAGATCTAGAGGTAGCACCGGTCCATTAACAGTAGCATCCCTTCCTCTCGCACCCGGTCTAGTATCTCTTAGGTCGATATCCAGTAGCTTTAAAAATATCTAAGACCTTATAAGTAATTTATTCCCAGTTATCAATGTGAGACTTTGTTCCCAACTAATCTTTTGGTCTCTGACAACCTATAGGGTTGTTCAAAATTGTATCATAACTAATAATTCGAAGCGGAAAAAAGTATTATTGATTTACTGATATCGACTTATCGTACTAGTAATTTGGAATAGATTCGGTTAGCAATTTATCTAATTTCTATATTGGTCCCATAAAGATATATATGCGATTTTGAATTAGAATTCAAGAAGGAAATCAATGATCGGCATCTCTGAAATTATATACTGTACATATAAAATAGACTTGTGTAGCATAAAGCTAATTAATATCACTGTGAATCTTTGCAAAAGGGCACCAGGATTAGGGCTTATTGGAGCACTTTGCATCTTGAGAGACCCATGCAAAAATAAATATATGCAAAAGACAATATCCAATTGGTAATACACTTTTCGTCCTTCTCTATTTTTTACTCTAGATTCAAAAGTTAATTCCTTTATAATCTTGAAAATTTTCATATAAAATATTGAAAGCGTGATTTAAAAGACAAGATTGTTACGTAAAAGAACCCATTTAGTTTATAATTAAGTCTATTACTATTTCTCTTTTTAATCAAAGGACAATTGACAAGCAACAATAACGTCTTTGCTTAAGGACCAATGACCTTGTCAGTCATGGCCGATACCAATTCTAATTTGATAACCATTTCTGAGACCCCTTTGACCCGATTAGTCACGGTTGACACCCTTCCTGTGTCTACATTATGTGTCCTAGCACTCTACTAGGTCACTATTTCGAGTTTCGATCTTAAGTGTTGACCGACCTACTCTAACATCATTATTATAAGTTCATGAACAAGATATATAATTAACCCAAAAAATCGCCTATTAGGTGGGAGAGCTCATACAACCTACAAGTCCATTACTCTTTCTCTTTTTAATTGACAAGGATAATTGACCCACAAAAATAGATCGTTGTTGCATAGGTATGAGTGTAATTTTGAGCACTTGTAACTGTTGTTGATAGTTAATTACTGCAGCGTATTATCCCATGTGGATGCTATATATGTTCTTAATTGTTCACTTGATCAGGAGGAATCAACAAGAATGATACCAAAGCCATATTGATTCTGGAATATCAATGGGATAAATGTTTAATGGTAACCTCCAATATATACCGATTAAATGAGAAGGAAAAGGATGAAAATGAAGGGGGAAAAGAAAAAGAAAATCTCTATTATAATTAAGCAGATTAAATCATCAGTAAAGTAATAAATAGCAGATTAGCATTTTGTTGGAAATTTGCCTTTCATGGGGTTGCGTCCATCCGTCTTTAATGACTTAAACACTCGGGTTCCGCATGTTAGAGTCTTTGGTTCTTCACACGTGCATAATCTACTAAGTCAGTAGATGACCGTAGGGCCAAGGATCGTCAAATTTCGTTAAGAAATGAAAGAGATATTGGTCCACTAAGCAAGGTGTTTGAGGCATGAAAATATGGTGTGGGACAAATCTACCACATCGGTGGGAAAATGAAGAATTGTTATTTTTATAAGCCTAAAAAATGGATAAGGGTTTGGGACCCCAAGGGGTAACCCATGTGTTTGAAGGAGGGAGGATCTAGGTGTGCTTGGGTTCAAGGGTAGCCCCACACGCGCGCCGCCGCTGCCCGCCCGTATGGGCTCAGTCCGGGCTCGGATCACGGGCAGCTGCGCTGCTTCTGATATTATCTTTTGGACCCCAAACTGCTTCTTAACACCTCTCATCCTCCTAAACACTATAAATTGAGACCTTACTCTTATTTGAGGGCAGTAGAAAAAAGACAAGTGGAGAAAAAGAGAAAACACAAGTCTTGAACAAGAGCAGAAACCCTTCATTTTCCTCTAAATTTTCCATTCTTCAGCAAGTCATTTCATGTTTCTTTTCTTCGTCAGAATCAACCTATTTGCTTTGTAGTGTTGATTAGTTGTTGTTTTATCTTGGGAGACTATTGCATGCTAATGTAAAAACATATATACGGGGCAATCTTGTCTTAAAGACAGAGAGTCATCTCTCGACTCAGCCGGTGGTGTTGTGATTATCTAATTGGTTGCTAAGTGTTTTAGGTGTGAACTTGAAACTAAAAAGAACTCTAACCGTTCGGATTCTCATCGATTCTACAAGCCACAAGTGTAGCAGTTCATGTTCTTGTATTTCTGAATACAAGATCCAGATTTGAAGTTCTAGTTCAAGATTAAAAGATTGACAACTTCTTGTTGTTGAAAGTATATTTATGTCCTAGAGACAATCTGTATTAGGACAAATGTACTTTATACACATTCGTATTATTATTAATGGAGATTAATATTTTGGCATTTGCAATTATTGAATTATTATTTGATTGTTTGTAATTATTCATTAATGTGCATCCCTTGAGCTTACGTTGTCATTAATAGAGTGAGATATTCATGATAGAGCGTAACTCTTAAAATAGCCTCGACAAATGATCATCGAGAATGAGATATCGATGATATATGATAAGTCGACATGTGGTATGCATCACATCCTTAGAGGATGTAGTATGTCTCACCTGCTACGAGTAATGGCTACTCGTGATGAACACATGGATACTTTGAAAGTATTGGTATACCCTGCTGATATCCTGTTTGTTATACTTGTCGAAAGTATGATCAGCGTGTAGGAGATGGAAGTCCTTAGACTTGAGGTCAATACGAGCTTTGTCTACAAAGTAATGTACTTTGATACCGTCCTAAGCTCAAATGCCTTATAGGTTGAGATACGGCTTGTATTTGGTACATTACGATGTGGATTGAAGGTGGTAGTTGAGCCAATATTAGGATTCATTCCTCGAATGTATATTTGAGAGAACACTCGGATTCTCAGTGATATTAGGTTAACTAAGTCGTTGGCCAACGCAATAGACGTATTTAGAATATGGTCTAGTTGTCAACTAATATAGATGAGATACAATGATTAAGCCATTTGGATAGACACTTGACAAATCCTAAGCTTGATCGGGTGTGTCGTGAATGAAAGGATTTTATCTTACCACATAAAGGTTAAGTTTACTGGATTCGCGTAAACATACTTCACATATTGAGTTCGTCTTCCGGCGCCGTCTAGGAGTTCCGCGTAGACCTTAATTTGATTAATGTCGATATGAGAAGGCATGTAGGGTCACACTATGTCGATTGTCCGTTTCGATCTAAGGATGTATTGAGAGAGTAATTAAATGTTGGATTTGGAATCGAGATATTTAAATGAATAATGATTATTTTAATTAAGTCAAAATTGGATTTTGGATTTAATTAAGAATGCACAGAAAATAAATCGAGACAGTGCATGTGCACGTCGAGCGCCACGATGCCCATACCCTAGGATCGCGGCGCCTCTGCATCGATTTTTGGGCCAGGCCCAAGGTCAAACCCTAATCCGGTTTTGACCTAATTTCCAACTATAAATAGAGGCATTCCCTTTCATTATTCACACACTAATTTTCTGAAAAACATTCTAAGCCTTAGAGGCTTAGAATCAAATACTATCTCGAACCTCTGCCAGATTTCCTAGCTTTCCGAAAGAGAAATACATTGAAGCTTGCAATCGGAAAGGCAACCGCGTGTGCACCTTATAGTAGATAAAGATTTTAGATAATACAACTTGTAAGTTCATGCTTTATGTTACAAGTTTAATTGTTGTATAACCATACCTGAAATGTTGTTGGGGTAAGTAAGACACAAAACTTTTAAACTTCCGATGTGCCTTACTTATGTGCTTTGTACCCAACAAATTCCTACAGTTGTAATCTTTGTTTTTTATCCTTTCGAAACACTTGTAATATTTATTTACTTCTCGTACTGCTTTATATCCAACACATTTAAAAGTGTAATTTGTTTAAATCACTCATATGCTCAGCTATTGCCTAGTGAGCTGGAGCACTAGATCATCATACACATACAGGTAGCTTCGTCGACCATACATAAATATATATATATATATATATATATATATATGCAAAAGATATGTTCACAAACTAAACAAAAAAAACTAAGGCACTTATTAACAAAGACGGATCTAGAGAGAATTCGGTGGATTCAGTTGAACCTAATTATAACTACCTATTAACAAAGACGACTTAGCATACATATAATATGAGATCACACTGATGATTCTGAACTCACTGATTCTAGATCCTTCATTCAATTTTGTTCAGTAATAATAAGGCATAGCTTTTGGTTTTCTCTTGTAATAATCACAAATAAGAACCCCTCCATGCAGCTGCACAGCTTCATAACTATTGATAACTCTCTCTTCAGTTGGTTTGAATTGAATAATATGAGCTTTCTGAGGTTGGTATTGGTTATAAGAAAGGTAATTTGTACTAGTTGTTTTAACAGTAAAAGAAGAAGGAGGAACACAAGGACTTCTTTTTTCCCCATAGAGTTGTTGTTCATCAAGTAGAGCAAAGGCTTCTTGGCCTATTTTGGATATGTCTTTCTTGTTTGGTGCCATTTCAGAGTTGCTACAAACTTTTAATTTGTTGTGTATAAATTAAAGAGTTGGTATTTTTCTTACTAGTAGAAAGGAGAGAATTGTTGGTTGTGTTTATTGAGAGAGCTAATGGATAGGGTACTCCTATTTATAGGCATCAATTGAACCATGAAAAAAAAGGAAACTTTTAAAAGATTATCTCAAATGGTCCTTCTTCTACCAATTTCTATTTTTTTCTCGTCCGATGTTCAATATTTGTTTTGATGCCCGATCCAAATTCAAGCCGAAAAGTCCACTTTGTTGGGGCTATAGACCTTGCGATTCCACTTCATGGCTCAAACTTAAAATCTCTAATTAAAGATGGAAGAATATTTATTATCCTATAGAAATGTGACATTTTTTAGAACAGATAAAAAAGAAGTATGCTACATAAACGGGAACAAATGGAGTTATTTTACATAAAAGTACATATTCATATTGTTTTATTTTTATGTATACAATTCAGAATGAAGGTTACAATAGAGTTTATTCTCTTTTGGCAACTGGAATTACGTTACTACATGTATCCTTTCGGTGAAAATTAGATATTCCAAATGAATCTTGGTTAAACTTAATTTGACCCAAAGTAACAGTAATATTGACTAGCTAGCAGCTAAACCTATAAGTCCTTTATTCTTGTCACACTTGATGATTTGGAAGCCTAACTCCATTATTTATGTGTTAGAATTATTAAGAATAATCATGTGGGAGTGATGATAGTAATATTAGAATCAGGATTTTACGTACCTAACATTATTCTTTCGTGAAAGAAATAATCCCTTGATTATTTTCATTGATTAAAAGATTATTTATACAAGTTACATATTTCTACAATAGGAGAATCTTATTCCTATTATGTTCCTAAAATCTTATTCTACTTGGATACTAATTAAATAATTATGGTAATACAAATATTATGGTAAGTATACAATACTATTTACACTACAACATTACCTAAATTAGGAGATTAAAACATTACATAATTTATCTACATGTACACGGTTTGTTGAAGGAAACCGAGAGCCATATATACACAATATACACGTGTATATTGTGTGTATATTGTGTATATTTAACACACCCCGCAGTCATAGTGGGCGGTCTTCGAACGCTGAAACTGTCCCTAAAATCTTCAAAAAGGACCGAGGGAAGACCCTTTGTAAAGATGTCTGCAATTTGATATCTTGATGGGACATGGCAGACGCGTACCTGACCACGAGCAACCTTTTCGCGGACAAAGTGAATGTCCATCTCGATATGATTAGTGCGTTGGTGCTGAACCGGATTATCAGAAAGGTAGATGACACTAATATTATAGCAATAAACCAAGATTGCCTTCTGAATTGGACAATGAAGCTCCAAAAGAGAATTACGTAACCAACACGATTCCGAGACCACATTAGCTACCCCTCGATTACACTACAACATTACCTAAACTAGGAGACTAAAACCTTACCTAATTTATCCACATGTACACGGTTTGTTGAAGGAAACCGAGAGCCATATATACACAATATACATGTATATTGTGTATATTTAACATTTCTCAATAAATAAAAAACAGAACATAGCAAAAAGATACATTGTATGTTGCTGTGGATTCGATTCCTTCTTATATATGGTGTATATTTAACATTTCTCAATAAATAAAAAACAGAACAGAGCAAAAAGATACATTGTATGTTGCTGTGGATTCGATTCCTTCTTAACTTCATATGTTAGTTAATATCCCTTCACTCCAAACTAAACATTATAAATTAATTCATCATTAGAGGAATTAAGCATCTGATTAACTAAGTAAAGAATTTCTTCCTAAAAGTATATATGATCTTTTCAATCTCAAATATATTATGTACTTTATAAACAAAAGAAACAGAGAAAAGAATTTAATGCTCTTCCATTTGGCATCTAATTAGGGAGTTATATGGATATTGTAATCGTTTTCTAGGGAATATTATGTTTTCTAGTATCCTAGTCCTAGGATTAATTATTATCATGATTATATGACTAGTAACGGATTTTACCAATAATTTCACTGCTAATTATTTAATATCACAAATTATATGCTCGATTCTTCTTCTTTTTACCGTGGTTTCCCACCTGGTATGTGGTATGCGCACTGGGGCCGACTAATTCTGGATTATGCTCGATTCTTTTTTTTTCTCGTGGTTTCCCATGTAGTATTCGGTACACGCACTGAGATTCGATTAAATTGGATTCGCATAAGGAAATTCCATATTGAGGTAGATCGTTTCCTAATAAAGACGATCACATACTCACGGCTTGAATCCGAGATCTCTGATTAAGAATGAATGAGTACTTATGAGTTACCATTCCACCACAATCTTTGTTGGTATTTTGATTCATTGATGTGGTATATATATATATATATATATATATATATATATATATATATATATTTTTTTTTTTTTTTTTTTTTTAATCTGGACTCTGTCCAGTCACTAGTCTCAGGTTACTGCTTATAGAAGATTTCCAGGAGACTCTAATAAGTGTAGACGAATATATGTCGAATACAGAAAGCATATATTCTATAGTAAGTAGACTTAATAATAATATTAAAAACGCTCAGCTTATAGAAGATTTCCAGGAGACTCTAATAAGTGTAGACGATTTGCAGTCAAATTTACTGAAAATCGTCTTACCTTGTATTCTATTCATTAACTCAGTCTTGTCTGGTAGTTTATATCCATTACTTCTAGTATTGTCGTTAAGTCTTTTATAGTTGATGACCATTCGAGCTTTTCCCCTTACTTCTTCAGAATGGTTTCGTACTATAAATGCCGCCGATCTATGTTTTGACGTAGATCGTCGTATTATTTCTAGATCTGTTAAATCTTTAATTTGTATTTTAAAGTCTGCTAAGTCTTGATTTGTTGCTTCTATTGGACTAAACTCGCAGAAAAGAAAATATATAAATATATATTTAGTTGCATACTCTGTAGACATAGTTCTTATATGAGAAGTTTGTATTTTGCTCAACAGATTAGATATACTGTTCACTTAATTAGAGTTCAAGAAAAGAAAAAGAATTTATACGTAAAAGCGTTAGCCGCTTTAGAAAGTCTAAGTCACTTGTTAGAAATACGCAGACGAGGTATAGTCGATATAAGCGATAAGAATATAAGAAAGGTATCTATAGAAGAAGTAATAGACTTTTTTCTACAAAACGTACAACCGCTAGTCACTCAGATAGACGGTAACCTCTTCGCACAAGATATATACGACAGAATATTAGAAGGAGATTTAGACGTAATTTTAACTAGAGATCTACACTGGCACCTAATCGGGTTGCATAGTGATATAGAAAACGCAGAAGGTTGGCTAGACTTTATGAAAGAACGACTTAAAAGTAGAACAGTTGCTTTAGGTTAAAAATAGATCAACTAAAACATTTAGATTACCTAGACCTCAGAATAGAGGCAGATAAAAAATATAGAATATTACCAGACCATAGTATTATAAGGTGTAATTTTGGTAGTAAAGAACATTCACTCCACGGTGAAGATAGACAGCTTAATTCAATAGTAGACTTGATAATTAATTTAAGCGAAAGACTAAAATTAGATAATACTAAATACTCAGAACACCAGAAAAGATTAGAGGAGCTACTTTCTAAACAAGAAAAACTATTTAGTGAAACTAAAAAGAATCTAGACTATATAAATAGTAAAACAAGTAGTAAAAGATCACCTAAAAAAGATTTAGAAAAAATCTTTAAAGACAACCTAATAGATTTAGAATTAAAAATTAGCCAAGAAAGTAAAGAGTTAAGAAAAAATTTAGTGGAAAGATTTCTTAAATTAGAAGAATCTGTTAAGGAATTAAGACTTGCTCTTATTTCATGAGTATTGAAAATACCCAAGAACAAGCAGCAAGAATAATAGAAAAATCTATTCCGTTAACAGACGATTATAAAAATTACATACCAGTCCAAAAATCAGACCAGATTCTGATCCAACAAGGTATAGTAATTACTACATTGATTGGTCGACTTACATAGAAAAATAGACCATCTCACAGATAGAGTAAATAAATTAGACCAGCACATTTTCATAAATACTATAGACAAAGATATAAGAAATTCACAAAAAGATAAAGAATCTCAAGCTATAGATAATCTAATAGACAAATTAAGTAAAATAGAAATCACTCCCCAAAAAGAAAAGATAAAAGTACTAAAGAAATCACAAAAATGGACTTTCTTCCAACTAGATCAGGAGGTGAAAGACCACGACAAAGTTTCTCTGAAGACAGGGTAGGATCAAGTTTAATCTCAAGAATATTAAACCGAAAAACCCCAGAGGAGACAAACAGACAATTAAGTGAAATTTTAGATGTAGACCGAGATATAAGTATTTTTCAACAAAACCAATTAAATTTGTTGAACCCCAGAACTTTATACAACGCAGGTAGATTTACATCTACGGCACAATTGTATAGACATTATAGAGAAGAGCAACTATCCGTATTAGGAGGTCAGACTCAAAATTTAGACTTAGTCAGTAAAGAATCTTTTAGACAGATTAAGAACAACACAAGAACCCTAATGCACATGGGACTAATAGTAATAGGAATTAAAGGTTTAACAAGAAAAAACCTAGGTAGTAAAGTTTTAATAATGATTTATGACGACCGATGGACAGATATAAAAAAATCCATCATCGGAATGACTGAAATAGACATGACCGACAATGGAGGCATTTTCTATATCAGTCCAGATTTTTTATTAAATCTAAAAGAATTCGGTAGACATATCAAAATTGGCATACAGACAAAAGGCTATGAAGAAATGCATAGTGGAAATAATCTATTAATATGTTTAGGTTTTCTTGGAAAAATGACAACTAATAGTAATACAAAATTTAAAATTAAGATCAATGACGTAGTAGAACTAATGAGTAATAAGGGTATAAACTTAATTAAACCCACAAAGATTCAACCAGAAGAATACGCAGGGTTGGAATGGAATCTTAATCAATTTTCCAGAAAAGAAAGGCTTTTACAATCGACTGCTCATCTAGAATATACGAATAGACATGGAGAGACTTCCATTAGATTTACAGATTACAACTATACTCCGCAAAAAGCTTGCGAAATAGAAACAGAAAGTACTATAGATGAAGAAGAATTAAATTTAATGAACATAGAATTAATCCAAGAAGGCTTCGAGGTAGACATAGCTATAGAAAAAGCTCGAGACCTGAAAAGACAAAAACCAAAAATGTTATTTAGATGTAAAGGGTGTAAAAAAGATAATATGGAGTTAGACGAGACAATAACCCATTTTAAATTGTGTAAACTAAGAACAGATAATTTAGGATACCAGCAAGAACAGCTGGCTAAAGAAAAGAATGAGATGTTAGAAGAAATCTGGAAAGATTTCACTGAAATAAATAATTTAGACTCAGACTTTGAAACAACCTCTGAAATAAGTCATAAAGAATTAATGGAAGCTAGCACTTCTAGCTCTAGTCCATTTCAGAGAACAGGAGAACCGATTCTGATAAATACTAGTACAGGTAATGTACCTAGACGAAGAGTATGGAGAAATTTAGAAGAACCTATAGCAGCCGTTAAACCTTCGGGAAAACGAATGCCTATAGAAGAAAACATAGTACTCCAAGAAGGAGGAAGCAGAGGAAAAATCCTCAACATAGCTGCCCATGATCCACAAAGGTGGAACTCCGTAATAGACATATGGAAGGGTATAGTCGTAGCAGATTACATACAAAGCTACATAGAAACAGATCCAGAGACTATGTACAAATATTTAGAGACTTTCCTAGGAGAATCGACAAAAGCATTATGGGAAGCTTACAAAACCAATTTCCCGGAAGAATTTATCCAATTGGTAGGTATGGGATCAAACCCGTACAATTTCACCAATAAGATTCACACTCTTATCACTGGTGAAGACCCAAATAGTGGACTCATAATTCTACAGAAAAATGCTTTAATTAAATTAGAACAACTTAGCATAAGTAACTGGATATACATTAAAAAGTTTTTAAACGACTTTTTCTACTACTGTACGATCAGCGGAAATTCGTTTGATCAAGACTTAGGCAAGAAGCTCTTCAATAAACTACCCGGAGCCTTAGGTAGAGAAATTGAAGACCGATGGGGTAAACGTGAGGGAATCCTACAAAATCCAACGGCCAAATGGTCCATAGGACATAGGATCCAGCACATAATGGAAATACTCAAGGAGAAGTGTACAAACCTCCAAATACAGAAACAGCTTAAACAAAATGAGCTAAGTTTCTGCAAGAGCGTAATATACACGACTCAGAGTTACGATAAAGACCCCCAAAAGAAGAAAAAGACGTATAAAAGAAAAGACTATAAAAAAGATAAATATAATAAAAAGAAATACTATCTTAGAAAATCAACGGCAAAGAAGCCTTATCTAGACAAAGGTAAACACATCAGAAAGTATCGAGATGATAGGACTTATAAAAATAGACTAGAATGTTTTACTTGTGGTAGTATAGAACACCTGGCAAACACTTGCCCAAAAAGACTTAATAATAATAGTAAAAACGCTCAGCTTATAGAAGATTTCCAGGAGACTCTAATAAGTGTAGACGAATATATGTCGGATACAGAAAGCATATATTCTATAGTAAGTATACATGATAATCAAGACCAATTGATAGATTCATCAGACTCAGAAGCAGATGAATTTATTAATGAATTAGGTATAGACAATCTCAATATACAAGAACTTAATAATTTAGTAAATACAGAATCAGACTGTGATCATTTATTCGAAAAGAATAAAGGATTAGACAGCACAGCGTGTTGCATTTGTAAATGGTTCCCGAGCAGAAGCAAGCGAGCCAAATGCAAAAAGTGCTACATGGAAGGCTGCATAAATTGCCTGCAAAAAGAGTTAAACATAGTTATTGGACCTAAAAAAGACTTGGTAATATTACAAGATCCTGTAATAGACCCGACTCTATCAGTCAGACTTATGACTCTCGAAACCAGAGTTAACATTTTAGAAAATAGACTAAATTCATTAGAAATACAAAAAGACGATAGAATTCTAGATGAACAATTAAAAGAAAATGTAGACGAAGAACATCTAGACGATTTTACGGAACTAATGAATAGAAATTTAATCTGTAACGAGAACAAAAAATTTAGTTCTTTAAAATTATTAACAAAGATTAAAATTTCAAATTATGAGATTACTACTCTAGCATTAATAGACACAGGCTGCACAAGCAGTATAATAAATAAAAAGATTGTACCAGAAAAATTAATTAAGACCCTAGATAAACCATCCTCCGCCATGCAAATGGACGGAACTCATAATTTTTATAGATATTATTTACCAGAAGCAGTAATAAGCTTCATTAATTCGTGTGATAAATTTTATAGCCCAAATTATAGGATAAATAAAATATTGGTAAGAGAATTAAACATAAACACAGATTTTATTTTAGGTTTAGATTTTCTATTACACAATAATGGAAGTTGTACGATAACTAGAGACGGAATTATTTTCCAAAAAGACAGTACCTACTCCCCGGTACAGACTCAAAAGATAGAAACAAAAATAAATCACATCCCGGATATCAATAAAGTAAACAAACAAGACAGTTGTTGTAAAGATTGCAACAGCAATGAAAAATACTGTTGTCAAAACAATAATAATCTAGAAGTAGAAGAATTAGATTTAGATTACCTAGAATCAAACTACTCTTTAGAAGATAATGTCTTAGAAAAAAATTATACATTAATAGAATTAGAAACAAATTTTGTAAATTTTAAAGACGGTTTAAGTAAAATAGGAATCATAAGAGATCAGAAGGATCTAGAAGAAATAGTAAAGACTTTAGATAAATTAGAAATAATAGGTGAAAAGCCTTTAAAATACTGGAAGAATAATAAAATTCTTTGTGAATTGGAAATTATTAATCCAGAGTATATAATTAAGACTGCTTCTATTGAAGCAACAAATCAAGACTTAGCAGACTTTAAAATACAAATTAAAGATTTAACAGATCTAGAAATAATACGACGATCTACGTCAAAACATAGATCGGCGGCATTTATAGTACGAAACCATTCTGAAGAAGTAAGGGGAAAAGCTCGAATGGTCATCAACTATAAAAGACTTAACGACAATACTAGAAGTAATGGATATAAACTACCAGACAAGACTGAGTTAATGAATAGAATACAAGGTAAGACGATTTTCAGTAAATTTGACTGCAAATCAGGTTATTGGCAGGTAAAGATGCATCCAGATAGTATAGAATGGACGGCCTTTACTTGTCCAGAAGGACATTTTGAATGGCTGGTAATGCCATTTGTATTAAAGACTGCTCCCCCAATATTTCAAAAAAAGATGGATATGATTTTCGGGGAATACAAAAGATTTACGATAGTATACGTAGATGACATTCTAGTATTTAGCAATAACATGCAAGAACATTTAGGACATTTGCAGACAGTCTTTAAGTTATTTGTAGACAATGGCATAATAATTAGCAAAAAGAAAATGGTTCTATGTAAACAATACATAGACTTTTTAGGGGTAACGATAGGAGAAGGAAAAATAAAACTCCAACCCCATATTGCTAAAAAAATACTAGATATGCCAGATAAACTAGATAAGACTAAAGACTTGCAAAATTTTTTAGGTATATTAAATTATGCCAGAAACTTCATTAAAGATCTAGGAAAGATTGCTGGACCGCTATATTCTAAAACAGGTTCAACAGGCCAGAAGAATTTCAATACTGAAGACGTAAAAATCGTAAAGCTCCTAAAACAGAGGATCCAGAATATTCCGGATCTCAGCATGCCTCTCGAAAATGATTATTTAATAATCGAGACAGACGGAAGTTTTGAGGGATGGGGCGCGGTATTGAAAGCCAAGACAAATAAATATTGTAATAAAACATCAGAACGTATTTGCGCATACCAAAGCGGTAAATACAAAGAAAAAGGCAATATGAGTAGTATAGACGCAGAGATACTAGCTGTAATATACGGACTGAACGCCTTTAGACTGTATATATTAAATAAGGCAGAAACTTTAGTTAGAACAGATTGTGAAGCTATAGTTAAGTTTCACCAAAAGATTAACGATAAAAGTAGTAGTAGAAGAAGATGGTTAAATTTTCTAGACACTATCTCTATATATAATTTAGTTTTCGAACACATACAAGGTAAAGATAATAATTTAGCAGATCAACTTAGTAGATTAGCTATCACGACAGACAAATCCAGAAAAAATATTAAAGTTTTCCCAAGCTAATGATATTTTTCTTTGTTTTCAGCATGAGTAGCTCGACAAAGAAGACTACTACAAAAGACAAGGGGAAAGGCCCAGCCATACCCCAAGACAATTATAGACAATCAGTATTGGGGAACCTAAACTTTAGGCCCATATCTGCCCTTGAGACTCCCCCTTTAGAGAGACTAATTTTCGGTAAGAATAATTTAATATCTTACCCCCCTTCAAATATGACTTTTAAAGTTTTACCAGATTTTGTTATAGATAAACAACAAAGATGCCTTGTGGATAATTTATGGATTTCTCACACAAGGAAAGACAACAGCCATTTCTTGGCAACTTTAAATAGTACATGTTCTTATTTCCATGAAAAGAACTTAGAAAAGCGTTTTAAATTTTACGTAGTAATTCATGGAAAGACTAAAGGAATTTTTCAGACTTGGATTGAAGTGGTGGAATCAATCAAAGATATTAAAACCCCACTATTCAAAGGTTTTAATGACTTTAATGAAGCCCTGGACTATGCAAGAGGAATACTCGGTCCAAATTACTACCTCTCTCCATCTCTCAGACAAAATCCAAACCAGACCCCACAGTACAACATAAAAAAGGACACAGACAAGATTATTTTTTGTGACCATTGCAATGCAATGACAGAATCCTTCAAAAGATTAAATCAGACCAAAGAAGAACTCCA
Source organism: Anisodus acutangulus (assembly GCA_029783415.1). NCBI lineage: Eukaryota > Viridiplantae > Streptophyta > Magnoliopsida > Solanales > Solanaceae > Anisodus > Anisodus acutangulus. Next base: position 2,731,306 of record CM056504.1, read on the forward strand.
GACCCAGAACATATATCTCCTAGAAAAGAACACAAAATTAGAGTTACTTCTGAGACAAACCCAACAGAGTTCTCCATCTCAAAAAATGGATGAGAGGCAGTGTGCGTTCCTTACGAATGCAAAGAAACCTATTGTATCGGGTATAGATACAACTAGTCCAGGTGCAAGCGGTTCTTGTAAAGACTTATCAAATCCAGTTAATAATTTGCCACTTTGCCCAAAAGTGAACATGAGGAGGCAACCTCCTCTAGACCTAGAAGAAGGCTCCCAAAGACTATAGCAGGATCCCCTCAGACAATAAACAGATATACAAAAAAGAAGCAGCAAAAGAATATAGAGCAAATTATAAAAGACACACTGGAAAAGATTTTCCAAGAACAAATGATTAGCCAGACAAAGGAACCGGAGAAAGATATACATGTAACCAACATAGAATTAGTAGACGAAACACCGGTCCAGGTCCAAGTACAAAATTCAGGACAAGGTTCTAGTTCGGGAAATGTATTCAGAGTAACAGACGATCATATTTCGGACACAGGATCAGACGAGAATTATGAACAAGACGCACAGGACCCAAACGAGGCTTACGACTCAGGAATGAGTTTTGACTCTGTGGCCCTACATAATTTAGACACGTAGAAAGAAGCAACGGACAGCGTTTAAAAGCTGGAAAGTGTTATTATTAGACATAAATCAGAAGACGAAAATAAGAAAGGGACAGGACAGCATCTCTACTTTTGCAAAAGTTTGTCAAACTTTACGGAAAGTAATATGCCACCAACAGAAGACGACAAAACCAGAAAGAAAGTTTTTCAACAAAGCAGACAGCGACGATGGGGCCCCAAGCGCACCCGGCCGAAAGCAAAAATTGAAAGATTCTTTATGGAATTGAAGTCCGCAGCTGAAGTCCGGATCTCTTAATATAAATATAAGACTCCAAAGACAAAGAAAACAGACAGAGAGAAAAAAAAAAAAAAAAAAAAGCAAGTGCGAACAAGAAGTGAGCAATTGCCATAAACACCAGACTATTTCCCTCTTCCCCATATGTTTCCATCCTACGCTCCCATTGTATAAACCACTTAGCATGTAAGATAGTTTGAGTGATTTCATTTCCGCAGTAGCAGTAGATATATATATATATATATATATATATATATATATATATATATATATATATATATATAAAAGAGCATCCCATAGAATATTTGGATTTGAACATATGCAAATTAGAGTATTTAATTGGAAAAAGGAATCTTCAAACAAGGTATATGATTAATATCCCAACACTCTACGTACTAGGCCACCACTTCGAGGTGCGGCCCTAATCGTTGATCAATCCTATTCTAATACTATAGACCGAACAAGAGAGTCCATAAAAAAGACAAGCCTATTAGGTGGAAAAATTATTCATCAGCCTACAAATGTATTATTACATATATTTTTTTAAATTAATGAGGGACAATTGGCATGCAATAATGAGATTAATAAAACTCCAATACACAGAAGAGATGAGAACGCAATGGATGTAAATGAAGGGAAGATATATAAACGGAAAAAAAAAGTGGAAAAATTGGTTGATGCAGATTAAATCATGAGTAAAACTAATAAACAGCAGGATTTAGCATTTAAAAGTTAAATTTATTATAATCACTCATATGCTCAGCTCTAGTGAGCTGGAGCACTAGATCATCATATATGAAAAGGTGTACATGTTCAAATACTAAAAAAGACCGCTCAAGGTCCCCGGACATAGCTAGATGGCAAAGGAGGTGAACTTAAAATCCAGTTGGAGGTCTGCAGCGTGGGTTCGAATCCTGGTGGGAGCACTCTGCTCTTTTCTGGGATATGACCTTGTAGGTGATATCAGGTGCTCTGTTCTCAAACCCTGGACATTCAGGCACATCCCGCGATTTACTGGTAGTAGTGTTGAGGGACTGGTACTACTATCTCCAGAAATAGTCTGGCGTAAGCCAGGAAGCTGGATATAAAAAAAAAAGACCGCTCAATCACTCATTAACAAAGGCGAATTTAGAGTGGGTTCTGTGGAATCAGTAAAATCTATTAGGCTATTACACATACACACAAAAAAATAATTAATATATATATATATATATATATATAATGAAATCACACTCATAATAATCTGAAGTCGCTGACTCTAGATTTTGAATTCGGTTCTGCTAATAAGTCATAGGTATTGGTTTTCTCTTGGAATAATCACAAATAAGAACTCCTCCATGTAATTGTACAACTTCATAGCTATTGGTAACTCTCTCTTCAATAACAGAGGTGTTGGAATATGTAAAGCACGTACATGAATAGTAAATAACTATTACAGTGATCGAAAGGATAAACAACAAAGAAGACAACAATAAGTTGTCAATATCTTGATCTTGAATTGAAACTTCAAATATGAAACTTGTATTATGAAATACAAGAACATGAACTGATGCACTTGTGGCTTGTAGATCCGCTGAGAATACGAACGGTTGGAATCCTTTGTTTGTTAAGTTAACACCTAAAACACTTAACAATCAATTAGATAATCACAACACCACCGGCTGAGTCGAGAGATGACTTTCTGTCTTTAAGACAAGATTGCCCCCGTATATAGGCTTTAAGGAAGTGTGGACAATAGTCTCCCAAGATGAAGCAACAAACTATCAAGTGTGCAAAGTCTACACAAATGATCTCAGCTAAGAACACGAATAATGAAGATTGTTAAGAGAATGATTGATGTCAGGAAAATCTGATCTCTTTGTGGTGTTGTTAATTTGTTTTTCTGTTCATGGTGATCTCCATGTTCATCTATAGAATTGAGCCAAAGGCCTCAATTTATAGGTGTGCAAGATGGCATTTCAAATGCCCTATAATGGAAATCAATTGTCATGTAATGGATGACATTTAACCCCCAAGTAATGCAGCAACATAATGGTCCAAGTAATGGCCATTATTGGGTGGATTCAATGCCATTGAAACCACCTCAACAACCAAACCTTTGGGATTCCGTCGAGCAAACATTTCCTGGAAAGCGCCACGGCGCTACAAGGGAGGCGCCGCGGCGCTCCGACGCTGCAGCCCAGTCCCGGAGGCATCGCGGCCCTTCTCGGCTCCGCGACCCTTTCCGACTCGTTCCATCTTACACCTCGCACAATTCTTCCTTCGTTTACCAACGTAGAACACTTGTTATTTATCCATTAACCATCTATCATTCTATGTCTCAAACATTTCACTTACGTACCAATATCTCTTTCATTAACGAAATTTACGATACTTGGCACTAAGATTGCGCGTGTGTGGAAACGATATTTCCGACGTGCGGGGCCCCAGTTGTTCGAGTCATAAATAATGGGATAAACTTAATTCCACATTAGTAAATTTTCAACAAGAAGTTGGTTTGAATTGAACAAGATTAGACTTCTGAGAATGGTAATTTGTTATAATAAAGGCAATTTTTATTGGTTGTTTTAACACAAGGCCTTCTATTTTTCCCATGGAGTTCATCAAGAAGAGCAAAGGCTTCTTAGGCCGCTTCTTGGCCTATCTTCGATATGTCTTTATTGTTTGGTGCCATCTGAGAGTTAATGGCTGCAAATTAACTTTTGTTGTGTGTAAAGAATTGGCTTTTTGCTTAGCAATAGAAAGGAGAGAAGTTGGTTGTGTTTATTGAGAGGGCTAATGGATAGGACCCCTATTTATAGGCATTATAAATTAACCATGGAACAAAAGGAAACTTTAAAAAAGATTATCTCAAATGGTACTACCAACTTGTCTTTGTTTTTTGTTTTTTTTTTGTTTCCAATCAGGTGATGTTACTCGTTTTAGGACCTCAATTAATTCAGATTCGCGTCGCATAAGCTTCCCTAAAGAAAAGAAGCGCACAACTTCCTATAAGAATTTCTTCCATTCTTAGAGTCAGATTCTTTTATGATATTTCCTCTGTCGTTCATTTTATCGATTATATATCACTTTAGAAATCAAAAGAAAAAAGTAGTCCAACATTTTTGTAACGTTAAATAATAAAGAACATACTAATTTGTCGTTAGTAACTCATTTAAGGAAGAAATAAAGTAAACAAGTTAAGTTTTATGCACTGACAGTATAAAAGATATTTATACAATCGAGTTACTTCTAAGAAAATTTTAAATAAACTTGTATAAACATTAATTGATAGCAATAACCCCTTCTTTTTTAGAATGGAAAAGGGCCAAAAATACCCCTAACATATTGAAAATGGCTCACAAATAACCTCCTTTCACCTTTTAGTTTAAAGATACCCCCAACCATTGTTTTTGGCTCAAGAATACCCCCCTCCTTCCACCTTTGGGTCCAAAAATACCCTCAACCTTGAAAATTCAATATTAGAGGTTTGAAATTTTATTTTCTTTACTTTTTATTAAGGAAGCAGTATTCAGCTCAATGAATATAAGGAAATAAATAAAAATATAAAAAAGAACCATCTTAAGAAAAAAAATTAAAAATTTAAAACAAAAAGAAGACAGAATTAGCTGCAACGAAGTTACGTTCCTCTACCGTTTGGATACAGTTTAGTAACATCATGTTAATTTCATTATTTTTGTTAGCATGATTTATCCTTTATTGTTTTATTTCCAAAAGGCAGGTTAATATGATTATGAATCATGGGAGGCTGCTTATTTGTTAAATTCGTCGGATTTTTGTATTTTGTTGATTACCAAAGATAAAAGAACTGTGAATCTAAATTATCATGATGAATGTTTCACAAAACCAATAGTTAAAACCAACAAAAGAAAAAAAATGATTTCTCAATTTCTAATCAAGTTGGTCTTGACAGGGTACTCGTATAATATGTTTTTTAGAATTTCTAATTTTCCTTTGGATTTTATATTTTTGCTTGTATGTGTAAATTATAAACGGTCTTACAATAACAACAACAACATATTCAGTGAAATCCCACAATGTGGGGTTTGGTTGCGTAGAGTGTACACATACCTTATCTCTACCTTGATAGGTAGAACAATTGTTTCTGAAAGACTCTCGGCTTAAGACAAAGCATAATCACAAGCAAAGCAAGAGAAACGGTCAGTTGAGGGTATCTCTAGATCAAGAGCTCGTTTGAATGGGTTTATGGCTTTTGACTTATAAGCCAAAAGCCATAAATTAGGAATTCTAACTTATGACTTTTGGCTTATTTTTGTTATTTTGGCTTAAGAACAAGTGTTTAAAAATATTTTTTTATTTTATCCAAATACTAAAGAATGCTAAAAGCAATTTGACTTAAAATCACCTAATATAAGCCAATCCAAATAGGCTCCAAAAGGTGGGGGAGGGGTATCTTTAAGCCAAAACCTAAGATTGTGGATATTTTTAGACCAAAAAGTGTAAGGAGGGTATTTGTGAGCCATTTTTCATATGTTGGGTATTTTTTATCCTTTTCCATTTTTAGAATAGGACTCTAATCAAAATTTTAAAATATTAATGATCTGAACGTATAAATAAGAATTATATTACCTCTAACTAAATTTTCCAATCTTTGACTTCTACTCCAGCTACAACTAGGAACAAGTTTGGTCCTTACTATTCATCGATTGTATTCATCAATAATGTACAATATATATAATAGTATAAGAATGTCTAAACTAGGTAAATAATCAACCTAATTACAATAGAAATATAATTCTACCTAAAATAGGAATATAATTCTACATAAATTAAGATATATACAATTAATGAAAGATTATTCGGGAAATATTCTATTACATCCCCGCAGTCGAAGCGGGATGTTCACGAGCACTGAGACTGCCTCGAAAATCATCAAATAGTATGTGCGGAAGTCCTTTGGTGAATATGTCGGCAATCTGATATCTGGAAGGAACATGAAGGACACGAACTTGATCACGAACCACTTTTTCGCAAACAAAATGAATGTCCATCTCAATGTGTTTAGTGCGTTGCTGTTGGACGGGATTGCCGGAAAGATATATTGCACTAATATTATCATAGTAGACCAGTGTTGCCTTTTGAATCGGGCAGTAAAGCTCAAGTAGAAGGTTGCGGATCCAACAAGACTCAGAGACGACGTTGGCGACACACCTGTACTCTACTTCGGCACTGGATCGGGATAGCGTAGGTTGCCTTTTGGAAGACCAAGACAATAGGTTATCTCTGAGAAAAATGCAATAACCAGACGTAGAGCATCGGGTGACAGGACATTCACCGCAGTCAGCATCAGAATAAGCAGTGACACCAGTGAGCGAGGACTTGTATAGATGTAATCCGAAGTGAAGTGTACCTTGGACGTATCGTAAAATATGTTTGAGGGCATGCATGTGTGCTTTCGTCGGATTATGAATATGTAGGCAGATTTGTTGCATGGCATAGGATATGTCAGGTCTCATGAATGTGAGGTACTGCAGGACCCCAACCAGGTTATGATAGTGAGTCGGGTTTGAATATGGGGGGTCGGAATCAACGCTGAGCTTGGAATTGGTGTCTACTGGCATGTGGGGTGGTTTGCAAGATGTCATGCCTTCACGGTCAAGGATCTCTTCGGAGTACTTCTTCTGACACAGATATTCCGATTTAAATTACTCAAATTGGAATAAGATGAGAGAGTATCTTGTGATGCCGTCATGTGAGATGTAACATTTGTATTCATATACCAATTATCATCTGGAGCTTTGAGTAGAGCTGGCCAGTGGGCCGGGCTCAGGACTGGCGGGCTGGGTTTGGCGGGGTCAGGTCGGTGCGGGGCGGGTGAAGGGGGCGGGATCTAGGCTGGCGGGATTTGCCGAAGTTCCGTCCCGATCCAGATCCCGTCGGAATCGGGTCGGGGCGAGGTCGGGTCGGGGGAGGGATCGGGATCGGGATCCGGGGAGGTTTTTCCTATTTTTTTTTAATAACATATGTATAAAAATCTCAATAATTAAACAAGACAAGATAGTGTAATAAAAACATTCCAAAGCTGTTTTTGTGCCTCTTATATTATTTAATAGACATATATTTTTTTTATAATACAAATACAATTGTCAAAATTACAACTTTGTGGTGTTGTCCAAAAGTTGCAAATTACATAATAAAATTGCAATTAAAAAAATTACATTCTGAAAAAAACCTGTTCTAGTTTCTTGATAACTTCATGTGACTCTTCGGTTGGAATTGGTATTTGTTGGTCAAATTGATCCACGTCGCTTCCACCACCTTCAGATAAGATTTCATTGTAGTTTTCGTCTTCTTCTTCGTTGATCTCCGGTTGGCCGCACCTTCTCCGCTCCGCTCGTATCCAATCTCTGAATAATACTACAATCTCCAAGCTGTCTCCGGCTAATGAGTGTCTGTGGTCTCCTATTTGATATCTGCCGGCAGAAAAAGCGCTTTCAGACGCAGTTGATGACGCTTGAATGTTCAAAACATCTCGGGCCATCATTGAAAGTGTCAGAAAGGTCTTCTCATTCCCCTTCCAGTATTTCAGCAAGTCTTCACGTCCTTCTTCATTGAGAACTGCTTGGTACGGTACATAACCCTGCAAAATAAAAATATCAAACTCGCTAATTTGGTTAGTAGGGGTACGGTCGCACATTCTATTTCTGAGGCTTTCAATACTAGCCGCAGAAACAGCATGTCTTTTGTGAGGTTGTGTTGAAGAAGAAGAAGAAGAAGAAGATGGTATGAAAGCCGGTATGTTACTAGCACTTTCTTGTTGGTAAAACCTATATACTTTTTTGCATTGGTCTTCTACGCTAGACAACACTTCTTCTTTAGTTTGTTCAATAGGTGGTGGGTGATTTGAATTTTTGAGACTTGGAGGTGGTAGTACTTATATACAATCGTAAATAGTTTCAATAAGTGATTTAGTACCGTCTATTTTAATAGTCGGATTTAATACAACATCAATAATATAAATAGTGGGAATAGGAATAAAATATTTTTTTATTTTGATAAACATTTTTTAATAGCTGCCATATAAGCTGGTTTTTCCATATATTCACTAAGTAATAAAAATATTAGAGCTATATAAAACAACATAGTTGAAATAGTAGGATAATATATACCGAAAAATTCTTTTGTTGCTTGAAAAAATTTCTCTAAAAATACAATAAGTTCAAAAATTTTTACCCAATCGCTATCTACAACCATATCAGCTGGATTTTGATTATGAGAGTTAAACAATAAAGTTATAGTTTTTCTATAGTCATAAGCAACGAGTAGTTGCTCGTATAAAGAATTTCACCAAGTGTTACTTCTTCTGAAAATTTTCTATAAGGTAGTTGGCAATCGTGACAAGTTTTTTTATATTCTTTTCTTCATTGTATTCTATTATTTTTAAAAATAAAGTTTATAGCAAATTGTATTTTACTAAGAATGTCTTCAAAAAGTGATAGACCATCCTTTACAATTAAGTTATATATATGGCACACACATTTTATATGAAAATGATATGGAAAAGATGGAGTTAAACTATTTTTTTAAATTGTAATAGCTTAATTGTTAGAAGAAGAGTTATCTAATGTAATAGTCATAATTTTATCAGTTATTCCGTAATAATCGCACACTTGATAAATATTTTCTGCAATAAAAGTACCAGTGTGCCTATCATCTATATATCAATACGCTAAGATACATTTTTGCATAGACCATTTATAATCTATCCAATGACAGGTTACCGTTAAATAATCATGGTCGTTAGTACTACGGCCTATATCAGAAGTGATAGCCATTTTTCCATTAAAATGATATAATGAATAACGTAAATACTGTTGATATTCATGTGCGAAAATGTTCAGTATCAACAAAATCATCCTGTGTAGCAATAGGATGACTAGAAGAAGTATCATTGCCCTTGTTGCCCCTACTAGAAGAAACTTGACCCCTACCCGTAAGCATACGTTTAAATCCTTCGATTATAAATTTATAATTATACTAATAAATAATTACAGTAAATGAAATTAAGTGCGCTAAATAAAATAAATAGACAATAATAATTTAATGAAGGAACGAATGTACCAAACGTCGACGTGTAATCCAGAGGTTGAAAATTGAAACTTTGCTCGATAGAAGATCCTCAAGCTAGTTGCCAACTTCACTCCCAATTCCCAAATGAATAAATAAAATTGAATATTTAGTAGACAATGTAGACTTGTAGAGAGATAGATTGAGAGATTAGAGAGATTGTAGGAAGATTTGTGAGAAAAATGAAGAGAAAATGAGGTATTTATAGTTGGAAACTTGGGTTAAAGTGTAAATATAATAACTTATATGTTAAAAATAAATATTAAGGGGGTAGGGGGGGAGGTCAAAAATGGTCGTTGCACAACGGCCAAATGTAAAATGGTCGTTGGTGCAATAACTATTTTTGCAAAAGGGGGGTTTCGGGTGGGATCGGGATCGGGTCGGGATAGGCGGGACTGGGGCGGTCCAGGACGAGATATTGTCCCGTCCCGATACCAATTTTTTTTAACTACTCGGGTTCGGGCCGACCCGGCCCACTGGCCAGCCCTAGCTTTGAGTGACATGGTGTTCATTACTGCCTCAATGTCAGTCGGTGCATAAGTTGATGGCGGGAGGGCATGTGCTATGTAGGCCTGTTGTGGACGTGAACAGAGTATGCCAGGGTGGGCCTATTGGTTCTGATGTGGATTCCACGAGGATGTCAGATATAGGAAAGGAGGAGAGGGCATGACGGTGGGGCCAGCGACCACGGAGGCTGGCTATTTCTCTTTGGCGAGGCGCCCTTCCGTCGCCGTTGTTGCCGGAATTCCATTCATGCGGCCGCCAGCGGGTGATTGCTCGGCGGTTGTTCTGCCGGTGGATGTGAACACTGCGGGTCCTCGGGCCAGCGAAATGGTTGCCGGAGTTGGAGGCACTATCGTCGGCGGAGGGCCCGACGGTGGTGGTGATAGCGGCGTTGACAATGCTGGCCTGAGTGGTGCTGCGCTTGATTTTTTGGGTTTACTCAAGAATAAGCTTCGAACGGGCCTCATAAAACGGAGGTAACGACGTCCATTGCTGAAGGATGGTGGCAACATCGTCATAGAATTCGTTCAAGCCTGCAATAAGTTGCATGACCAATCGTTGATTAGTGACTGGTGCGCCGACGTTGGAGAGTTGGTCGGCAAGCATCTTAAGTTCTTGACAATATGTAGACACGTTTGGGAAATCATCATGATGATGTCATTGGACTGATTTTCAAGGTATAACGCTCATTGAGTTTTGTCGTCGTGGAAAATACTTTCAAACGTTCCCACGTTTGGCGGGCAGTGACATCGGTCTCAATGATGGTGTGCAACAAATCATTAAAGACTGTGTTGTATATTCACTGGAGGGCAATTTGCGTCAAACGAGACCAGTGCATCATCGTAAGTCGGCGAGGGTAGGTCTGTGGACTTCGGCGTAGGAGGGATGATGTGGTCGATAATTTCGTAAACACGATAATGGATCTTAAAAAGCTCCGCCCACGAGGATTATTGACCCATTTCCATCTCAAGGGTGATAGGGATGAAGTTTTTGATGTTGTTTACTGCAAGTGAATGATGGAATTTGGTTTTGTCAGCAATGGAAGATGAAATTTAGGAGGAGAAGGGAGAGAGAATGGCTGAAAAAAAAACTAGGGCTTCGTGGGTGTGACGGTCGAGAGCTATGGTCGGCGGCGGTGGAGATATTTTTAGGCTACTGATACCATAAAAGAATATATTCCTCGATTGTATTCATCAATAATGTACAATATATATAGTAGTACAAGAATATCTAAACTAGGTAACTAATCAACCTAATTACAATAGAAAATATAATCCTATCTTACCTAAAATAGGAGACCTAATTATAATAGTAATACAAGTCTACATAAATTAAGATATATAATCAATAAAAGAATATTGATAAAATATTCTATTATTTACTATGCAAAACAAGAAAATCTTATCCATACATGATCATTATTATTATCAGTAAAAAACAACAACCTCGAAAGTCCCAAAGCTGATTTTTTGTTAGTTACTTACAAGTCACTTACCAACAATACTTGTATTCTTCTCTTCCTTTTCTTTTCAGTTTTTCTACAATTTTTCTGTGATTTAGACTTTGCAATTTGGATTGACATGGCGAATCGGACTTCGGATCTTGTCGGACGGGTCGACCCGGCTCAGAGTTTCGACATTGAAGCTCTCCTTCGCTATGCATCTGCTAACGTTGATGGATTCCCTTCAAATATCTCTAATTTCACTCTTTCTCAGGTATGAAATTGAAAATTTCACTTTTTCTTTAACTTGAAATTATGATCAATTTTTTTTGTTTTGTTTAAATTCAATTTATGTGAGCTGAATTGGGATTAGTGTATGTTTAAAACTAGTTGTTTTGCTAGCAATTAACTAATGTAACAACTGAAAGAAGAAGCTCGACTAAGGACTAAGTTTTGCGATTGATTTTTTTCCCCGGAAAAGGCTCAAATATGTCATCTAACTATCAGAAATGACTCATTTATGCCACTCGTCAATAGTTTGGCTCATTTATGCCATAATTGTTACCAAAATGGCTCATCCATGCCATTTTCAATTAACGTCGGTTTTACAATACCAGATATGACACATGGCCTCCAACTAGATTATGGTTGTGGGTGGGTCGGGTGTATGAGTCAGATTTTTTATTAATTTGGAATTTAAAATTGAGCTCGTTTAATTAAACGACGTGGACCTCTAATTGGAGGCGACATGTCATATCTGATATTGTAAAACCATCGTTAATGAAAAATGGCATGGATGAACGATTTTTGTAACGGTGATGGCATAAATGAGCTAAACTATTGACGAGTGGCATAAATGAGCCATTTCCAATAGTTCGATGGCATATTTGAGCCTTTTTCATATTTTTTTGTGTGTATGTGCTAAGTGTTTGATTGATCAGATATGCTGAAAATAGAAAAAGGAAAAAGAAAATTTGATTTTGTTTTTTTGGAATTATGGCAAATAAAGCAAGAAAAGTCTTGTGCTTTACTGAATTTTTTTGGGTTTCCCACCCACTGTCCAGTAGCGGTATTGGAGCCCGACTATATCCAGATTCGCGCCGGCTAGAACCCATTTCTGGAGAAGTGCTCCCTACCAAGGCTCGAACCTGAGACCTCTGGTTAAGGGAGGAGCAGCCCCATCGTTGCTGGCCAACCCCATTATTAACAGACCAGGAATTACTGGTATTACACCTGGTAAATTGTCCAACATTAGTGGGTCGGAGGCAATTTGCCTCCTTATATGGTCTTGGATAATCCTCACTTTTGAGCTAGCTTATATGGTTGAGTTATGCCCAATATTCATTTTTTATTATGGTCTCAAAGCTAAATCCACTTGATTCTTGTTTCACCTGATGTTGGGCCCCTATATTATCTTGTTTGGCAGGCTTGGACGTGTGGGGGTGTTGCATTGTCTCACATTGGTGGGTGGGAGGCAATTTGTCTCTTTGTATAGTCCTGGGCAGACCTCACCGCTTGAGTTAGATTTTGGGTTTGAATTAGGCTCAAGGTCCATTTTTTATCAACACCGGAATATGATATCCTTTTCATTTGGTCTATAGATACAATCTAAATGAAATTTGACTAGTTTTTGAACTTTTAATGCAATACTGGTGACTATTAATTCATTTTTTCCAATATCAATGGTGTTTGGGTCAACTTGCACGCACCTTCATTACTCCTCCATCAGGTACCTGCTACCTCTCACCCGCACAAGTACTAGGTTTTAGGCTTGTGGCAAGAATCATCAAGTGTTTTTGTCTTTATTGGGATTTCTATTCTGGTCACCCATGGTTTTCAGCCACTTCATTGATTAGTATGAGACACTCTTGGGTGCCTGGTAACAATCGATTCCATTTGGTTCGTTACCGAGAGAATCTCCAATAGCGGTGCTTGCTATTTCATTCTTGGTAATTAGAGATTGTCTAGTAATCTTTCGAGAAGGTGCAAGACACAACGCTTCCAAGTAGAGGTTGTTATTGTCTGGAGAAACTTTTCATGACTTACTTGAATTAGAGCATAATTATATGCAGAAACAATGGCACAACTATTTGAAAGTTTTCACTATTTCTCTATTGCGTTGCATTTGAGATAGGTCAGCTTGTATGCACTTTAAAAATAAAAAAAATTGTTTCAATGTGTTATGAGGACTACAAAAGGATGTCAAAAGATTGTTGTAACACTATACCAGTGCCTATATGGCGGACTGTATGGAAGGAAAGTAATCAGAAATACTTTGAAGGCAAAAAGGAGAATATTTGTAACTTAAAGTCTAGATGTTTTTCTCTTTTAGCCTTTTGGTGTAAAGAATAAAAATGTAGAGGAAGTAGATAGGATGATTAATTTCCGTAGTTTCTTTTTACATGTAACTATTGTTCTAATTTGCCCTGATAAAAAAAACTATTGTACTAAGTTGCATATTGCTATACTACAATTTCAAATATACGTATGTTCCGGTTATGCACTTCTTCCGTTTCTAACACAGTTTTAGTTGCAAAGTTCGTCATATTAAAAATGTTGTATTCCTTGTGAATCAGTTCGGGCATGGCCAATCAAATCCTACTTTTCTCATCGAGGTCCGTTCAGGAACCTTTGCAAAGAGATATGTGTTGAGGAAGAAACCGCCTGGAAAGTTGCTCGCATCTGCTCATGCTGTTGAGAGAGAATATGAGGTTGTAAATTCTGTTTCTCTAATGAATTTATTTATAGTTTGTTTCCCTTGGAGGTGGTGGGGTCGATGAAACCGTCACATATTTATGATACTTTTTTGTATTACATGGTGTTGTTGGCAAAGGACTTCATTTATTTTAGTCTGATAATTAATATTTGGTTGTGTTTATTTTTTGACATTTTGATTTTTGATATTTCAGGTTCTACATGCACTAGGTACTCATACTCGGGTTCCAGTCCCCAAAGTATTTTGTTTGTGTACAGATTCAAGTGTGATTGGGACTCCGTTTTACATTATGGAGTATTTGGAAGGACGTATATTTATATACCCAAAACTACCTGTATGAACGCTGTATTCAACCTTATACTCCAAGATTAGTCAAATTGTTAATGCAATAAAAAATATGTTTTCTATAGGTTGCTTCTATTTGTTTCAAAAGGTGCTCTCTATCTATTTTAGGGTGTAGCGCCGAAGAGAAGGAGGGATATATGTCGTGCAGTTTCTCAAGCGTTGGCCTCTCTTCACTCTGCCAATGTTGATGAAATCGGTTTAGGTAACTATGGGAAGCGGAAAGACTACTGTAAGAGACAGGTGCTCAAACTATATATTTGTAGAAAAAAATAGATATTGTTGTAATTTGTCTCTGCATCGGTCTATTAGTCTTGAAATTTGAAATTTGTCATACTAGGCAAGATATACAGTGTGACTGCATCATTCAATTACTCTCTCTGTGTGATATGATTTATAGCCTGTTTGGCCAAGCTTCTGGTAAGCCAAAAGTGTTCATTTTCTCAAAAAAAATGCTTAAATTAGAGTTGAGATGTTTGGCCAAGTTTTTATGAAAAAAAAAGTGATTTTGAGTAGGAGTAAAAGTTGTTTTTCATGTTACCAAAAAAAAGAAAAGTTATTTTTCAAGAAGTTGAAAAAAGTAGTTTTTCCTCACAAGCACCTTTGGAACCTTGGACAAGCACATGTTGCTGCTCTAATATTGGCAAAAGTGTTTAACTGTATTGATTAGTCAAACACAAACGGCTATTCTCCAAAAGTACTTCTAACAAATACACTTTTTGAAATAAGCAGCTTTTGAAAGCTTGACCAAACAGGCTGTTATGCTCCTTTGTCCTTGGGATAGTATGTCAGCGTCACGTTTATGAGTTCTTGTGTTGTGTGATAAATTCTCCGACCTACTTCAGGTGGAGAGGTGGGCCAAACAATATCTTCTATCTACTGGTGAGGGCAAGTCCAGGAGAAACCTTAAAATGTTAGAGCTGGTTGATTGGTTGCGACAACACATTCCCCTTGAAGATTCCTTAGGGGAAACATCTGGTTTAGTACATGGTGACTTTCGGATTGACAACGTTGTGTTTCATCCCACCGAGGTGCAGTCACTGAAAGTGTTTATAATTCTTTTCGTTCCTGCATTTAATAGTCCTTAACCATGTGTGTCAAATCACCCCCTCCCCCTAACACACACAGAGAAAGGTGCACCTTGGTCAAGTGTGACACCATCTCATGCAAAAGCTTAAGCTGTTAAAGAGAGCACACTTTTATATTACTTAATTATTCTCAACACGCCCCCTCACACGTGGGCATAATTCTTTTTTCATGGCCAAGCACGTGGAAATATCTTTTTGATAACGGGTGGTGATGAGATCCGATCCCAAGACCTCTGCCTGCTCTGATACTATGATGAAGTGTGTGACCATCTCATCTAAAAGCTTAAGCTGTTAGAGAGAGCACACTTTTATTACTTAATTATATTCTAAACACACCTGACTCTATAGTTGATCTTGTAGGACAGAGTCATAGGAATTCTTGATTGGGAGCTGTCGACTTTGGGTAATCAGATGAGCGATGTTGCCTACAGCTGCTTGGTACTGTGCCACCCTTTTTCAACTTGTAATTCTTTTCTTATAATTTTTTGTATAACTACATGAACCGTCATTAATCTTTATTATCTTAGCTAGGATTTTCAGTTTCACAGGACTATTTATGGAGCTGAATAAGAAAACTTCTAAATTTCTTATTTCTTCCTCTTTTCTAATCAGCACTACTATGAGAATATTTCATTAGAAGATGTAGAAGAGAATAACGGCTTTGAGCGCAGCAGCTTCCCTGAAGGAATACCTTCTCTTCCAGAATATCTTGCAGATTATTGCTCAGCAGCTGTAAGGCACACTTTTCTTTGTCTTTGTTAGATGGTTATTTGTGGACAGGTGGATTTTTTTTATGTTGTTTCTCAACTGACTAGTTCAATGAATTTCATCGCTCAGCACTGAAGAATTTGTTCTTGCTGTTTTGCAATAAGAAAAATATTGAGAATGCCTACCTGTGGTTTCTTTGCAGAAATTTTCACCAGTTGTCTCTTTTTAGGACAGTTGTTTAGTAAATGACCTTCTTTTTGTTTCTCTTGCAACTGATTGGACCTTTTGGACCACGGTCTAAAGATCCTTTTTTAGCAAACTGAAAATCCTAATGAGAAAACGTTGGACCACGGTCTAAAATTTTGTTAGTTATTGTAAACGTTAGACGCCAGTCTAATGTTTAGTCTGTAAGGTTGAGAAATATATGAGAAAAGTCTAATGTTGTGAGGAAGGGTAATTTCCAAAATCTAAGTAGGGGCCTAAAAAGGGACATTTGTGTAAATCACTCATTTCTTTCCCATACCCAAAATAATTGAACATAGAGCACAACTTCATGGTCTTTTTTGTTAGTCTCTAGAAAAGAACAGTGTAGACATAAGGGAATAAGACAGAAAAGTAAGCTGCCGTTAGACGTTTTGTGAACTCCAGTTACTAATTTAATATTATAGAAGGTTAATTTACTGTATCTCAGGATTCTAAGGGTCTTTCTTTGGCTTTAATATTGGCAATCAGGGAAGACCATGGCCAGTTGATCAATGGAAGTTCTACGTAGCCTTTTCTTTGTTTCGTGGGGCTTCGATATATGCTGGTGTACACAGCAGATGGATCATGGTATCGCCTTTTTGACCCGCAATGTGGATGATATTTCTTGATTTTGGTCCATGAACTTTGTTAAGAAGGATTAGTAACCAGTATTTGACTTTTATATTCACTTTGTAGGGTAATGCTTCTGGAGGTGAACGTGCCCGGTTTGCTGGGGAAAAGGCTGATTCCCTCATCAAAACTGCATTGTTATTTATTCAAAGAAAATCCGTTCTCCCCCTTCACCCACCATCTGGTAAATATTGCTTTTGAACGATTGTTTTCTAGTTAAGTTTAGAAAATGCTTCCCTTCAATTTTTTTTCTTTTCCTCACGTTATATATACAACAAACATACCCAGTGAAGTCCCACAACGTGGGGTCTGAGGAGAGTAGAGTGTACGCAGACCTTATCTTTACCTTGGTAAGTGGAGAGACTGTTTCCGAAAGACCTCGGCTCAAGACAAAGTATAGGCACAAGCAAAGCAAGAGAAACGGTCAGACCCGAACAAGAAATTTAAAGCAGTATGCAAATGATGGTAACAAAAATGAATAAGCCATGATAAAGCATTCTGAAAAAAGAAGCAGTAACTAACGCAGGTAAATAAGATAAACAAAGTACACGAAAGAACATACATCAACAGAAATTAAATGACAGGGGACTATAAAACAATACTACGCCTACTAGTATGATAGGCTAAGCAGGGCTACAATAATAACACTACAACTACTAGTATGTAAGCGTAAGTAGGACTACGCTCAACTACCTACTACCCTAATCTGTGTCCTCCACAACCCCCTATCTAAGGTCATGTCCTCAATAAGTTGTACCTGCGCCATATCCCGTCTAATTACCTCTCCCCAATACTTCTTCGGCCTACCTCTACCCCTCCTGAACCCATCCATAGCCAACCTCTCACACCTCCGCACTGGGGCATTTGTGCCTTTCCTTTGTACATACCCAAACCATCTCAACCTCGCTTCTTGCATCTTATCCTCCACCGAGGCCACTCCCACTCTGTCCCGAACATCATTTCTAATCCTATTCCTCCTTGTATGCCCACACATCCATCTCAGCATCATCATCTCCGCAACTTTTATCTTTTGGATGTGCGAAGTCTTGACTGACCAACACTCTGCGCTGTACAACATAGTCGGTCTAACCACCACCCTATATAACTTGCCTTTAAGTTTTGATAGCACCTTTTTATCGCATAAGACTCCAGATGCGAGCCTTCATTTCATCCACCCTACCCCAATACGATGTGTGACATCGTCATCAATCTCTTAATTTCCTTGGATAATAGACCCGGGGTTCTTGAAGCTTCCTTTCTTTGGAATGACCTGAGTACCAAGTCTCACCTCCACGCCTATCTCATGGTCGCTCCAGTTACTGAACTTGCACTCCAAGTATTCTGTGTTGGTCCTACTCAGCTTGAACCCTTTAGACTCCAGAGTTTGTCTCCAAATCTCCAGTTTAGCGTTCACTCCGCTGCGAGTCTCATCAATCAAGACTATGTCATCTGCGAATAACATACACCATGACACCTCCCCTTAAATTTATCGCGTCAGTCCATCCATCACCAAGACAAATAAGAATGAGCTAAGAGCTGATCTCTGGTGTAGCCCCATCATCACTGAAAATGCTCCGAGTCTCCTCCTACTGTTCGTACCCTGATCTTGGATCCATCATACATATTCTGATCGCCCTAGTGTACGCCACAGGTACACCTCTAACCTCTAAATATCTCCATAGATTCTACCTAGGGACTTTGTCGTATGCCTTCTCGAGGTCGATGAAAACCATATGCAAGTCTATCTTCCTCTCCTTATACTGCTCCACTCCTAATAAGATGAATGACTTCTGTAGTCGAATGTCCCCGCATGAATTCAAACTGGTTCTCGAAAATAGACACGCTTCTTCTCACCCTCATCTCCACGACCCTTTTTCAAACTTTCATAGTGTGGCTTAACAGCTTGATACTTCTATAGTTGTTGCAACTTTGGATGTCACCTTTGTTCTTGTACAAAGGAATCATTGTACTCCACCTCCATTCTTCGGGCATTCTTGCCGTCTTAAAAATGACATTAAACAATTCAGTCAGCCACTCCAAACCTGCCCTGCCTGCGCTCTATCTCATCAGGTCCAGTCGCTCGTTCCCTGCGCATGCAGCACCCTTAACCTCCTCAATCTTATTACTTCTACAATATTCAAAATTCCGGTACCTTCCGGATTGCTCCAGATCTCCCAGCACAATATATTTATCTTCTTCTTCGTTCAATAATTTATGGAAGTAAGACTGCCACCTCCGTCAAATACGCGCGTCCTCCACCAGTACTTTGCCGTCCTCGTCCTTGATGCACCTCACGTGATCCAAGTCACGGATCCTCCTCTCCCTCACATTGGCTAGTCTGTACAACTTCTTATCCCCGTTTTTTTCCTCTAATTCCACATACAGGCGTTCAAAAGTCGTCGTTTTCGTTGTCGTAACCACTAGCTTTGCCCCTTTCCTCGCCTTTTTATATAATTTCCTATTCGTCCACTTCTACACCTCATCTTTGCTTTCTACCAATTTCGCATACGCCACTTTCTTTGCTTCCACTTTCTCTTGAACTTTACCATTTCACCACCGGTCCCCTCGATGCCCACCACAGCTACCCTGAGAAACCGCTAGCACTTCTCTAACTACCTCCCGAATGCTACTGGCTGTCCTGTCCCACATACCGATCGCATCGCCACTACTCCCCCAAGCCCTTTGGCCATCAACCTATCCTCGTCTCCTTTGCACTAGCCATGGTCAAACTCCCCCATTTGATTCTTAGTCTGTCATCCATAACCCTCCTCTTCTTCTCCATCTTAATCTCCAAATCCATCACCAAAAGCTTATGTCGGGTTGTAAGATACTCACTCGGAATAACCTTGTAGTCTCTACAAAGACCATTGCCACCGAATTACAAAAAGTCACCAAGTGCTCCTCCTTCTTCATGAACCTCGAATTGGCTATCACCATCCCGAAACCTTTAGCAAACTCCAAAAGTGAGACGTCTCCCCCGTTCCTGTCCCCGTGCCAAAGCCTCCATGCACGTCGTCATAACCTCCGGAAGTGACTCGATATGTCCATTGAAATTCCCGTATACAAATAACTTCTCAGTGGGTGCTATACCTCTCACCACCTCGTCCAAATCCTCCCAAAAGCGCCTCTCCTCCTCCTCATCCAAGACCACCTACGGCGCGTAAGCACTAATAATGTTCATAGTGAATCCTCTAACTACCAACTTAATCGCCATCATCTTGTCATTGACCCTTCTAACCTTTACCATCTGATCCCTTAGCTCGTTGTCTACCAAAATGTCTACCCCATTCCTATATCTCGACCTATCCGAGAACCATAACTTATACTCGTCCACATCCTTAGCCTTAGGTCCTACTCATTTGGTCTTCTGGACACAGGCTATATTAATCCTCCTCTTCTTAATAATCTTAACTAGATCTATGGACCTCCCCGTTAAAGTCCCAATATTACAAGACCCTATTCTCAACCTAGCATCTCCCTTATCCCACTTACCCCCCTAACCCTCGCCCCCGTCCCCGATCAAGAACATGACCCTAGTTTACCATCAGTCACCAAAGCCACTAAAACGGATATAAACTAATAGACTAATCAAAGGTTTACACCTAAAACAGGAGCGCCAAGAATGGTATAACTAAAGGCAAGAAGAGTAAATGCAAGAAGCAATACAGTGAAACGTCAAAGAATAGATCCGCAGGTACCAATTCCAGTTGAACCGAACCTGTTTCCCGTCGAAAGTCACTATTCAACGCCGGGAGTTACTGTCACTGCCGGAATTTACTGCTCGCCACCGAAAGTTTCCCGAAAAGTCAAGTATCTTCAGAGACCTGAACGAAAAGAAGAAGAGAAGAGAAAAGAGGGGAAAGAAAAGGAAAAAAGAGAGGAAAAGAGGAGAGGACTGGCCGGAAAATGATGCCGGTAAGAGTCGCCGGTGTCGGAGTAGCGGTGTTCTGGCCAGCGGTCGGAGCGCCAGAAGCAGAGAAAGAAAAGAGAAAAAGTGAAGAAGAGAAGAAAAAGAAGAAAAGGAAATCTGACTGGAAAAGTCACCGGCGTTACCTGGTCTTGTAGTAGTCCGGCGGCATTACCTGATCGCCGGTCGGATTGGTTACCGTCGGGGGGATGGGATGGGATCTGACTGTTGGGGATGGGGGAGAGAGGAGAGAGGAGAGAGGAGAGAGGAGATGAAAACTACCAAGAATATGAAAGTCACAATAAAGAAAGAAAATAAATTGAGCAAATCAATAGTTATCAAATAACAACAGCTTTTTTCAAAATCTTAAGCTCATCTCATTTACAGATCGAGCAATTAAATCGTTCGTACAGACTAGTGTTACTCTCTTTACTTAGCCTTTTTAGTGTTATTAAGTATATATATTCTGTTAGTACCTAATATGGCATTACAACTTTAGAAAAAGCAATTAATGATATTGACTACTACTACTTTTTGCTTGACTTATTGACTAGAGAACGTACTGTTCAAGTCAAATCGAAGTTTGAAAAAATAAAAGGACAAATGGAGCAGTTGATATAATGTAGAGAGAAGAGATACTATAGCAGATCTGTATTACGGTGGAGAGCCGCCGTGGTGAGTTGATGGTATGGGCGGTTTCCGAAATAGGTGGTGTAGTGTAGTGTAGTGTTATGGAGGAGTGGAAGTGGAACAAGTGAGGAGTAAAATATATATATATATGTTTTGGCCAAGCTTTCATAATCTGCTTCTTTTGAAAAGTGCTTTTCGAAAAAGTACTTTAGAGAGTAGCATTTTTGTTTGGCTAATCAATTTGAAAAACACTTGTGTCAATATTAGAGCAGTAGTTTGTGCTTGGTCAATGTTCTAAAAGTGCTTTCAGGAAAATCTACTTTTTTAGCTTTTGAAAAACAGCTTCTACTACTACTTAAAAACACTTACTTTTTTTCCCCTAAAAGCTTGGCCAAACACCTCAATTTTCTAAAATAAGCACTTTTTGAAGAAAAAAAGTACTTTTGGCTTTTCAGAAGCTTGGCCAATCAGGCTATATATATATATAATTTATTTTTATTTTTTTATAACTGAGAAATACTCGAGGCCACTGCGCAAAATCTTGTCTATTATTCTCAATTCACAACCTTGCCTGCTCCATTATTCATGACTTGAATATCATTTGACTTTCATAGATACCTTTAACTGGACTTTTGCACCCACTATCCTTTGAAACATAATTTAACTTTCACAGGTTAACCCATTGTTATAATGATTACTCAAAAGCCAAAATTGGACTTGCTTATCTGTGGAACAACCAAGAAAATATTCCTTACATTTTGCCGTTCACATGAATTTTCAGCCCTGAATTTGTTGTGATTTTCTCTAACAGAAACAACTAAAGATGATCATATCAGCCTTTTTGGAAGTGAAAGCCAAAATCAAGTAACGCCTATGAGTGGGAAATTTGTGGCTAGCGAGAAAGTTCAAGATCTGAGAGACAAATTGATAAAGTTCATGGAGGATCACATATATCCAAGAGAAAGCGACTTTTACAAGCTTGCACAGTCTACGATGCGCTGGACAATTCACCCAGACGAGGAGAAGTTAAAAGAGCTGGCAAAAAGAGAAGGCCTGTGGAATCTGTTTATACCAGTGAGTTTGCAAGGCTTTTTCCTGGCATAAGATACTCTAGAAGATTCTATTTTCTAAGATATCTATCTAATATGCAGTTTGATAGTGCTGCACGGGCCAGAGCACTGATCTTTGGCAGCAGACATGATGCTCTAGTTGAAAACAAGTTCGATCGCTTATTAGGTGCTGGCCTTTCGAATCTCGAGTATGGATACCTTTGTGAAATTATGGGTCGTTCTGTGTGTGCTCCACAGATTTTCAACTGTGGGGCGCCTGATACAGGAAATATGGAGGTAAAAGAACTGTATTTTTTGTTAACAGATAATGACTGCCAACTATTACCATGGTCTTCATTGAACTAAAAGTCAAGAGATTAAGACTGCAACTATTGAATAAACAAATTAAAGGATGATGAACTGTTTTCTTCAATAAGTAGACAATGTATGAGGTTATGCTAGTTTTAATACATGGAATTTCTCTCTAACCAGCAACCAAACGACCCCTAAAAGTCAGAGATTAAGACTGCAACTATTGGATAAACAACTTAAAGGATGATGAATTATTTTCTTCAATAAGTAGATATGATTTGTTGTCACTTGCACAATTTGTAGAGGATAATGTCTCCAGCGAAAAGCTAAACCAGATTCATAGAAGACTATTTACTTGTTTACTGCCCGTTCAGTTCACAATTGGTTATCTTCTAACTTTTTGGGTCGCCTTTTTCCCTATCAGGTATTACTTCGGTATGGGAATGAGGAGCAGATGAAGGAATGGCTTGTTCCGTTGCTTGAGGGGAAGATACGGTCTGGCTTTGCAATGACAGAGCCACAAGTTGCTTCCTCAGATGCTACCAATATAGAATGTTCCATCAAAAGGTAGGTACAAGCTGCACATTTGAGGAGTAAAAAAAAGAACATGTACTCCTTTTTGTTTGTTATTCTTGTAATGTTCGTTGGGAACGAGTATATTCTTGCTTGGAAAATAAGTCTATTATAAGGGGATCTTTTGACCAAAGAACCTTCCGTGAATCTAGAGGGATCAGATTCAGTCTGATTTTTCTGTGTTTTCATATACACCCGAGCTTTTATTGGGATTTTGATCATATTACACTCAAATGCTGGAGTTTTTGAGATTAATAAACCTAATTATGAGAAAAAATGCGTTGTATAGGCATGGGGACTCTTATATCATCAATGGGAAAAAGTGGTGGACCAGTGGAGCCATGGACCCGAGGTGCAAACTTCTCATTGTGATGGTTAGTCTCGTTTTCCAAATGAGAAATGATTTTCTGTATTGTAATGCATTCTTGAATGCAAGCTAGTTTGAATCAATGGCAGGGAAAAACCGACTTAACTGCTCCAAAGCATAAACAACAATCCATGATCTTGGTAGACATCAATACTCCTGGTATTACGATAAAGAGACCGCTGACGGTATTTGGCTTTGACGATGCACCTCATGGGCATGCGGAAATATTTTTTGAGAATGTACGTGTCCCGGCGAACAATATTCTACTCGGTGAGGGGCGTGGTTTTGAGATTGCCCAGGTAAAGGTGTTTGCTTTTGAGGAATTATATGTTTAAAACTTGAGCTTCTCTTTCAAGCATTAGTACATAAACTAATTTCTTCCTAACAAACGTGGTTTCTTTTTGCATGTTCCTTTGTGTTGATAGTTGACACGACCTAGAAAAGCACATTAAATTAGGTTTGTAGTATCACTGATGAACAAATAACTTTCTTTTTTCTTGATAAGATTAGGAAATAAGAAGGGCCAGGGAGGAGAGAAAAAAGAAAAGTAGAGAAGAAGCCCCCTATCTTCATGACTAGGAGTTAGCTAGGAGGGGACATCATTCGAACCTTAGTGGACAGAGTTGCCTGGTATTTGTGTTGGTGGGAGATATCAGGTGGGCGTGGAATTAGTTGAGGTGTGGGCAAGCTGGTCCGGACACCACCGTAATAAAAAAAGAAAAAGGGGAAAGACGGGGGCGACATCATTTGAAATGACAAAAAACTGCATGTTTTGGTCCTCTGAGTGAAAATCTATGCAGCATATGCAAATAGTTATCTGAAACTCGGTTTATTGGTTCGATTTTATTCTTGTAGGGTAGGCTAGGCCCTGGAAGGTTGCATCACTGCATGAGGCTAATAGGAGCAGCTGAACGCGGCATGCAGATGATGGTTCAAAGGGCTCTTGCAAGAAGAGTTTTCGGAAAATTAATTGCCGAACAGGGTTCATTCCTTTCAGATATCGCCAAAGTTAGTTCCTTTCCTCCAATTTTAAGTTGCACAATATTTGCAGAAAAATCGCTTCTGGCTATCATTTGTCTCTTTCTTTTGCTAAATTCTATCGTTAATGTTTACATGAACGGAATTACCTCTGATGCTTGCAGTGTCGAATAGAACTAGAGAAAACCAGATTACTGGTTCTGGAAGCTGCTGATCAGCTTGACCGGCTAGGAAACAAAAAGGCCCGTGCTACAATCGCGATGGCAAAGGTGAGTTACAGTACCATGACTATGTTTACATGATAAGCAAAGGGGTGGCAAAATTAACCCATGTTTTCATGACCGGTCCAACCCACCCATTTATTAGCTCAACCAACCCATTTCGACCAATCTAAAATTGGGCTGATATGTAACCAAAATTGGGTTGATATGTAGTCTAAAATTGACTCATAAAAACTTTGTCGAAATATTTTCAAAAAGTCATTTTTTTATTTGATATGTTATATATAATCATAATAAAGAAAAAAAAGTTTTAATAGGTACTTAAAAATTATAAAAGAACAATGTTACCTTCTCAAAAAAACAAAGAAAATTCTAAAAGAAGTGACGAAGAAATTAAAACTTTGTTAGAATTGCACGGATTTGGTTATGACCCGCTTTTTAGCTCATTTCAGCGTAACCCATTTCAGCCCAAGTGACTTTTGGACGGGTCAATAGCCTGCTTATTTATTAACTCTGCCCATTTTGACCCACCCAAATCTAGCCCAACCCGCCGATATGACATCCCTAAAATTAAGCATTGTGTTTCTCTTTTGAATCCTTTACCATGAGTGGTTCGATTTGCAGGTTGCTGCACCAAACATGGCATTGATGGTGCTTGATACCACGATGCAAGTGCACGGAGCAGCTGGCTTATCGGGCGATACTGTTCTTGCTCATCTCTGGGCTACTGCTAGGACATTGAGAATTGCAGATGGTCCTGATGAAGTGCACTTGGGGACAATCGCAAAAACAGAGTTACGGAAAGCCAGGCTTTGAAACCTTATACATTACTCCTATGTGTATCGAGGAATTATAATATAATCGTAGAAATAAAAGGGCAAAGAGCATGAAGATAGAACGCTGTTCACCAGTCCTGTAAAGTATAGAAATCTAAATCTGATGGTGAAAATTGATTGAGCAACTTTACAACTTATATTTTATGATGAGTTAATTTATTTGATTATTGTTGAGAGTAAATCTCCTGATTTGGTGCTTTAGTTAAAGTTCTTTTGAATAACTAAGGCATGAACATGAATACTTAATTAATTAATTATTAGATCTACTTCTTTACTTATGTATAACAATCCATGTAAGCAATTTCTTCGCACCATGTTATAATCTGTCTTGCGATTTCTATTCCTCGTGAGAAAAAAACATTGTGGTAAAACATTTTATATGGGGTGATATTTACAATAGGATCATCCTGTGTCGCTACTCAACGTCTCCGTTTAAGGAATTTATGCAAAAAGTAGTTTCTGCGCTACACGCCCCAAAGAATGGAAATTATGCTTTCACAAGTTATGTCGGTGGGGTATCACTTCAGTACAATTTTCATTCTGTCTATCTTGTTAAATTATTTTGGCCAAATACATAGATAGCCTGTTAAACTTGGCATGAGATTTCATTTACGTACTTTTTACTTTAGCTATCAATGAAATATCATGCTAAGTTTAAGGGGCTATTTACATTTGGCCAATTATTTATAAATCATGTCATATTAAAATGATGGGTTCGGTTGAATTCGTAGCTAATAACCTATATCAACAATAAATAAAAGAAATACATGTATACTCTGGATCATGTAACAAAATATTTCCTCCAAGGTATTGTACATGTGGTTTTGTTCTAATCTAATTCCTTTTTAAATCTTAAAAATGACTAAAATGGCAATCAACTTTAAGATAACAGAAAAAGGCAAGATATTGTAGTCAATAGTACTAATTAAGAAACAAACGAGAAGATAAAAGAAAGGATATATCTCAATATTAACACTTTATAATTTGGATTAAAGAAAATACCAAATATTTTTTGTATTTTATTTTCAGATCATTTACGTGTAAAAATAAAGATATTTGTGAGGTTTAACGTAAAATTGATTTTTTTTCCGCAAGAGGCTAGAAAATCAATTGACCCCTTACTCCATTCCCCCACACTCCTGATTAAATACAAGAAGCTGACCCATGAAAAATAACAAACTGATATAAAAAAAAAAACATAAATAAAGTCTGTGGCAGACAAAGAAAACAATTGAATGGAGCAAGAAAAAGAGTGAACAAAACAAGAAAATTCCATGTAAATCTTAATTGCAGCACAACCAAGAAAACTAGGAAATTTTCATCCACCATTGTTTTGTGATCATTAATTCAGATCCTTAAATTCTCTAACAAACAAACTATCAATAATGTCATTCATTTCACTATAAATAGTTGGTTTCATTTTCTGCAAAATCTCAAGCCAAAGGGAAGCAACTTGCCTCTTACATAATTAACCCTAAAAATCAGTTGTTTCAATATAGGAGATAATAATTAATTATGGGGGTGAAGAAGCTTGCAATTGCTAGCATTGCTTCAATTCTTCTAGTGGCTTGTGTGGTGGCAGTAGCCATCTCAAGCACCAGCAAGAGGAATGAACATAATTCATCCACCAATAATAACAATAACAATGTTGGTTCTAAAATTTCAATTTCTACAAAGTTTGTCCATGCAATTTGTCAACCCACTGATTACAAACAAACTTGCGAAAAAAGCCTTGCTAGTGCCAACAACACTAATGATCCAAAAGACCTCATTAAGGTGACGTTTAGTGCCACGATTAACAATCTCTCTGGCGTAATCAAGAATTCCAAATCGTTAATCCAGGAAGCCGCGAAAGATTCCAGGACGAAAGACGCGTTGCATACGTGCGAAGCCCTCCTGGACGTCGCAATTGACGACCTAAGGAGGTCGTTCGACGATATCAACATGTTAGATGTCACTAAGCTCAGGGATTACACGGATGACCTCAAGACATGGCTCAGCGCGGCCATTACCTATCAGGAAACGTGTCTAGACGCTTTTGAGAACACGACCGGTGAGACGGGTGAGAAAATGAAGAAATTATTGAAAAATGCGGGGGAGCTCACAAGCAATGGTTTAGCTATGGTCTCGAGTTTTGGTTCGGTACTCACCAACCTGAACCTGAAGATCCCTGTTGTAAACCAATGGTTATTAAATGCTCATGATAGGATGCTCCATGAAATTAATTATAACGGGCTTAGACCCAATGCTATTGTTGCAATTGATGGAAGTGGACAATATAAGTCCATTAATGAGGCCCTTAGAACTGTGCCACAAAAGAATGCACAGAGGTTTGTCATTTTCATCAAGGCTGGTGTTTACAATGAGTATGTTGATATCCCAAGGAAAATGAACAATGTTGTGTTTATTGGTGAAGGCCCAACTAAGACCAAAATCACTGGTAACAAGAACTTTGCTGATGGTACTGGCACATTTAAAACTGCCACAGTTGGTAAGTCATTTCATTCTGTTTCTATACAACTTTCAAGAATTCAAATTCATTAAACTATTTAAAGTCCGAACTTTGATCATAGAGTTTTCCCTACCAAACTACTCAATTTACATGGCGTAGTATGGTTGTGCTGAAATTTAAGAATGAAAAATTTCGAAACTTTAGCTTTTCATGATTTCTGTAGCTATAAAAGCATGTCATTAACGATAAAAAGTTCAAATTGTTTCCAAACACACATATATATATGTGAGTACAAATTTAATATTTTCTTCAAATGAGAGTACTATGATGTAAAGTCAAATTAACATATCGAATTCCGTGGTCAAACACCATCACATAAGATCGAGACGTTCATTCTTTGACATTTTCTATTCATGCAGCGATCAATGGAGACAACTTCATAGCAAAGGACATTGGATTCGAGAACACAGCAGGACCAATAAAGCACCAAGCCGTCGCCCTTCGCGTCTCAGGTGACATGGCTATTTTCCACAACTGTCAAATCGACGGTTATCAAGACACCCTATACGTCCACTCCTATCGCCAATTCTATCGCGACTGCACCATAAGTGGTACCATCGACTTCATCTTCGGGGACGCCTCAGCCGTGTTTCAAAACTGCAAAATGATCGTTAGAAAGCCGATGGAGAACCAAGCCTGCATGGTAACGGCTCAGGGCCGGAAAGATAGGCATGGGGTTGGCGCGATCGTCATGCAAAATTGCGAAATTTTGGCTGAACAAGATTTTCTAGCAACTCAACCACCAATTAAGGCATATTTAGGAAGGCCATGGAAAGAATTTTCAAGAACTATTACAATGCAATCTTCAATTGATGGATTTATTGATCCACAAGGATGGTCAGCATGGGCAGGAAATTTTGCACTTGATACTTTGTTTTATGCAGAGTATCAAAACAGGGGAGTTGGGGCAAATACTAATAATAGGGTAAATTGGAGGGGTTATCAGAAAAATATTGCACCAGAAGTTGCTGCTGGATTTACCCCTGGAGTTTTTATTATGGCTGATGAGTGGGTTAAGTTGAGTGGTGTTCCATATGAATCAGGGTTGATGAAGGTTTGATTGATATTCTTCATGGATGACTTTGTAATACTTAAGTGAATCATTTTCCAATAAAACATTCATTTTGTTGGACTTTTGGACTATTTTTTCGTAAGAGTATTAACTTATGTGCTCTCAACCGTTAAAAGATAGCTATATTGCTCGAACTCTTCAAATATATGTATGGATGTGCGTCGAATCCTTTAAAAATAATGCAATTTTGAAAAATCTGACATGGATGCGTCAATATTTTTAAAGAGCCCGAGCAATATAAAAAGATACTTCTCCCTCCGTTTCAATTGATGTTATAATTTGAATTGACATACAATTTAAGAAAAAATGAAGATTTTTAAAATTTGTGGTCTAAAACTTGTTATAACATTTTTGTGATTATAAAATTTTTGAAACTTTTAGCCTTAAATATGATGTAACATTTGTGTAGTGAGAAGGGTAAAGCTCATTGTTTCCAAATTTAGAATGTCATTCTTTTTAATGGATTAAAAGAGAAAGTGTACCACACAAAGTGGATTTGAGGGAGGAATAATATTTATATGATTACGGCACTAATAAGGTAATATGAGGTAAATCCCTAGAATAAGTTGTACATAATAACCTTATAAAAATACTACTAGCTAATTAACATGTTAAATAGGTTAATAGTCTGTCTGGTCAAGCTTATTTTTCTCCAAAAAGTGCTTATTTTTTTCTTCAATAAGTGCTTAATTAAAAAAGTGAGATGTTTGGCCAAGCTTTAGGCAGAAAATAAGTGCTTCTGAAAATAATTTTTGCCCCAAATAACTTTTTGAAAAGTGTTTTTGAGAAAAATACACTAAGAATCACTATTTCAAAGCTTGACCAAATACTAATTGTTTCTCAAAAGTGTTTTTTAAACTAATTGATTATGATACCATCCTCTTAAGGTTATTATTGAAGACGGTAGTATTTGTTGGAAACCAATAATGCTACTATAGTATATTTATGCATATTTGGATGGAAGTGGGTTCACGACAAATTTCGTGACCGTAAATTGATAACTACCCTTTTGAAAGACAGGGGGGGTGGGGTGTTCACACACAAATAGCAAACGATTGAACTTGTTCATATTCTCATAAGTATTTTATACAAACTCACGCTAGAAAGCTTTAAAACCATATCATATCATGTGGATTTAGAAAGTCCGATTAAAAAGAAATAGAATTGGAAAGGCTTGAATGGATGACTTTCAAGGTCATAGGTTGATCTTGTACAATTCAGACCAGCTAGTATCTCTTTAATTTACTTAAAGGTGTAAATTTTCTAGCAAATGAAGATCATAAGCATGGAGAAATTTTGATAATTGGAAGCTGCGCTCAAGGAAATGGAGTTTTATTTCCTTGTTGATCAAGTCGTGTAGCTTATGAAAAACTTTAATTAAATTGTTGAATACTTATGCATATGTACTTTCAGCCTAACTTAATTATCGGCAGTAGCTCAAATATACAAAATCTATAATTAATATGTATATTATACGTACAGTATATGTATAAGATAATATATATTATATGTATATTTAAGTATAAATATTTATAATTTTACCTTAATTAATTTATTCTTTCTCAATATACCAAACTAAAGGCAAAAATGACTACAAGGTCCAGGGAACAACTTAATAACAACATGCAGATCATACTGAGTGGAGGATTCTGTTGTCATTTACTTGCATAGTACAAAGAATGCAAATTTTTTAATACACCATTTAATGTCAACACAAAAAAGAAAACAGCTAGTACTAATTTTAGTACTAGCTAATACTAGATTTAATTCTATGTAAACCAATAAATCAGCTCCCGGAAGGACAAAAAAATAGCTGTTTAATTTTTTAGCTTTGGCTTCTTCACAATCATCACAGAGCAATGAGCATGGTGAGAGCAGTAGTCACTTACGCTACCCAAAACAGCCCTGTATATAGTATTAAAAAGGGATTTTAATCAACAATTTCCAGTAAAATGAAGAGAAATAACCAAACCAAAAAAAATAGACTTAAAATTGATTATGGGTACTTTATTTGTATTTCTGTTTTTTTTTAAAATAATAATTATCTGCTATCTGAAATTTATTGGCCAACCAATCCTAATTTGTGCCACTTATGACTCATTTAAGGAGGAAACACTCCTTATCAGAGTTTCCATTCACAAAGCACAAATTTGAGATATTTGATTAAGGGCACCGAAAAAACCCTAATCTCACCCACTCCTTAAGTCCTTGATAGTATTTATAATTTATTTGGCTAAACTTACAAATATGTTTATTTTGAAAGTTACTTGTGAGAAAAGTGTTTTTTTCTTATTAGAAGTCTAAAATTTACTTTTTGAAAGTAGCCTTTTGTATTTGGCTAATTAATTTTAAAAAAAAAACTTTTGTCAATAGTAGAACAATAACTTGTGCCTTGATAGGTTCCAAAAATCCTTGGTGGAGAGCACTTTCTTCGAATGAGCCCTACGCGGTGCGAATCAGGATATAGTCTGCTCCAATGCAGGTTTCAGACACTGGGTGGGAAAAATTACTTTTTCAACTTCTGAAAAACAGCTTATGCTGATACTCAGAAGTATATATTTTTTCATAAAAATTTGGCCAAACACCTCAACTCTCTAAAATAAGTACTTAAAAAATATTTTTGATTTCCCAAAAACTTATAAAAAATACACTTTAAATTTGGATCTTGGAGTGATGAAAGTGTCAAAACAATTCTTTAGACAAAAGGGAGATGTAATAATTTTTTTCTTTCTATTTGTACCTTTTGAAAGCTCCATATCCATGGCTTCCCATGGCCAAGATAGATGCATGATGCCTTTCAACAGCCTCACAAATAACATTCCTAGCATCACCTTCAAGAATTTCACATAGTACATTTGTCACCCCTTTAGTCTTGCATAACTCTTTAGACTTGTCAATAGTTTTCTGGGCAGCCCTTTTAATGTCTGTTTCTACCAATGTGAACATGTCAGTTGTACCTGCATGCACAACATTAAAGAAGTTAATTTCCGTTTTTAGCTTTAATTAATTCGTGATCCTCTGAACATATTAATCTAGGCTTAGCTGATACTGGCAGTTCAGTGAATGGAATAACAGAGAGAAAGGAAAGAAGTAGTTTCGAAAAATTAAACAAACTAAGTCGGGAAAAAAATTAAAGTGATCATTAAATATTTAAAAACAGGAAGGTTGATTAAAATATTCTTCAAATATTGAACGACTTTTATACCTTTAAATATTTTTGTTAAGTCGGGACAAAAAAATAAGTGCAATTAATATATTAAATTTCTAATAAATTAATATTTAGTTACTCACAATAATATAAAGTCCTACTTGAATTACAAGGACACGTCTCTGAAAATAAAGGAACTCATGTCCTAATAATAAGAATTTACTGTAATTTTCATCCTAACATAAATTTAGAGGCTATTTTGGTGTAAGAATGTAAAACAGAATTCTAATTAAAGATTACCTCTAGATTTTGAAGCCGAAACAAGGTTGACGGCTAATTATATATCCTCTATGTTTAATGTTGCTTGGTGTAAACTTTAATTTTACTCTATTTTTTTTCCTTTTAGGTAGTCTTTCTTGTGTCAAACTATGGCTGTCCAGTGAGACGGTTCGGCCCGATCCCGACCCGGCCTAACCTGGCCCGCTACCCGTCCCGATCCTCCATTAAAAAAAAATTATCGGTGTCATGGTTCGAATTCGGGACGGGGCATGGGATCGTCCCGATACCAACCCGCCCCGCCCCATCCCGCTCTGCCAGCCCCCTCCCCTTTTGCAAAAATAATCGTTGCAACAACGACCAAATTTTGATTTTGGCCGTTGTACAACGACTATAACAGCCATTTTTGCCCCCCACTCCATAAATCCCGCTACCCCCTTAATATTTATTTTTAACTCCTAAGTTAATATATTTACACTTTAACCCTATTTCTCAACTATAAATATCTCATTTTCCTCTTCATTTTTCTCACAAGTCTTCCTACCATCTCTCTAATCTCTCAATTTATCTCTCTACAATTCTACATTGCCTATTAAATATTATATTTTTTTTGCTCATTTATATCAAAGTTTAAAATTTTGGGAGTGAAGTTGGCAACTAGCTTGAGGATCATCCATCGAGCAAAGTTTTTAACCTCGATTACACGTCGACGTTACGTCGGCGTTTGGTACCTTCGTTCCTTCTTTAAATTATTATTGTTACTTTATTTTAATTATCACACTTAATTTCATTATCTTTAATTATTTTTTGTATAATTAAAATGGAAGGATTAAGAGGTATATTTAAGGATAAGGGTAATGGTGATTCTTCTAGCAGGAGTAACAAGGGCAAGGGTATTTCTTCTAATAATTCTATTCCTAGTCCCAATGATTTCATTCATTTCAATCATATAGATGAAACTGCTTTTTTAATGATATATAATTTTATGATGAGGTAGATGAACCAAACTTTAATTTAGACGATAATCTAGATGACACACCCACTAGTGCACCTCAACCTCATGCTCAAACTGAGTTTCAGCCTCAAATTGAAACTGGAATGCTTCATATTCCCCCTAGTATGAGTCGAGGCCTCACACAACGAAAATTAAAATCAGTTGCATGGTATTTTTTTGATAGAGACCAAGAAAATCAACTAGCTAGACGTAAAATTTGTAAAAATATTTATAAATTTAAAATCGAAAAAGGTCAAGGTGGGACGGGAGTTTTATTGAGACATGTACAAGGCGAGTACACAACTAGGTGGAATCAATACCAGGCTAAAAAATCGGGTGTGCCAATGCCATCTGAGTCGGGACAAGGGGCACATAGTTTCCCCGACCAAGTACATGGTCAAATTAACCCGACGACGGGGGGGATTTTTGGTCCTAAATATGATAAAAATAAAGATAAGGAAAATATGATAAAATTAATTGCGGTGGAGGGTTTGCCTTTTTCATTTTCTTCCTCTCCTGG
Organism: Anisodus acutangulus; assembly: GCA_029783415.1. NCBI lineage: Eukaryota > Viridiplantae > Streptophyta > Magnoliopsida > Solanales > Solanaceae > Anisodus > Anisodus acutangulus. The sequence continues at coordinate 2,765,361 of CM056504.1, forward strand.
TTTTATTCATTACATTCGAGAAACATATAATCATCTTTTAATGGTTTTCCTAGATCAACTGTTAGAAGTGATGTTTTTAATATCAACAATATTAAAAAAATACCTTTTTCGTATTCCCACTATTTATATTATTGGTGATGTATTAAATTCGACTATTAAAGTAGACGGTTGTAAAACACTTGTAGAAACGATTTATGATTGTATAGAAGTAATTCCAACAGACTCAACTGAAGAACCAACTCACAAACCAAATAAAGAAGAAGTTACGTCTAGCATACACACTGAATGCAAACAAGTATATATGTATTACCAACAACAAAGTTCAAATAATCAACAGGCTTCTGTACCATCTGTTGACACCCAATTTTGTCATGACTTTTCCAATTTTATTTGCAATTTTAAATATTTTTAACACCTCCAAAACAATTTTAATCTATATGCATACATGCGTGCGTGTGTGTGTGTGTGTGTGTGTGTGTATATATATATATATATATATCATTCTCTTTATTATTATTATTACTCGCGTTTTTACTGTCATTTACATTTTTTATCATAATCATAAGTTTTATCCGAAATTCTATGTTATTCTATTTTTCGCAAAAAATTGCATCGCATTTCCATTTTTTTTATTTAAGCATTAAGCATTTCACAAGTATTATATTTTATTATTATCACATCGTTATACTATATCCTAAGTAATTTACATTTATTCAAAGCATTTTTAATATCAAATCCCTTTTATATTTTTAAACCCATAAACCATTTTATTTCCCAACCCAAAATAATTTCTACCCAAAACATTTTATCAACCTCCAAAGTCCATCTCCAAATTTACTCCTATTTTCGGCCCAACCGGACCAGCCCAAAACTCCCCAATAAATTTCCCTATCGTCGACCCAAGCCCATACCACTTATTCCCTAACCCATCATCCAAATACCTTCAAACCAAAACACCCACCAGCCCAAATCTCCAAACCCGTCGGCCCCAAACAGACCAGCCCAACACCCCTTAAGACCCACCAGGCCGGCCCAACACCCTCTCTTATTTTCGACCAACCCAACACCCCTTAAAAACCAACCCCCAAATCCCCCATTCCCCAAGACCTAAAACCCAAATCGCAAAAAAAAAAAACCTTAAACCCATTCCCCCCAAATCGCCGCACACCCCTACCTCCTACATCGCCGCACCCTACCCTGACACCACCGAACACATGCCCCAAGAAATCGCCCCCAAAAATCAATTTTTCCCCCTTTATTTTGAAATTCGAACTCGTTTTGAACACCAATGGGGTGCGAAAATACCCCCATGATGTTCTTCATCAAGGGGGGATTTTTTCGGAATACAATTCCATATATAAAAATATTTGTTGTGTTATTTATTTTAAGCATTTGCCTTCTTTGTTGTTCAAGAAACAAGTCCGAAAAATAGGTCCAAGATTCGAAAGAAAAGGGGTGAGTTTCGTTCTTGAACTTGGGTTTTAAATACTTCTATTTGGCTTTGTAAACCGAATCCGAAAATCTGCTTGTGTTTTGTTGTTGTTCTTCACTGATTTCAGGTTGGGTCAACCCGATTTGGATATTTTTTTAGAGTTATTGCATTTCGCATTTTTGCATGTTGGTTATCTGAAATTGGTGCTGAAATTTGATTCGGGTCGAATCACTGACCCGGGTCGGTTCGACCCGATTTGGGATATTTCCAGAATTATGGCATTTCGCATATTATTTGATTGGTTATCTGAAATTGGTGAATATTTGATTTCGGGTTTGACATCTGATTCGGGTCGGATCACTGACCCGGGTCAGGTCGACCCGATTTGGGATACTTTCCAGAATTCTTGCATTTCATATCTTGTTGTTATTAGTTATCTGAAATTGATAAAATCTGATTCGGGTTTGACACCTGATTCGGGTCGGGTCGACCCGGTTTGGACATATTTCCAGATTATTGCATTTTTCATATCTGTTACTAGTTATCTGAAAATCTGAATTTTTGATTCCGATTCTGGTCACTATTCCGGGTCTGTTTTCAGAATTAGTTCACTGTTTCATTCGGGTCACTATTCATGATCCGGGTCGGACATTTAATTATTTACTATTGTATGCTGCTATAATTGTTTATTCTTACTACTTTGAATAAATATCGCATTTTGGCCGATGAAATTAAATTCGAGGTTGCGCCCTTCGGGCATTGCTTTTCTGTTTCAGCTTACTGTTTAGGCATTTAAACGTCCGTGCAACGGATATCTTACTGTTTTACTGTTTTTACTATTTTGAACAAATACCGCGTCTGTTCAGACCTTTGTTTTTCTTTCTTGCTCGTTTTGATTCTTTGTTTTACAATTTTCTTGTTTTCTTTGTTTTGAACAAATACCGTCTATTCGGACATCGCTTTTACTGTTTCGATTGTCGCTCGTTTTCAAATTCTTTGTTTCTTGCTTTTGCTATTTTGAACAAATATCGCGTCTGTTCGGGCACTATTTTTCTGTTCAGTTTGCTGCTCGTTTTCAGATTACTGTTTTACTGTTTTTAAACTAAACATCGCGTCTTTTCGGAAATTGCCTCTCTGTTTACTGTTTACTGCCTACTGTAGTTGCTTACTGTTTCCAGTTTAATTTTTGCTGATTTGAACACGATACTACACTGGCCGATGAAAATATCCGTCGATTTTGAGGCCTCCACAGTTGTAAAGACGGAGAATATAACTTCTGGGCAAGGATGAGGCTTAAACCTTTTTATTTCATCCGAGGGATCAACATGTTTAGTAGGCGAGGCGATTAAAATAACCAACAAGTTATATGTTCGCAGCCACGACGTGATTATAATGATCTTTTCTTTTTCATCCGAGAGACCAACATGTTTAGTAGATGAGGCAATCAAAATAATCACCGAGTCATACGTTTGCAGCCACGACGTGATTGAAATGGTCCTTTCAAAATTTAAGTCTGAGCCCTCCGTGACCGAAACACTCAATGTTTTGGATGCGGATCCGAAGTTATTTGTATTTAACTGTTTCTAACCGTTTGTTCTTGACAGCTTGCAAGGAACAAAGTCAAGGAAGGCATATACTCCTCGGAGTTTATTTATTTTGTTGTCCTTTTTTTATTATTCAGCTTTATCTTGCTCTGTATTGTAATATTATTTATCGCACTTATGTAACTATTGAAATGCTTAGAATAGGCAAACTTAGAATTAATTCATAGGGTTGTCTAAAACTGGAAACCCATTGCTAGTTCATTTATTCTTAGGCTCGGTTAGTTTTAAAATTGGAAATCACTAGTTTATTTATTTTTAGGTCCGTCGCCCATAAAAATCACCTTGCATACATTTTTATCAATTTTTATTCAAATGCATACTTTTTTCAGCTTTACATGTATATTAATGCCATACAAATGCATACTTGTACAAAATGCATCATTTTATTAACATCTTGCAACATTATGTTTATACTTGTAAAAACATACATTTTTCTTACTATAATAATTAACCTGAGTTTGATCGGATAACCGCAAGTTAGCGGATCTTAAAGGATGCCTAACCCCTTCCCTTTAGGATAATAAAGAACCCTTACCTAGAATCTCACTAGTTTCGCAGACCTTAAAATTGGAGTTACATTGCAGCATTTAGTTAATATTCAGGTGTCCTAATTCACCATAAATAAATTAGGTGGCGATTCCTTAATTCGATACCCAGGAATCACCGGATACGTTGTGCTCCGCTTTGACCTAGAAGGTCAAAAATGGGCGCGACACCATCTTCTACTAATGCGCTGCAACCTTATAAAAACGCATACAGTTTCTGCTGCTAGTATTCAAGGCCTTAGAAATAAAATGTTTAGTGGTTCAACTTTTTCACAAGTTAGCAAATTTGATGTTTATGTTTTGCACGGTGTTGTACCGTACAAATTAATTGTCAATGATGAAGGACATGAAGACTTGCTTTAATACTGGAGGCAGAATGAGAAGACATTTCCGATACTAGCAAAGATGGCCCGAGATGTGTTGAACATTCAAGCATCATCGACAACGTCTGAAAATGCTTTTTTTGCTGGAAGATTTCAAATAAGAGAGCAGAAGCATTCATTGGCGGGAGACACATTGGAGATTGCAGTTCTTTTCAGAGATTGGATTCGAGCGGAGCGTAAAAGGTGCGGTCAACCGGAGATCAACGAAGAAGAAGACTACAACTACAACGAAATCTTGTCCGATGGAACATGAAGCGACGTCGAACAATTTGATCAACAAATTCCAATTCCAACCGAAAATCCTTAAGACATTGTGAGGAAGTTCGAAAAAGTATGGTTAACTATGTAATTTTTTTAATTGCAATTTTACAATGTGATTTGCAAATTTTGAAATTGTATTACAAAAAAATCATATATCTATTAAATAATATAAGAGGCACAAAAACAGCTTTGAGATATTTTTATTACATTATCTTGTTCAATTATTGAAGTGTTTGTATATATATATATTTTTTAAAAAAAATTAAGTGCCCCCAAAAAAAAATTCCCACCTCGACCCCGTTACAGCGAGATGTGGGACGGGACGGGACATCCGCCTGTCCCGCTAAGCCCGACCCACCAGTCCCGCAGGAGACCCGGTCCCGACCCTTCCCTCGTCCTGCCGGGATCCGCCCTGCCCCGTCCCGTTGGACAACCCTATGTCAAACTATAACCGCGCGCGAGAATTGACTTCTTTGTCTTTTGTAAATATTCATTTTGTATTGAAGTACTGTTTAATTAACTGTAATGATATTGATTTTCAACATTTGAAGATTTATCACATACAAAGCTTTACACTGATGTTTTCTTTTTGTATAACCTTTTTCTATAAATTATTTTTATCTGAATATAACTATTGATTGACCATAATATACTTTGAATATTGAACGATTATATGCCCTTCAAAACCAAACTATTTATCTGAATAGATAAAACTCTATTGGATATACTTGTAAATTTAAAAACGTCTTTTTAATATAAATTTGAATAGAATTCTAATACCGATTGAGAGTCCTATGGATAGTTGAATTTCAAAGCTATACCAATCCTGTATTAGATAAAAATACTTTAACCCAACTATATAAAAGGTTACGATACTGCCCACATGCATATATTTGTTTTATTTTAATTATCATAACTTTTATTTATTGATTCACTTGGTTAGTATTCTTCACGAGAATTGCGAGAAGTCTTACTACCTTGCTTTGTCTTGCAAGATCAGATCACCCCTCTAACTTGATCCGTCTTTTCACGTTTTAATGAATTTATTTATTTATTATTAACTTCCCCAACTGTTTTATTACTATTAGAAGCACGTATCTCTTTCTTACTACTATTTCTTTTTTATTTCCAGCTAGCACATCTAAAAGTTTGAGAAAGAATGTGGTTGGTGCAATAATAAATACAGGGAGTCACCTTTGATAAAAAAAAAAAAGTTACTTCAACGCGAATTCAAAATAATCAGGCTACAAAATAAGTATCGAACAAGAAGTAAACACCAAAAATAATAATGGCATATCTATAAAAAGCCATATGATCCAAAGTCGTGCAGCACAAATAATGAATGATCACCTACAAATGGAAACTACCTCTCATTTTTAGAGGTCGAGAAGCAATTAGTTTTGTGTTATTGTTGATTAATCTTAGGGTAATTTTGATCCCTACATTTGTGATCTTTTAAAGAATATGTGTAAATACAATAATTTTTACGAAAAGCTATTGATTATTTGTAATATCAAATAAATATCTAAATTATCACTTCAAATGGATTACCCGTTTTCTGTTTGAGTTAGTATTCTGGTGATTGAATAACGGTCAAATATTATTAAAATTTTATGCCTGTTGAGAATATAATCAAATATTAAAAGTGTTTTCTATCTAACAGCTTAAGTTTTTAGATCAGACGGTCACACACTTCAATATGGTATTAGAGCAGGCCAAAGGTCCTGGGATCGAACCTCACTGCCACTCATTCTCAAAAAGAATTTTCACGTGCTTGGACCATGAAAAAAAATTAGATCAGCACGTGAGGGGGCGTGTTGAGAATATAATAAAATATTAAAGTGTTTTCTATCTAACAACTTAAGTTTTAGATCAGACGGTCACACACTTCAATAATGCCAACCGTTAGAATAAAGATTTTAATCAGATACTAATCTAAAAAACATGAACTGAAATTGAAGAAGGGATTTAAATAACTAAATTTTCTAATTGTCTGTCATTACAAATAAAAAAGATTAATAACAAAGAGAAGTAATATATGAATTATTGTTGATAGGGCCATGCTTTCTGAGATTTTTATATAGTATGGAATCCCATAATTGAAAAATCATTTAAATATATAGTATGAGAACTCATATTTTAAGTTTTTAACACTATCTAGCTATGCTAAATTAGATATTAAGTGAGCATATACAAGTACATAAATTTTATAATAATTTACAGGACATATTCGTGCAACACACACGTAGAAGATGTTATTATAAAAGCACGAATAACAATATTGATTGACATTTATACCCTTTATTACTTAAATTATCTTTAATGTTAATATACAAAAAAGTAAAACATTTTATTTCTAGAGTCCAAGTCAAAATATAAAAATATAGTCCAAGACCAACATGATGAGAATGTTTAGAGAATAAATATGTTAGAACGTAATGGCTAGGATAATAGTCCTATATCCACGTGACTTCTAATTAAAGACAATGGTGCATTAAATAAGCCAATGAAAAAAGCGACGATAAGAGAGTCTAAAAAAAGAACTGCTATACTAATGATATGTTGTTCTCTTCTCTTTTTTTTTTCTTTCTTTTATTAGTTTTTGTCATAATTAAGAACTTTGATATATCTCAAGTCTGAGATATCACCAAGAAAAAGAAAATGTAAGACTAAACATGTTTTTACTTAGCTTTTTCTGGCAAAACTTATCGAGAGGAATGTTTAACTTAAAATCTAGCTAGATTAAAGATTCACAATGAATTTATAAAATAAAGTCACATAAAAGCGAAATATTTAATTTTAATTAACCTCTAGACAATAATTATCACGTGTTGGCTTTATGATCACTTAATCTCTAATTAAATTATTTTAGTAGTAACATGTTTCTATATGGGAAAAAGAAGAACAAGATAAATACCAAGAAGGTCAATTTCAAAGAAGTATTAAAGTAGATACAGTCCTATACTATAGTAATATTTTTGTAACTCATAAAAGAAATATATATAATTACAAATAAAATTGTCAAATATTTTTTACTATGATTGAGATTGACTGAGAATAACGTGCAACTGCACGTTTATAGAGACTATATATATACACGCACATAATTTCAAAACTACAACAAGTTTAATGTTAAGAACTACAAATGTTGAGTATCTAAGGGCTGTTGAATAGTGATCAATGAAGTGAGTACAAATCTTGAAAATTGGGTTCTGATCTTAGTATTAGAGACGAGACACACTAGGTGATTTCATTCCATCTACCTAAGCTTTATAGACTAAGCTACCCGATACTTGTGTTAATGGAGCTAGATAGCATACACCTTGTGGAATAGTTGAGGTATGTGCAGGTTAATGCAAACACTATAATACTTTAAAAAATTATATATAAATGATGATCCGACTAAGATTGTTGTTTCCATTCTTCTCATATTTATATAATTTCAAGGCCCTAATAGATCACATCAAGTTAAAATCCTAAATTTACTTATCGATATAACAACAGAAACAGAAAAAATAAATTACCTAGAGGAGTCGCTAATTATAACCAAAATGTCAATGAATAATGGAAGAGAGCCAAATGAAAAAAATAATTACACTAATAACTTGGATAAGAATGGCAATTAATTAGTACCTGGTCCAGCAAGTGCAACAACAGAAGTTGGATTTGGTTTTGTATGAACAATAATGAATTTAAGGTTGGAAGTTGATGGAGAAGGGAAGAAATGATCAAGAGTCCATTCAAGTGCATAGTAACTATGGTCACTATCATCAAGAGCAAATATCATCACTTGTTTTTCTGCCATTGCTACACAATTATATATTATGCAAGATGAAAATCTTTGTTCTTTTTGTTTATAATAAGGAATATATAGTGAAGATACTGAAGGATTAATATATTGCTACTTTTTGCAACTGTGAAGAAATGGATCTAAAAGTTTTCATGGACATTAGGTGTTCATGGAGGGAATAAAGGGCTGCCTATGAAAGGAACACGTGTCAAAAATCGATTGGTGACATATATTACTGGAGGAAATGAAGATGATTTCATGATTTACATCCACTTTAGTTATATATATTGACAGTAAAAAAATTTAATTAAGATGTGCCTAAGTTAAAAGGACACGAGTTCACATCCACTAAATTAAGAAAAAAATAATGTGTGTTGCATTATTTGCAATGCAATCAAATCATGCACACTTACGTTGTTCACGGCTTGAATACATTGTTTGATAAATTAGTTAAATGCGCTACAAGTTAAATTAATACGAGCCCACGTCCATCAAATTAAGAAAAAAATAATGTATGTTCCATTCTGTGCATGCAATCCAATCAAGCATGCGTTTATGTTGATTGTGGCTTGGATATATTATTAGATAAATTAATTTAAGTACACACAAATTAAAAAGATATGAGATGTTCATCGAATTAATTTAAAAAGTTCATGCGAAGCACATCTCTGTATAAAACAAGGGAAATTAAGTATTAAAAAGAAAAGGAAAGAAAAAGTCCATGGCATGAACTTTAACTTTTCCTTTTGATTTTTTTTTTGATATTTATGTATGTTAATTAACCAATTCAGTTTCCCTCACCTCTATTAGTTTAGCCATTATAATATTATTATGGAATTCTATTTATTAATTGCTACCTTTTATTTTGAATTACAAACTAAGGAAACCATTTTTACAAATTAAGATAAGTACTCTTTGGACATGATTGCATTATTCTTAACTCAGCAGTAATCTAAAACTGATAAATAATATCACAACCTTATTACATGCAATTTGTGCACCTGTAGAAATTGCAAATAAGATTAAAACCTTTTTTAGGCTAAATATCCATTTATTTTTGGTGCATTTTTTTGACTTTCTCCCCTTAATGTGTTAAGGAATGCTCATGGGGTCAACAACATAGATCGTTGACGTGCTAACAGAGATAAAATGACAACAATGGTCCTATATTAGCAGCTAGGTTAAAAACAGTCCCTAAATGTAATATTACTGAACAGTTTTGTCTTTTAAGTTTATCAAATCGAGAGATTAGCTATTGATGATTTCAAGAGAGGTAGAAGTAGGTCGAAGAAGTATTGGTGAGGGTGATCCATTAGACAGGACATGACACAATTGCAGCTTATCAAGGACATGACCTTAGATAGAAGGTTGTGGAGGACACGTATTAGGGGAGAAGGCTAGTAGGTAATAGTGCATTTCTAAACTAGTGGTAATAGTATTTCTCCTGTAGTTTCTTGAGCCGATTCCTATTAATTACCATCTTTTATTTATCGTATCTCGATTATCGTATTATTTTATTGTAGTTACTATTCCTTTTTAGAATGCTTTGTCATGCTTCCTATAGTATATTGCCATGGCCTCTTTACTTTCTTTATTTCCTTTTGTGACTTGCTTTAAAATGCTTTCCCTTGAGTTGTGAGTCTATTGTAAGTAACCTATTTGCCTCCTAAGATAAGACTAAGATCTACGTATATTCTATCTTCTTCAGACCCCACTTATAAAATTATATTGGATATATTATTGTTGTTGTTGTTTATACTGATAATGGTATTTTTGATCCAATATATGAAAGGATAATATTTTTTAACAAATTCAATAAGTTATGAGCATTTTTTTAAATTTCCACTATATATTTAATTTTCCATTAATTGGAGCATTCACTTTTGGTCCTTCAACTTGGGAGCTCCCACAGAAATAACACATAAAAACTTAGTAGTAGCTTGTAATATGTGTTAGTACTAAGAGAACTTTTATGCCACTTTTTGAAGGTAGTATACTCTGTTAATTTGTTTATTTTTGTCGGATTTGGCAGGAATTTTAAAAAATATAAAAATATATATATAAATATTATAATCTAAAATTAAAGATATATATAATATATCAAATATTTTTTAAATTTTATGATCTTAAATCTGTTATATTAGATATTAAAATAAAAAATTATCATATTAAAAAAAGACATTATTTTAAACAGATTAAAAAAAATAAGAGAGACAAATTAAAATAGAGGAGCACAAATACAACATATGTTTTACTAAAGGACCAAAGTAAATATTTATATTAATTGAAGGTTAGATATTTTTCTCAAATATCAGGAAATAAAAGTTTTCAATAATTGAAGGATCAAATCCCCCCCCCCCCCAAAAAAAGAACCATGTCATCAAATATTAAAAAAAAACGAGTACATTTCAAGACACAAATACATAAAGTAGGCGTTTGCCCGTAAGAAAAAAAAATTAATTTAATTTTGAAGTTAAAGTTGTGTTTGATCATAATTTTTGCACATAATATTTTGTTAATGAAATGTACTTTATTAATAAAGTTTTACTTGTGAAAAACAATATTTTAGTTATTTTTCAAATTTCAAATTATTTTTGAAATTTACATGATCAAACACTAATTTTTGGAAAAAAAATTTAGAAAAAAAAAATCTTCCTGTCCAAAATAAAACAAATAGATATAGTAATAATTTCTGAGTCATGAAAGTTAGAAATGAATTAGTTCATGATAAAAGGAATACTCTTTCCCCTCCATTATCATTGCTTCCATGAATTCTCCATATTGAATCCAACCAAACAAATTTAGGGCTTTTTTTGCTATATCGCTCTCAGATCTATTGCTGCACAATTCAATTCTTCAGATCGCGAATTTCACTTTCTTCATCCCTATCAGGTACTGCATTTTCTGCAAATTTTCACTATTTTACATGTTCAGTTTTTTTTCCCGATGGATTTATGCGATTTTGTACATGCATTGTGTATTAGGACGATTTGAACCGGTGCATTTCAATCCAAGTAATCGCATTTTATCGATTCAAAACGTAGTCGTTTTGTTGCACGTAAATGTGCGGCTTTGATTTCGACTTTTCGCCTCCCTGTAAGTATATATCTCACAGATTAGTTCTTCAATTATGATCAATAATTTATTTATTTTTTGTTGTTTTTGTGTGTTTGTTTGGATCGGTGTTGGTGTAATTGCTAAAAGTTTCTATTAATTAGTACTAAGACATATTAGTAGTTAGTTTTATGTGTTAAACCGGTGCATTTAATCCAAGTTAATCGCATTTATCGATTCACAACGAAGTCGTTTTGTTCACGTGTAAGCACGTAAATGTGCGGTTTGATTTTGACTTTTCGCGTATCTGTAAGTTTCTATCTCACAGATTAGTTCTTCAATTGCGATTTATATTTTTGTTTTTGTGTGTTTTTTTGGATCGGTGTTGGTGTAATTGCTCAATTTTGATGTTGTCATATTTTTTTTAAATATTGTTGTTGAAGTGTGTGATAATAGATTAGTTCTTCAATTACGATCTATTATGTTATTTTGTTTTTGTTGCTTGTTGGATCGGTGTTGGTGTTATTGCTAAATTTTGATGTTGTATTTTAAAAAAAATATGTTGTTGTTGAAGTGTGTGATAACAGATTAGTTCTTCAATTACGATCTATTATATTATTTTGTTTTTGTTTGTTTGTTGGATTGGTGTTGGTTTAATTGCTAAATTTTGATGTTGTGATTTTTTTGAAATGTTGTTGAAGTGTGTGATAACAGATCGTGAAATTGGCGCCTCAACGCCGATCCCAGCGCCACATGGGTGGCCAGATGCAGCAGAGCAACGGGGTGGCTACTGCTCTGTATGATCAGCAGGGCAATGCCAGCCCCGCTGGTGATGCCGGAGACGCTGTCATGGCGCGATGGCTTCAGTCTGCCGGCTTGCAGCATCTGGCCTCTCCAATGGCCTCTACTGGTGTGGATCAGCGCCTCCTACTTATGCAGGTAAGATTCCCTTAATGGCCTTGAAAAAATACTTAATATTGGAATAAAACTGTCCTGATTATAACATAAGGTATATAAAGGTTCCTAAAACTGTCACTTTTGTTACTCTCATTTTCATACTGCTTTAAATTTCTTGTCCGGGTCTGACCGTTTCTCTTGTTTTGCTTGTGCAAAGCCTTGTCTTGAGTCGAGGGTCTTTCGGAAACCACCTCTCTACTTACCAAGGTAGAGGTAAGGTTTGCGTACACTTTACCCTCCCTAGACTCCATGTTGTGGGACTTCACTAGGTATGTTGTTGTTTTTGTATGTAAAGGTTCCATTTAGCTGATCAGAACTAGTTTGAGGATTGAGGCGTAGTTGGTAAAATAATAGTTCCCAAGTGTAAGATGAGTATTGCGTTGTTCAAATCTGGACTTCATAGTTTGAGTACACAGCACTTCAAAACTGGATAGGATAATTGCTACCTTAGTTAAATTGGATTGTCCCAGATTTTGTCCACTGTAGTGTCTAAAAGCTCTTCTCCATATTTGGTTTGCACTATTTTGAAATTCACAGATAGGTAGGCCTTGCATAGTTGCATGTTGTTTGGTGCCGAGTCTGAATTGATTTTCCATTTCAGTTGTATCTACTATATAACACGAAAAGTGCTCCATGCTAAGCTCCATTGGCCTTAGTCAGTGTTGCAACTATGTTGCAGCATTGAAGAGTTTATCTACGGAAAATTATCGATCATTTGTTTTCCTCACGCCTTCTTTTTTGTGGTTCTGGGTCATGTGGCATTTTGGAATTCTTGGTTGTTTGGATGTTGCCATACTGATTTTGTTAGTAAATTGAAGCTTGGGATGTTGTTTGAAGGGATATGGGGCTCAGTCTATGGAAGAGAAACAGAGGCTTTTCAAATTAATGAGAAACCTCAACTTTAATGGTGAATCTGCATCCGAGCCATATACTCCTACTGCCGAAAGTTCAGGAGGGATGGGACTATCAGATGGTTTTTACTCTCCGGAATTCAGAGGAGACTTTGGTGCTGGACTTCTGGATCTGCATTCTATGGATGATACAGAGCTCTTATCTGAGGTATGGAATTATTATTTGGTGATGATATTGAGCTCATTCACTGCTCCTGTTAGAATGTACATTGTTGTGCTGGACATAGGTTGGACTAGCAATCCTCTAGCTGGCTTAGAAATCAAGAGCCCTTACTGCCACCAATCACACTCCATCCCGACCCTCGCGGTAAAAGAGAAAAGGAGTAACAAGACAAGAAAGTAGGTGTACTGAGTATGTTTAACGTAGTTCTCTATGTGGAGTCTCTTTGTCTATTCTATGGAAAGCTATCTAATAGTAGAGGAACTATTTTGTATCCTCTTCTATATATAGAATTATCTGGATTACTATGTTCACATGGCACAAGAATCCCAAGTATCTGGGTTATGATTAACAGTAAACTATTTTGAAAATCGAAGATGCGGAGATTATTGTGCAAAGATACCGTATTGAAATTTGAAGTTGGAAGTGTTTTCACATACTGGTAGAAGATCTATAAATGTGGGAACTTACCAATTCTAAAAAACAAAACCTATTAATGTGGGCTTGTTGGATTGAATCTTATTTATATGAAGAGTGAAAGACTTATATGTGCTGCTTACTTTTATCTAGAGAGCAATTGTTGTTCAATAATTGTTGCTTTGTTTTCTGTATAGCATGTAATTTCAGAACCATTTGAGCCGTCACCTTTCATGCCTGCGCCGAATGGAGCATTTGATAGTGACTTTGATGCCCCGACCCATCGGCAGCAAAAAGCACTACCAGACACTGATGCTGCGGCTGGGTTACCCATAGTTGAAAAGGAAAGCAACACAAGGGAAAACAATGTGGCAAAAATTAAAGTAGTGGTATGTCACTTGTGCATGAACAATCAATTATGGGCACATTTTATATTATGATAATGAAACATCGTTGAGGCTGTGAAAACCCATAGTTCACATTTTCTGTGCGGTGAACATTTGAAATCATTTAATTGCCCTACTTTGTGAGCAGTTGGTTTAGAAATATTTGTTGTTGTACTAGAAATGAGATGACATTTTCTCTATTCCCTGGTAGGTATAGAAGGAACTGATTTTCATAGCTATGTTTATATTTAGCAAGTAATCAGGACATGGAATTTTATAGATACGAGATGACATTTACATAAGATAAGTGTATAACAAATGAAAATTACCCTATGCATCTTGTGGTCTTAAGATGACATGTCATTTCCCATAAGAATATTTCTTTTTGAGAAAGATTCATATGAGGTAGTTCATTAAGGATAAAATGAAAATATTAAAAACAAATAGTTTTAAAGAAAAAGATCATTTGCACCGAGTTTCGATCATTGCGCTACTGGCCTTGGGGGTTTCTGGGTTATCAGGATAAAAGGTAAACATTTTTCAAAATGAGAAATGTGCCGCTCTTTTTGAAAATGACTAAAAAGGAAAGAGTGACATGTGAAATGAAACAAAGGGAGTAATTATCTTGGAAAATCTTAGGCATGAAGATCCTCAAGCTCCCACATCGGCTTAAGATATAGAGTAAATTAGCCTTAAAGGTCTATAGATATATGTTGTTAGGGGGGGTGATAGCCAATTCCAATGTTTTCCACTTTTATGGCATAATTTGTAGTGTTAGGAAAATCGCATTGTAATTGTATTTTTGTAGTTTCCCTTCTATGTTACTGTGTGTTGATTAAAGTTTTATCTGTTCGTGCTATAAGATATATTGTTATTAGTATTTTTTTATTAGATTTTTGTTTTGACCCCTTTCTACATGTCTTATATGGCGGTGCATTTGATATATTGAGTTACTTCCCATCTAAAATTCCTAAGATTGATCATGATGTTTTCCCAGGTGCGCAAAAGACCGTTAAACAAGAAAGAAATTTCTCGGAAGGAGGATGACATTGTCACTGTATCTGACAATGCTTCTCTTTCTGTCCATGAACCCAAACTAAAGGTTTGGAATCCATTGATTCTGATCTATGAATTAGCTTATGTTTGAGACTGACTATGGGTTATTTCATTATTGAAGGTGGATTTGACTGCTTATGTGGAGAACCATGAGTTCTGTTTTGATGCTGTTCTAGATGAGTACATAACAAATGATGAGGTATTACTTTGTCACTTGCATATAAGTTAATAGCAAAGACTACTGATTTTTGTGTTTGTCCTACAAATTTTGAAACTATACAGACTACCTTCAATCTTTCTCTTCTTTTTTCCGTAATTGGGATTTATTGTGGTGCCTAAATGCAGATAATTTCGGTATCTAGGATCAATCTTTAGGAGAGTGGCATGATAGATGAAGATGCATCACCTACTGATTTTTGTGTTTGTCCTACAAATTTTGAAACTATACAGATTACCTTCAATCTTTCTCTTCTTTTTTCCGTAATTGGGATTTATTGTGGTGCCTAAATGCAGATAATTTCAGTATCTAGGATCAATCTTTATGAGAGTGGCATGATAGATGAAGATGTATCACATTGAATTAAAATATGATGTTAAAAATGGGGAGTGATTGCTATGCGATAAGAAGGTACCTAGAAAAAACAGTTGTGATATCAGCAATGCTATTTGAGAGTGAATGTTGGGCCTTTAGGACCGAACATATCCACAACATCTGTGTCGTATGAAGGCAGATGTTAAGATGGTGTGCCTTTATTCAAGATTAGAAATAACTACATTGGATAGAGAGTGCAAGTAACACATATAGTGGAAAAATGAAAGAGGGTTACTTGAGATGGTTTAGCAATGTACTATGTGGACCTCCAAGTGCATAAGTCAAAAAGTGCAACACTACAATGATGAGGGTTGCTAAAAAGGAATAAAGTAGACCAAAAATTATATGGATGAAGGTTTTTTTGATTACCTACCATCTTTCAGAATCAATATTGACGTAACTAAGAACAAACGTAATGAAAGAAAAGGATCATATAAGGGATACCAACTAGTGAAATTAATCCCTAATTCTTTTCTGTTTCACTTACATTAGGTCTATATTGTTTATTTAGTCTAATTTGGTTAGCCATTTGTATGCCAATGTGAACCCCTAATTTGCTTAAGGAAATGAATTATTTAGTAGAATTGGAATGAATGTCCTTGAATAGAGGGAATGGATATAGATGATTTATAAAACTGACCCCGCTTATGGGATTTGAGATGTTGTTGGTTAATTGATTGATTGGTGATTTACTGCCAGTTTCATGTGGTCATTCTCTTTTCGTACTCACTTTTTGTTTCTTTCTGATTGGAAGAATTTACAGCATATTTTTTTCTCAAAATAAAAAAAGTTCCACAATAATAATGTTCTACTTCTATGTAGGGCTGGCAATGGATTGGAGGTGGATCGGGTGGAGCTCAATCCGCCAACCATCCATCCACCACCCGACCCATCCATCACCCTTTTTTTTCTTAATCCACATCCGATCCACGGGTGAATCGGGTGCTTTGCGGATGAAAATCCTTGGTAAAACGAAAAAAAGAAGTACATCAAATAAGTATCATCATACTGTTTTTACAAGCCGTGTCTATGCTCCAAACATGCAACCAAAAGAACGGAAAGGAGCCAAAAACCAATAATAATCCGAAGTAACTAAAGTTTAAAGGACGAATTACATGCCACTTCTAATAATACTAATAATTGAGTTTCTAATTAGCGACAATCTTAATAGACTAAAACATTAAAATCCATTAGGTCTTCCGTCTTCATATCACATCCTTGAAGATCCATTCATTTTCTAAATCATTTCTTAAAAATTGTTTAACCAATTGGAATTCATCTCAAAGATTTTTCAAATCCTCAATAAACAAAGGTCATTAAGACCTCTTCTGTGGTTTAATATGCTTATGTTTGAATTTTATGCTTAAATTATCTTTCCTCATGCACTTTGCAGGTTTATCGTGCCACTGTGGAACCAATTATTCCTACTATCTTTCAGCACACAAAAGCAACATGTTTTGCTTATGGCCAGACAGGTTCGCTCTATTTTCTTACGTGCTTGATTCATTTCCTCAGTACAAGCCACTCATTTATCTTCTCACATCAACTCATTAATACTTTGAATATGTACTATGGTGTTTGTACTTTGGCCTTTGGGTCATTTAAGTTCCACTGAATTTTTAGAAGGGTCCTGTAGTTTTGAAATATCTTCCAATCGGAATGTCAAATGTTCTACTTACCCTTCTAAGAATTTTCCTGTAAAGTTCAGCAAGTATATGTTCATGCATGACTTGCAAGGATAGAAAAAATTTGTGTACCTCTTAGGCACAAGCAGTTGAGCTTCTACTGACTTTATTGATATCTCAAGACGAATATTAATGTGAACATTGGATTTAAAACTCACAATTTTTTCAATGCTTTTGGTAGAAAATGAGGCTTACTTCCAATTTCCTTTGCCTGAATCTGCGATCACCTTCAAAATTATATATGTAAATTTGAGATTATCTGGTTTTCCAAGTTTCCAGTTCCTTGCTTTCAGGTTGAAGATTGCATGTTTCTGAAACGGCCCGTTAAATTTGTGACTTTTATGACTAGAAGAAGAGAGATTATTTAGGATCCAGACTTGTTGAAGTAGCATGCTTATAAACAGCATATTTAATCTAGTAGAGGTTAGATTATTCTATTATAAAGGGGTGGGAAGACTTTCGTGGACATATTTCCTTTGAGGTTGGAGATGGGAGTAAGATTAGTTTTTGGGCTCATAAGTGGTGTGGGGAGTACGAGTTGAGGAAAACTTTCCCAAATATTTATCGTGTCTCCTGTCTGAGAGAAGACAGTGCTACATATCCGCAGATCTCACGAGGGGGTTATCCACTGGGACTTGAGATTTAGAAGGAACCTTCAGGATTGGGAGATGGGAGAATTTCACAATCTGGTTGAGCTTTTGTATGGGCTGGAAACTCCTAACATCTTATCGGATGTATGGCAGTGGAGGGAGAGTGGTGGTTTATTCACTGTTAGCTCATATTACAAGAAGCTACTAGTGAGAGATGAATATACTTTTCCCCATCAATCTATTTGGATCCCTAGAGCTCCGAGGAAGGCGTGTTTCTTTGTTTGGTTGGCAGCAAGAGGGGCGATATTAACAGCGGAAAATTTAAGGAAGAGGAGGATCACTTATGTTAGTTGGTGTTTTACGTGTAAGAGTGAAGGAGAGAATGTTGACCATCTTTTACTGCATTTGTAAGGTGGCTAACCGGTTATGGAGGGTGGCCCTCAATTTCTTTCGAATGCATTGGGTGATGCCGGGCATAGTGAAGGAGGCTTTGCAAAGTTGGACGCATAGGAGGGGGGAAGAAAAGCCCAAGGGAATGGAGTGTCGCCCCCTTAGCAATTATGTGGGTCATTTGGAAAGAGAAATAGGAGGGCTTTTGAAGGGGTGGATCAAGAGATTGTAAAGCTGCAACGTAGTGTTTTGTCTCTAGTTTCTTTTTGGTGTACTTATGAGGTCCCTATTTGTATAGAGGATTGGATCTCTTTTGTTGAGAACCATATATTGTTGTAAGTTCTCTTCTTTTGGTATACAACTTGTATACGGGATTCCCCAATTGTTAATAAAATTATTTACCTTATCAAAAACAAAAAAAATATATTCTATTCATCTTTTTGTTCTGGAGTTGATCAACGATTTGTCACACTCATTCTTCATATTTCTGCTTTTTGATGTTTCAAATTATAAAAGTGTAGTATGAGTTTCTGCCCTACATCTTTCTCTCATGGTCAGGAGGGAGTTACATGTTTTACCATAAGCCGATCTTATGAATTTTTCACTGTCCTTGCTTTTAAGTTTCTGCTTCTTATCACTGCTAGTTTCTTTGTATTCTGGCCATTGCTATTGTGGGCAGCTCCTCAATCGGTTATCTTATAATTGATGTTTTTCCCTTTTTTCTTTTATTGATGGTTCAGGTAGTGGTAAGACATACACAATGCAACCATTGCCTCTCAGAGCTGCAGAGGATCTTGTTAGATTGTTGCATCAGCCAATTTATCGTAATCAGAGGTTCAAGTTGTGGCTCAGCTTTTTTGAAATATATGGCGGGAAACTGTTCGATCTTCTCAGTGATAGAAAGTTAGTATCCTTACCTGCATTGAAAATCGCTCTGCTTTGAATGTCAATAGATTTTTAAGTGCGGTATATTTTCTTTCTTTTCAAGTATGATATAGCCTGCATAACACAAAAATGAGAATGGATAAAATATAGAGCCTCTGAATGGGTCTCCAACATTCATTCTGTGGTGGTATCTGATCTTATAGATTATTTTTCACAAAAGATAAAGGAAGATAAAAACAGAGAGGACGACACTTGAAGACTTAAAGTATCGTATAGGGTTTGATGACAAAAAGCAGTGTCAATCCAGTGGTTGGGAGTGTGTTGTCTTGGTTGTTAACCAACAGTACAAAGAGGGTACTGATAGAGTTCAAAAGTCCCTGGCTGACTCCCCCCTATAAGCTAAAGTGAGTCCAAAAATTCTATGATTTTATCAAAGCTATTTACAATATTTCTCTTACACCAAAAGTTTAAAGTTCAAATGCATTTAAGTTCAACAGTTTCTCTCTACCCCAACAGTCCATAATTTACAAAATGGTATGATCTTCCAATCTTATCTTCGTCTCTTTTCCATTATCTGCCCTTTCCAGCACTGCAATATCATTTTTAGATTTCTTGGTTGTCCAACTTATTGAAGAATAAAGGATTATCAAACCTATAGTTTCGTTTTATCAATATGGAACTTCATGTTTGATACACATATTTTCATTTTTTTCTCACCATTTGTTATTGCTATTATATAGGAAACTCTGTATGAGAGAAGATGGGCGCCAGCAGGTTTGCATCGTTGGGCTCCAGGAATTTGAAGTTTCAGATGTGCAGGTTGTGAAAGAGTATATTGAGAGGGGAAACACCTCAAGAAGTACAGGTTCCACTGGAGCAAATGAGGAATCATCAAGATCACACGCGATATTACAACTTGTCATCAAGAAACACAATGAAGTAAAGGACACAAGACGAAATAATGACGGAAATGAATCCAAGGGCGGGAAAGTCATCGGGAAGATTTCTTTTATTGACCTTGCAGGTAGCGAGAGAGGTGCGGATACTACTGATAATGACAGACAAACAAGGTACCTTATTATGGAAAGACTCTGTCTGCTTTTATATATACCTTTCCTGGAATTCCTAGACTTCTTTCACTTCTATTTTTCCCTTGGAGATTGAACCCAGTCCATTTCAAAAAGTTAGACCCCCCTCCCCAAACACACACACAGAAAAAGGGAAAGCTCTGCTTCAAAAAGTTCCACCATATTTTTAACATAAGTCCAGATGGAATGCCTATACGGCTCTCTTTCTTTATTCTTGTTCTTTTTTGTTTTCCTTCTACTTTTGCAGATGATCGAGAGAGTTGTATGTTTCATATTACTATTCTGTACTTAATGCTGAAGGGATGGTTCTTTTAGCTCTGGAAAAAGTATTCAACACTTAGAAGCTTGTTTGTTGCATAAAACGCTTGAGTTCTAGATCTTAAAAGTTTTCCCTTGTTGAAGTGTCAATCTACATTTTTGTTTGGTTTTAGGTTTGAGGGAGCAGAAATTAACAAGAGCTTGTTGGCTCTTAAAGAGTGTATTCGTGCTCTTGACAATGATCAGCTTCATATCCCGTTCCGTGGGAGCAAACTCACTGAAGTGCTTCGTGACTCCTTTGTTGGCAACTCAAAGACTGTTATGATTTCCTGCATTTCTCCTAATGCTGGATCATGTGAACATACACTCAACACCTTAAGATATGCAGACAGGTGGTTCTAGCCTTTTTTTGTACGAGTTGAATGTTCTATCATTTTTATTATTTCTCTGAACCTATTAACATTATATTTACAGGGTTAAAAGTCTATCCAAAGGTGGAAATACCAACAAAAATCAGAGTGCAAGCGTAATAGCTCCAACAGTCAAGGAACCTTCTCTAGCGACTACTTTTGCTGCTTCTGCTGAGGAGGAAGATGCTTACGAGCAACCTCAAGATTCTAGAGTATCAGAAGCGAGTAGAAGAGCTATGGAGAAAGAAACCACATCATACAATTCAACAAATGTTTTCGATAAACAACCCTCTAGATTTTCTTCAAATCATACTTTCAATGGTCAGGACGAAGGAGGGCCAATTTTTGGTGGTATGGATAGGGACAGGTTTGAGGTGAAGAACAGCTATGGTGTTCCTGCTGGTCAAAGAATGCAGTTGACATCAAATTTGCAGAGTTCAACTGATACAGAAGACAAGGTGCAGAAAGTGTCTCCACCTCGGAGGAAAGTTTCTCGTGATGAGAAACCTGAAAAGCCTGGAAAATGGTCAAGAAAAGATCTCTCAAGCTCTGATTCACCCTCTCTGAGTTATAAACAGCAAAATGTAAGTATTCCTAATATAAGAAGTACTGGATCGGGACAAAATGAACCTTCTTCACCCCCCCATGATGAGAACATCAATGAATTACTGCAGGTTGGCCTATGATGTCCTTTTACTTCTCATCTTGTAATATATCCTCATTAATTACAGTTATGACCTTTTTGATGTCGGTGTAATTTTCCTCTTTCTGCTGTAAAGGAAGAAGAGGCCCTGATGGCTGCACACAGGAAAGAAATTGAAGATACGATGGACATTGTCCGTGAAGTAAGAAAAATCCTAGTTATTCTGGTCTAATGAAGTTCTTATTACTTTCCCTGCAAAATTTGGAATATTGTTAATAATACCGAACCTAAAACTCGTATAATTGAAAGTGATAAACTAGGAATATTGTTCACTTGAGATAATTAACGTATTGTTGCCTTTTCTCTATCAGGAAATGAAACTGCTGGCAGAAGTTGATCAGCCTGGAAGTCTCATTGACAATTATGTAACACAATTGAGCTATGCGCTGTCGCGCAAAGCAGCAAGCCTGGTCAACCTCCAGTCTCGCCTTTCCAGATTCCAGCATCGACTGAAAGAGCAGGAAATACTGAGTAGAAGGAGGGGACCACTCTAGACAACATTTGAGTTATAATTGAAGTGGCCGCCCTCTCTCTTTCTTTCTCTCTCTCTCTCTCTCGTATAACTTGGCCCTTCGTAATATTCAAAATGTAGTTTAATTTCCCTCTTGCCAATACACAAACCATTGGGTGAAATTACGATGTGCAGATGAAAACAAATTGTATGAAAGGAACTACAGACTTACATTCATGCTGATCAACAAGTTAAGAGGCCACATTTGTATATAGGAAATAGGTCATTTCAGAATTTTTAAATTGGTTGTGATCAGATTTGGACTTGCCGAAATGGTGGACATAGATCCACATCAAATAATAGGTTTCTGTGAAGTTAGATATTTAATTGTAACTGAAAACTTTTACTCTATGTTGTCGTGCAACAATGTCATTGATTTGATGATTTCACTTTGTATCAAGCAGTTCTGTTTTATTTTTATTTTTGCGCTATCAAAAGTGTTAATGAACTCGACAGACGGGAGTTTAGCTCTTTGGTAATTAATGTGTAATCACTCCCAGGAACAACAGCTTGACCTTCGGGGAAGAAGACTGTGGGACCCCTCCTTCGAGGGTGCCTAGATAGAAGATAGTGAAAGGCGCTTTCTTACCGGTCATTTGCAAGCGTAGATGGGCTTTTACACCCGCTTATGTTGCTGCTACTGGGTGAGATGATTACGTAGTATCTACATCGAGAATTCAAGTATTATATCCATAATAAGGAACTTGTAAAATGAATTTATTGATCATAAGAGATTCGTTGAATGTGGTAAATAGTCAATTTTTCATTAAAATAAGTGCAAAATGACTTTTCTGCCCTTTGCTCTTCTTCTCCGCCGCCAGATATCATTGTTCTAGACTTCCTCTTGTATAATAAGCTCAAACTTCAGGATTATCTAATATTAATGTTGTTTCGCTTAGTGGAGGCATGTGCTTGCTTTTTTTGTGCTATGCACGCCCTCCTGAGTTTGGGTCGTAACATTTGCATAGCCGCTTGAAACTTGTTTTTGCGCGGATTGTCTTTCATATGGACTGATCTATAATTTTTGCCCCTCAAATCGTTGAACTTTAATTTAGATACTAGGTTCAATCTCCAACAGAGTAAAAAAAAATTCAACAAGATTTCATAAAAATTATGCGTATTCGAAAAAAGTTACATAAAAAATAAGCCTTGTCCAACGTAGTTGTGTAGTAATTCGCAAGATAAGATTTCATAGAAACTATGCCTTGTTCGGCGAAGTTACATAGAAATTATGCCTTGTCCGACATAATTTCTTTTTTACAGAACTATGCCGGACATGACATAATTTCTATGTATCTTTATCCGAATAGACATAGTTTCTAGGCGGGTCAATATCAATATCTATACCAGAGAGCGCGGAATGGGCTTTCCAAGCATAAAATAATGAAACCTTGTCTTGCAAAACTAGGTTATAGATTCAAATTTCTTCTTTGTTTTTTCAATGTTAGAATATATTCGACTACTCTTTTATTACTTAAAATGTCGAATTACAAAAATTCAAGACCTGTAATTTGAGGGACAAAAATTAAATACCACTCCAAAATAGAACATTTGTGCGAATTTCCCGGCTTGAAATAGTCTTTTTTGGGTGGCGTGCCGGGTGAAATTACATTTTCATATCTGTGTCAGTCTGTAACAAATTTCCTAACTAAATTTGATGTTGTTATACAATAGTCGGTAATTTTGTGAATATTTGCCCAAAATGAATCAAAGAGCGATAAAAAGTTTTGAAGATTCCTTTCTTAGTTTTGTTTATTTTAACAGTGAAACTATACAGTCAAAAAGTTTCTTATATTAGCTTTACCCAAAAATATTATAAAAAGTATAAAGGATCTACTCATTATTTGGTAGTCGTCATTAATTTATGGTTGACGAAAACTAATCCGTGTCTGATTCAGTGTACAGTCCGTATCAATGGATATGGACGTTCCATAATTTGTTCAATGAGAAAAGTGTATAACCAAATGACTTGGAAAGATTTTCTCTCTGTTTTTCAGCATACATTTTAGATTAATTAAAGGCTTAGTTGAAGACTAAACTGATTTGATTACTTGGGTGGCAAGAAACATAGTCTCTCTCTCTTCAGTAAAGGATAATTGTATGTTTGGTCCCACCGTTATCATTGATTTTTATCGTTGTAATATCTAATTAAGCGCGTTTAATCTTCAATTAGTTGAAGTGGTGTATTTTTTATCCTTCTCTCTTTGTAAGGAATAATAGCATGTTTGGTCATTCAATTATCAGAAAACAATGATTTTGATCCTTGTGATATATGATTAAGCATATGCCATATTGAACCTTCAATTAGTTGAAGTGGTGAACTTTCATCCTTCTTTTCTCTCTTTGGTAAGGGATAATAGCATTTTCGATTCTTCAATTCTCAGTAAATTATGATTTTGATCCTTGTTATGTCTGACTAAGTACATTTAATCTTCTATTAGTTGATGTGGTGCACTTTTCATCCTTTGGCTTGCGAATCTTTCCAAATATACCAAATTATCAATCGTTACACTATTTAATTGACTATGTGTAATGTTAAGTATGTATTGTTACTCGATATTTGAGGGTAGTACAATTTCAAAAATAATCTAAATATAATATATTTCCTACCTAAAGGAACAAAAAACACATATTATTGTTGGTTAAAGGTCAAATATGCCTGATCGAATATCATAAGGACCAAATTTTTTTTTACTAATAACTGAAGAGCCTAAAACGTTATTATCCCTTGTTTGAAACATAGTCAACACACGCCTCAACTACATATATTATGGCATAAATTAAGATTTAAAAACATTCTTTAGAAAAACTTAAGCGCGGATTATGTGACAAATTCCTGAGAAATTGCAATATAATTACCATTAACTTAGCCTAGTTGTTTTGATGATTATAATCAAGGTGGTGGAAATGGTCAACTATAAACACCCTCTGCCTATATATAGTTTTCCCTCTCTTCATTCATTTTCATCTACAAATGTTTCCAATTAAAGCAACTCAAACTATCATCCAACAATGTCCAACAAGACAAGAATCTCAAGCAAATACAAAGGGTATGCTTTTTTATTAGTATTTAACTTGTTGATTCTTTTTAGAATTTAAACAATAGAAAGATGGAGATTCATTTGAAGATGTCGAAGGTTTGAGTATGATTAAGACAAATATGTTGAGCTAGAGCATGGATTAGTGTGGGAACGAACTGTTGATTACAATGGTTGCAGGAAACGGTAAATGAGTAACTGCTAAGTATTACAACAAAATGAAATTACAAGAACTGAAATTTCAATAAACTGAAAACAAGAAACTGAGATTACAAGCACTTTGATTTGCTAGGTCGAGTGATGACACTATGTCTTTAAGACAAGATTGCCCCGTATATATCCTTTCTACGTTCTGGACAATAGTCTCCTAAGATAAAACATCAACTCAACAAATGAGCAAAGGAAACTCAAGTGTTACTTTGAAGAACTTTGAGTAATGAAATGATGCTGGAATGTCGTAGGAAGAATTCTGTTTTTTCCGTTTGTGCTATCTCAACAAGTGAGCCAAAGGCTTCATTATATAGTGCATGGAGGGGACTCATCAACTTCCCACATAATTGATGGTATTGGCCATGTAATGACAATTAGTGAGTAGTAATTCAGCCAAATGAATGACTGAATTAATGTGCAACAGATTAGACCATTAGTGAGAGTAATTCAGCCAAGTAATGGCTGAATTGATGTGCATATTAATGGAGGTTAACGTTCCAAAACCAACAGCAAAAGCACAAGTCCAATTTTATCTTACTTGAAACTTCAGGGACCAAACTGTAAATATGAAGCAATTTGGGTCCAAAAAGATAATATCAGAAGAAGCCCGCGACCGGCCAAGGCGCGCATGTGGGCTTAGCCTCGAATCAAGGCACATCTAGGTCCTCCCTCCTTCAAACACATGGGTTACCCCTTGGGGTCCCAAACAACTAGTTTTGAGACTTTAACAAATCTTCCTTCCCCCACCGATGAGGGAGAATTGGTCTCTACCACATTTTTATGTTTCAAACACCTCACTTCGTGGACCAATATCACTTTCATTTCTCAATGAAATTTGACGATCCTTGGCCCTACGATCATCTACTCACTTAGTAGATTATGCACGTGTGAAGAATCAAAGTCTCCAACATGCGGAACCCTAGTGTTTAAGTCATTAAAGATGGTTGGACGCAACTCCCACCAAAGGCAAATTTCCAACAATCCCCTCTTGAAAGAGATTTTGGCGCACTCACATGGTACCTATTTCCAGCAATATTTCAGCGGACCGATGTTGCATAAGGAGAGGTAGCTTCCGCTTTGAACCTTCCATAGTTAAATACCATCGGACTTACTTATTGCGCGGTGAACGTGATGTCTTGAACCGTCAGTGTTTAGTGTAAGCCAAGTCAATAGTACCAACACAACAAATTCCCTTACTCTTTTCTTCGTAATGTTTTGTCTGTTGTGGCCGTGGAAACTTCTTGAATTCTTAAGTGCGTTCATTTGAGACGGCCTGTCCTCGCACTTAAATAGGTGGTCCCCTACAAGATATCCTGCTATACCCCACTTCACAAGTGTTAGGAACCATTAAAAGTTTCCCCAAACCTAACCTCAACCGTTGAGGATCATTAAAGGTTTTGAAAACTTAACATTTACCCACACTGCAGATAGCACTTAACATCTATCGCGGGAACGACCTTGGGTTTATGTTCCTTACAGAAATTATAACCCGAAGTGCTCTTGCTTCCACCGAAGCGCTCAACTGAACCTTTACAGCTTAGTTTTCCATTGAACCAAATTCCTAGGATCTCCAGTCAGTAAGGTTGGGTTACCACATATTGGTCCTTAAAGCTTGGATTTTAAGCTCATTCCCCTAGACAGGCAGAACACCTGATCCTTGGGTAAGCCCTTTGTCAGTGGATCAGCTATGTTATCCTTTGATTTTATGTAATTAATGGATATTATACCCGTGGTGATCAGCTGCCTAACGGTCTTATGTCTCCGTCGAATATTACGAGACTTGCCGTTGTACATAGAATTTTGTGCCCTTCCAAAAAGATAATATCAGAAGCCCAAGGCCCACGACCGGATGGACGGGCGGGCGGCGACGCGCGTGTGGGCTTAGCCTCGAACCAAGGCACATCTAGGTCCTCCCTCCTTCAAACACATGGGTTACCCCTTGGGGTCCCAAGCCCTTAGCTAATTTTGAGACTTATAAACTAAACAAATCTTCCTTCCCTACCGATGAGGGAGAATTTTTCTCTACCACATTTTCATGTTTCAAACACCTCACTTCGTGGACCAATATCTCTTTCATTTCTCAACGAAATTTGACGATCCTTGGCCCTACGGTCATCTACTCACTTAGTAGATTATGCACGTGTGAAGAATCAAAGTCTCTAACATGCGGAACCCTAGTGTTTAAGTCATTAAAGATGGTTGGACGCAACTCCCACCAAGGCAAATTTCCAACACGAACAACTTTCTTTCAGCTACCAACTTCAAAACTTGATCCCATTCTCTGCTTTTGAAAGCTTATGGTTTACTTCCAAAATGTCATGTATATTGAAATTTACAAACATATGATACATAGCCTTTTTTTTTTTATAGTAGTGCTGGTAATCGGCCTTCCAAAATTGTACATTTACAAGATACAATGATGTAACACTGCCAATAATCTTCATAATACAACAGTTATAGTTACAGTTTTTTTAATCATCCATATTTCTATCTTTTTACACTCTTCCGCCTACAAATTTCTCACCGGATATCATTTCTTGCATTAAATGGAAAGGTCATAGATATTCTATTGGATTTTGAGAAAGGGGATAAACAGCTTTACAAAATAAAATCTCTACTTGATACTCCCTTCGTCCCAATTTGTCGTGTTATTCGACTAGAACTTGACATTTTAGAAAGGACTTTTGAAAGTTGTGGTATGAAACATGCTTTAGACATTTGGGGCTATAAACTATGGAATGGGTAATATCAGAATTTTAAAGTGAAACCGTTTCTAAACATAAAAAAATGATTTTTTTAGAACAGACTAAAAAAGAAAAATGTCAGAATGTCGCATAAATTGGTACAGAGGAATAGTATTTCCGATTATCGTAATACTGTTTGTCAACTATTCTTGTCTCTCTTTGCACCAGGATTATTTTTGAAGAAACGCAATGACAAGAAGGTTTAAACATATTTGTTGATAGAAAGGTGAGTACTAAAAAAATGTCACATCCTCTCAACACCTTTGCTCTCAAGCTGAAAGTCCACTGTAAGTATTGTGGAATGGAACTGGAAAAAGAGCAGCTAAAGATTAAGGGGGTTCGTTTGGTGAAAATTGATCAAGAACTAGGAAAAGTAGTCATCTCAGGCAAAGTAGACCCAACAAAAATCATAAGCAAAACTTGAAAATGCTGGGAGAGAAGCAGAACTCTGGTGTGAACAAGAACGACCTCGTAAAGATATTAGCAGTCGATCAAAAGTGATTGATCCACTGAATGATTCTGATATTATGGCACAACTGGAGAAATTTTCTGATAACTCAAGTGTTTAAAGTGTGGAGGTGACCAAAACCATTAAGGTGACATTCAAAGGGGAATCAAGAAATGGCCCTAGTGACAAAACTGTGGAAATTAACACTACCAACAATAACAATGTGAAGAAAACTCATGATCAAGTGCTTCCACATGATCATTATAATCATTCCCATGGTGGTGGTGGTGGACTTTGTGGTGCTTCTTCATCATGTTGTGGTGGTCACTCTGCTATAAGTCCTAATCTTGATCATGGATGTTACCAATATGCAGGTAATACTGGTCCTTGTGCACATGGCAGAAGCTCATGTTATAATTATCATCCCCAATATGGTAATAATACTAGCTCTGGTCCTTGTTGTGCACATGGCAGAAATTCTAATTGTAATTACCATTGCCAATATGGTAATGCTAGTTATGGTTCTTGTTATGCAAATAGTATTTCTCCATCAGCAGGGCCAATATCAAATGACAATATTCCCTCAGCCTCACCTTTACCAGATGATTATTATCAGGCGCTACCATCACCACCGCCCTCGGCAATGCCAAATGATTATTATGAGGCACCACCATTGCCACCACCCTCAGCAATTCCAGATGACTATTATCAGACACCACCATCCTCATTCTTCATCTTGATGTTCTCCCTTAGCGATTCATTCTTCTTTTTCGGGCTAACATTTGTACCTTTACTCGCTTTACTAGAATAGAATCTATAATTAGATACCATTGAATTACCCGGCATACAACTACTCAAGCCATTATTGAATCTTGTAGAGAGGAAACGAATATTTGATGGAGATATGCTCCCTGTTACCCGGTGAAGGGCAATGCCTCACTCTTGTTACAGTGTCTTAAGCGACGAGAATGTGAATGGCTGCACAATCCTATGACTGGCACTTCTTATTTATTAAAAGAGAGCTATAATTGAAGTGGCCGCCCTCTCTCACCCTTGTATAACGTGGTCAGGAATCCGCATATGTTACCGTGTTGTCGAATTCCATGTTGTGCAATGTTGTCAAAGAATAGATTTCTGTGAAGTTAGATGTTTAATTGTAATTTGTAACTGAACTTTTACTATATGTTGTCGTGCAACAATATCATTTTATTCGATGGTTTAACTCGATATCAAGCAGTTCTGCTTTATGTTGTTTATTTTGTGCTAGCATTTCCGTTCTTAAATCATTGCATTTCTACTCGGCAACACAACTCTCACTTGTGAATGTTATTTACTTTCTCCGTTCTCTTTTATTAGTCCCCTGTACCCAAAAAAAGAAAAAAGAATCGCTTTTCACTTGTTTATTTTGTCAAATCAAGAGATATTTTTTTCTTCAACTTCACCTTTAGTATTAAGTACTCACACTCTCCCAAATTTATTGCAGTTACAACTTTAATAACCATTAATGAGGATAATTTAGAATAACTCTTTTACTCTATTTGTCTCAAAATAAGTATCGCATTAGCTAAAATCACGCTTGAAATCAATAAATACAATATAGAGTTTACTAAAATATCCTTGTTTATTAGTAGATGTTTTATGAGAATTAAGCAATATTAAAGAGGACTACTTCTCTAATGCCAAGGTCATAGTTAGAAATACTTGTCAATAATTATTTTAAATTTCTAAGTTAGACAATTATTTTGGAACCGATAGAGTAATTTCTTAAAGGCCGTGCCTAATTTGTAAAATCTCATCACTACTGAAAAAACAGCACGTGGCTTTGTGTATCAGAAACGTTGGTAAACTCGAATGACTAGATTTTAGCTTTATCAAAAAGAATCTCCTCATAATTGGGTTGTCAGCATTAATTTAAGTAAGATTTGGTGAAAGCTAGTCCGTGTCTGACTCGGTATACAGTAAAGTGAAATTAGAATAAGTTCTTTCAGATGGATACAATGTTCCTTAAATTGCTCAAAGAGATGTGTATTTAAGTTCATTGAATCTAAGTTGATATTAAAATGTGTCATCTACCCAAACAAGATCAGGAAAATGGAGAGGAGCCGAATTCGTGTGTAACCAAATCACTTGCAAAGATTTCCATACTTTCCCAGCATATATTTTAGATAAATCAAAGGCTGAGTTGAAGACTAAACTAATTTGATAACTTTTTTTATCTTCTAAAGTTTGGAGTATATTAACTGATTTCATTACTTCGTGGCAAGAAACAAACATGTCAATCACGCATCAACTACATATACTACGACTTAAATCAAAATTTCAGAACTTTCTTTAGAAACACTTAAGCGCGGATTATGTCACAAAAATTCATGTGAAATTGCAATAGTAGTTTCCATTAACTTACCTGGTTATTTAGATAATTATAATTAAGTTGGTGGAAATAGTCAATGATAGAATAATAATTATTAATGTTGTTATTAATAATTATTATTATTGTAATTAAATAGTATCTTGTATATATTATGTAGGAGGTAAAATATTTATTAGCGTTATCTTATCATTAGAAAGATTAGCTATCATTAGGAAGATTAGCTTTATCTTAGATAGATAATTAGGCATAATCTTCGTCTTATCATTTACTAATTTCTAGCATGAATAGTTGTATATTAACCACATTTGTGGGAGGAGAATGGGGAGGAAAGTATTCTACTTACTCTAATTATTATTACATGATATCAAGAGATTAGAAAAAGATCCTACCATAACCCTCCCAATCGGCCAACCCCCCACCTCCTTAGCCGAATTTTGTATTTTCTTGCTTTTTTTTTTCATCTCCATTATTGTTCTTCATATTTTTTTTGTCTTCCAATCAACAATGTCTGACTCCTAAAATAATTTTCATTCAGCCCTTACCGTTTCAAACATCAAAACACATGTTTCCATCACTCTTAAGATGGAAATGTTCACTATGCAACTTGGGCAGAACTTTTTAAGATTTGTTACCATTTCCACCGGGCTATTCATCACATAATCCCGCCGGAGAATGGCAAAGGGAAGGAGTTAAAGACCGATGATGATAAAGAACTATGGAAAACTCTTGATGTCAGAGTTCTCTCATGGATTTATGCAACAATCTCTTCTGATTTGTTACACACAATAATGATACCCGATTCTACAACAATGGAGGCTTGGAATCGGTTGCGGGACATTTTTCCAGACAACAAAAATTCTCGTGCCGTCACTTTAGAACAAGAATTCTCCACCATTGATATGACGGATTTTCCAAATGCGTCGGCATATTGTCAACACCTTAAAGTCTTGTCGGATCAACTTAAAAATGTTGTTTCACCGGTTACCAACAATCGCTTAGTCTTACAAATGGCTGCCGGTCTTACCGACGCCTATAGCGGTGTGGGGACACTCATTTGACAAAGCAATCTTTTACCACTTTTTTACCAAACACGTTCGATGCTTATACTTGAAGAGGCAGGTTTTGCCAAAAAGGCCACCACCGTTACCGATTCCGCCATGATTGCTACCCCCACGAATGACGGTACTACCTACTTTGAACATTCACAACTAAATTGGGGACAAAAAGGACGGAATGGTGGTAAAAATAAAGGTGGAAATCGTGGCAGTAATAAAAGTGGAGGCCACCGAAATTCCGGTGGCAGAGGAAATTTCGGTGGCAGTGGCGGTGGTAACTCACGGAACAGTAACACGGGAGCCCTAAACTGGCAGCCTAGTGGGCTTGGCAGTGGCCTTGGGCCTTGCCACCGTGCCCCGTCCCGGCTGGAAACTGGGCCAGCCCAGCCCCCAAGCCCACTAGATATTATCCCAATTCTTTTAGGCCATCACACACCGGGCAGAGAAGCAGCAATGGGGCAGTGAATTCTGGGCCACTTCCGACCAAGTGGTAGGAGGCCCATTTGGCAGTGGCCCACCCGACGGATATTGAGTCCAACATGCACACTCTTGGACTTAATCCACCCGATGCAAATTAGTACATGGACTCCGGAGCGACGTCTCATATGACGTCTTCCCAAGGTAATCTCTCGTCCTATTTTAATTGAGCAAAAATAATGGTATAATTGTCGGAAATGGACATTCTATTCCAATTCGGGGTTATGGTTCTACTAATTTGTCACCACCAAACCCACTACTAGCCTTAAAAAATGTCCTTCATGCTCCACAATTAATCAAAAACTTGGTATCTGTTAGAAAGTTTACTACTGACAATTGGGTGTCTGTTGTTTTTGACCCTTTGGATTTTCTGTGAAGGATTTTCAGACGGGGAGCCTTCTCATGAGATGTGATAGACAAGGCAAGCTATATCCAATAACATCACCTATCCAACAGTCCAAGTTACCATTTTCTTTTGCAGGAGTAGCCTCTTCTTTATTACATGAACGATTGGGTCATCCGGGGGCACCAGTTTTAGCCTCCCTTAAGCAAAATAAGTTTATTTCATGTACTCAATCTCAAACGTTAAATAAATGTCATTTATGCCCACTTGGTAAACAAGTTAAATTGCCATTTGTTTCCTCTAGTTCATGCACTCTTATGCCATTTGATATTATCCACTGTGATATTAGGACTTCCCCCGTTTTGAGATCTTCGGGCCATCGATATTACTTTCTTCTGTTAGATGATTACTCTAATTTTTTGTGGAGATTTCCATTGTCTAAAAAAACACAAGTTTTTCCACTTTTCTAAAGTTTAGAGCTTTCATAAAAAAATAATTTGAACGAAAAATAAAAAATATTTAATGTGATAATGACAAGAAGTTTGATAATAGGCATTTTTGGAATTTTTGCAATTCTCATGGTTTAAACTTCCGCCTCATGTCCCCACACATCCTCCCAGAATGGGAAGGCGGAACGCCAAATACTAACCATAAACAATATTGTTCGCACATCCCTTGCCCATGCCACAATTCCCTCCTCATTTTGGCACCATGCACTACAAATGACCACATACTTGTTAAACATACTCCCTCAAAAGAACTTGTCCTACCAAGCTCCACTAAAAATCCTATACCTACGGGATCCTTCTTACTCCCATTTACAGGTATTCGGGTGCTTACGCTATCCTTTTTTTCCATCAACTACCATAACCAAACTTCAACCCCGGTCGACTCCGTGTGTGTTCTTGGGATATCCATCTAATCATCGATGTTACAAATGTTACGACTCATCTTCAAATAAAATAATTATAAGTCGTCATGTAATTTTTGATGAAACGAATTTTCCATTTACCAAATACACAAGCCTGGACCCCACACCTATGATTTTCTTGATGATAACCGACCCATGTACTTAACCTAATTTTTTTACTCTCCCGAGCCCACTGTTTCAGGTGACCCGGTTGATTTGGGCTAACTGGGCCCCGAAACAGTGGCCCAGCCACAGAAAAATATGGTTCAACGAACTGGGCCTCAATTCTTAAGGCCCAGTGCTCCAAATCTGGATACACCACTCCTTGCTGCCAGATTCATTGTTATATCCCAGCCCAATGACACTGTCTCGCATTCTGGCAATGACTTGGGCCGAAGCCCAGCAGCCTCCCGCATGCCAAACAGTGTTATCCCCTCGGCCCAAAACTCAGTCAACCGACCCATTACCCGAAGCCAACACGGTATTGTCAAACCCAACATCAAATATAGCCGACACACTCAACTCTCAAAATCACCATTACCCCATAATCCTGTGACTGCTCTTCATAACCCGAATTGGAAAATGGCTATTGACGATGAATTTAATGCTCTTATTAAAAATAGGACGTGGGAATTGGTACCTCGTCCACCTCATGCTAATATAATTTGGTCTATGTGGATATTTAGTCACAAAGAAAACTCTGATGGTTCTTTTGAGTGGCATAAAGCCCGTCTTGTAGGTGATGGAAAAATGCAACGTGTTGACGTGGATTGCGGTGAGACGTTCAGTCTGGTGGTCAAACCAGCGACTATCCGAACAATACTTAGTTTGGTTCTCTCAAAGGGTTGGACACTTCATCAATTGGATGTCAAGAATGTCTTTCTCAATGGACATTTAAATGAAATGGTATACATGTATCAACCTTTACATGGACTCCAAATACCCCAATCATATGTGCCTTCTCAAAAAATCATTATACGGACTAAAGCAGGCTCCCAGGGCATGGTATAAGCGATTTGCGAATTTTGTTTCACATATTGGTTTTTTTAACAGCCGTTCCGATCACTCTCTGTTTATTTATCGTCAAGGTAATAATATTGTTTATCTTCTCTTATTTGTGGATAATATTATATTAACTACCTTATTAGATGCTCTTTGAAAGTCTATCATGTCACAGCTTGGCTCTGAATTTGCAATGAAGGACCTGGGCCCACTACACTATTTTTTGGGCATAGCAGTGACACGACATGCAGGTGGTTTATTTCTCTCCCAAAAGAAGTATGCAGCAGAGATTGTGGAACGAGCTGGTATGTCCTCCTGTAAACCCTCAGCAACTCCTGTGGACACTAAATCCAAATTCAGTGCATCTTCCAACAAGCCTTTTGTCGTCCCGACACTCTACCGCAGCTTGACAGGAGCCCTGCAGTATTTAACCTTCACCAGACCAGATATCTCTTATGATGTACAACAAGTGTGCCTTTTCATGCATAATCCAATGGATGATCATATGCATGCTCTAAAACGCATTGTGCGATATATACAAGGTACTTTTAAATATGGCTTGCACTTTTATCCATCATCCACGTCCACACTTGTCTCCTACACAGATGCAGACTGGAGAGGCTGCCCAGACACCAGATGCTCCTCCTCAGGTTATGGTATATTTCTTGGTGATAACTTGGTTTCTTGGTCCTCAAAAAGACAAGCCACATTATCAAGATCCAGTGCCGAAGCAGAATACCGAGGTGTTGCCAATGTGTGTCTAACTCATGTTGGTTTTGAAATCTTCTTCTTGAGCTACACTACCCGATTCCGAAAGCCATTTTGGTATATTGTGATAATATTAGTGCTATCTACCTGTCCGACAATCCAGTCAATCATCAACACACAAACACATATTGAGCTGGATATCCACTGTGTCCATGAAAAAGTGTTACGCGGTCAAGTGCGGGTGCTACATGTCCCGTCGCGCCATCAAATTGCCGATATCTTCACTAAAGGTCTTCCGCTTGTGTTATTTGAAGATTTTTGGGACAGCCTCAACATCCGTTTGCCTCCCGCTTCGACTGCGGGGAAGTGATAGAATAATAATTATTAATGTTGTTATTAATAATTATTATTATTGTAATTAAATAGTATCTTGTATATGTGGTAGAAGGTAAATATTTATTAGCATCATCTTGTCATTAGGAAGATTATCTTTTCATTAGGAAGATTAGCTTTATCTTAGGGAGATAATTAGGCATAATCTTCTCCTTATCATCTATTAATTTCTACATGTATAGTTGTATATTAACCACATTTATGGGAGGAGAATGGGGAGGAAAATATTCTACTAACTCTAATTATTAATACAGTCAATTATAAACACCGTGTGCCTCATTCATGTTCATTTATAAATATTCCGAATTAAAGCAACTCAAAACTCTCACCATCATCTCCTAACTGTCCTCTATCTCTTTGGTGTATATCGAGATTCGAGACTGTTAAATAGAGCAATATACATATGATATACACTGAATATACAGGAGTGTATATCACATATATATTGCTAGAATAAAAGCAACAAAGAAGTACCCAAAGAAATTTCAAAGAAGAAGGGCCCACTGTGCACAAGGCAAAAAGATCAGCAGGTCTAACTCAGGCCTCTCGCCCAAATTTTAACTGCACATATTTAGGGCAGAAAATCAGTTACAAATATTGTATATTAAGAAAAGTATATTGTGTGTATATTGTAGTATATTTATTACCATAAATTAGTGTTATACACTTACCATAATTCTATAGTTAGAATTATGGTAGAACAAGGTTTTAGGAATAGATTAGGAATAGGATTCTCCTATTTTAACTTGTATATATATCTATTCAATCAATGAAAATAATCAAGGGGATTATTTCTTTCATGGTATCAAGAGACTAGGTCTAAACAAAAGTTTTCTTCTCTCAAACTTTTGCCTCCTCTTTGGCCGAGAAGCCCCCTCGGGTTTTTTCTCTCCAAATATCTCGTCTTCCGCTCTCAAAAACCTCTCTTAAATTTATCCTCCTTCTTTGTTCTTTCAAATATGTCTAAGAACAATTTTCACCCTGCCCTCACGGTTTCCAATATCAAGCTCAGTGTCCCAATTGTCCTTGAGATGGAAAACGTTCAATATGCATTGTGGGCGGAGTTGTTTAAAATTCACGCTATCTCTTATCAAGTTCTTCATCACATAATTCCTCCCGCTAGACCCCTTCCTGCGGAGGATAATGAGGTATGGATTACACTTGATGCTACCGTTCTTCGGTGGATATACGCCACTATTTGATGGACCTTCTACAGACGATTATGGAGCCCGATACCACGGCTATGGCTGCATGGAATAGATTGCGTGACATATTCCAAGACAACCAACATTCCCGTATCGTCACACTCGAGCAAGAATTCTCTCGCTCGAATGGGCGTATTTTCAAACGTTTACGCATATTGCAAGAAACTAAAGGAATTGGCGGATCAACTCAGTAACGTTGGCGCACCAAGTAACAAATAATCGTCTAGTTCTACAGCTTGGTTGCGGTCTTTCGGAGGCCTATAATGGTGTTGGCACTCTCTTCGCCAAAGCAACCCTCTTCCCGACTTCCATCAAGCCCGCTCCATGCTTACGTTAGAAGAAGCGGTTTGGCTAAAAGCGCTACGGAGCAAGTCCAGATTGTCATGATGGCGTCTCTCCCTAATCCGTCGCTTGTTAATAATTCGGGCCAAAACCATAATAATGGTGGCGGCAAGAATAATCGTAAGAATAATAACAAAACCGCGGCAAACGCGGGTAATGGTGGAGGTTCCGGTAGTCGGCAAAACCTCGGTGGGGCCCATCCAATGAACGATGGCCCACCACCCCCATAGGCCCAAAGCGGTGGGGCCCATGGCGATGGAAGCGATGGCGATGGGCCGTGGGCGGCGGCCATACCAAAGGCAAACGGCGAAATTCCGGCGCCAGCTGGGTCGCCAACAATCCAGGCCCAATGCCCGGCGGTGGCGGCCCATCGCCGATGGCCCAACAACGGCGATGGTAGCGATTCTGGGCCAGGTCGGCCACGGCCAGGAGTTCTTGGGCCCCGACCTCCGCAAGCCCATCATGCAGCAGGCCCTACTCAGGCCGATATCGAGGTCGCGATGCACACGTTGGGATTAACTCAACCTGACCAAAATTGGTACATGGACACCGGCCACTACTCACATGACTTCCGACTCAGGTACTCTCTCATCTTATTCCAATTTGAGCACCCCTGGGGATAATCATTGGTAATGGCGATTCTATTCCAATTCTAGGGTATGGTCGAACGTTGTCTCCCCAATCCACCACTCCTCTTGAAAATACTTTACATGCTCCTAAATTGATTAAAAATTTAGTGTCTGTCCAGTAAATTCACAAATGACAATTCATTTTACATTGAATTTGATCCTTTCGGTTTCTCTGTGAAGGATTTCAAGACGGGAGTCATCTCATGAGGTGTGATAGTAGGGGGATCTATATCCTATCATGCCGGTTTGATCCATCGAGTCCACCTTGCCATCGCCTTTGCACCATCTCTCCTTCCATGTGGCATGCTCGTTTGGGTCATCCTGATCTTCTATTTTATCAGCTTTAGATAAAAATAGCTTTATTTCTTGTAAAGTGCAGTCGTACTCCAATTTGTCAGTCTTGTTCATTAGGAAAAATTGTTAAGTTGCCATTTGTAGACTCCAATTCTCATACTTCTATGCCATTTGACATTATTCATAGCGACTTATGGACATCTCCTGTTCTGAGTTCAATGGGTCATCGTTATTATGTTCTCTTTTTAGATGATTATTCTAGATTTTTGTGGACGTTTCCAATTGCGAATAAATCACAAGTGTTTTCCGTCTTCATAAAATTTAGAGCGTTCATTCGTACTCAATTCGAAAGAGAAATAAAAAATATTCAATGTGATAATGGGAAGGAGTATGACAATAGGGAGTTTCGAGAATTTTGTGTTACTCATGGGATAAATTTTTGGTTTTCATGTCCTTATACATCTTCACAAAATGGGAAAGCCGAACGCAAAATTCGTTCCATAAATAACATTGTCCGAACTCTCCTAATCCATGCCTCCATACCTCCGTATTTTTGGCATCATGCTCTACAAATGGCCACTTACCTTCTTAACATAATTCCATCTAAAGGTCTGACATATTCTTCCCCTCTCAAAATCTTATATAATAAAAACCCGTCTTATTCTCATCTTCGGATTTTTGGGTGCTTGTGTTATCCGTTATTCCCATCCACCACAATTAACAAACTTCAGGCTCGGTCTACTCCGTGTGTATTTTTGGGTTATCCGTCGAATCATCGTGGTTATAAGTGTTTTGATTTATCCTCCAAGAAAATCATTATAAATCGTCATGTCATTTTTGATGAAAACCAATTCCCTTTTACGAAAGTTCATACTCCCGAGCCTAAGTCGTATAATTTTTTGGATGACCAAGTATCCCCGTATATTATTCGGAATTTTTTGGACAACTCCCGTCCCCAAAATCCTCCAGTAGCCCATCGCCTCATTGTCCCACAAGACTGCCGCTTCGCCGCCGCTCCGCCACCGAATAGCTTCAATTATTGGGCTACCCACCACTCGAATCTGGTCCAAATGTAACTCACCAGAGCCGATTTGGGCGGCCAGAGCCCACCGCTTGGCGATCCATCCCGAGCCCAGAAAATTCCCAAAATTCCTCAATTCTTCCTCAAGTCATAGACCAGGTCACTCGTAGTCGTGGGGTATTTTTACACCTAAAAGACATTTTAATTTACATTCTGATGTATCTAAATCCCCCTTGCCCCGCAATCCTGTGTCCGCATTAAATGACCCTAATTCGAAAATTGCTATGGTCGATGAATATAATGCTCTTATTGATAATAAGACGTGGGAGTTGATGCCCGCCCATATGGTATTAATGTTATCGTGTCTATGTGGATTTTTGCTCACAAGGAGAATTCGATGGGTCCTTTGCTCGACATAAGGCGCGACTTGTTGGTGATGGTAAGACTCAAGAGTTGGAATTGATTGTGGTGAGACATTTAGTCCGGTGGTCAAACCGCTACCATTCGCCTTGTGCTTAGCTTGGCTCTTTCAAAGACTTGGTCAATCCATCACTTGGATGTCAAGAATGCTTTTCTACATGGTGACCTCGCGAAACAGTCTATATGCATCACCGTTGGGTTTCAGGATCCCAACCGCCCTCATCATGTCTGCTTGTTGAAGAAATCATTATATGGGCTTAAGCGATCTCCACGGGCCTAGTATACACGATTTGCTGACTTTGTGTCGACTATTGGGTTCACTCACAGCAGGTCAGATAATTCCTTGTTCATTTATCGCCGTGGTTCGTCATTGGCCTATATTCTGTTGTATGTAGATGATATCATCTTGACTGCCTCCTCCGATGTTTTTCGCCACTCTATCATGGCCATGCTCGATTCGAAGTTTGCTATGAAAGACTTAGGACCTTTGAGTTATTTTTGGGGATTGCCATAAGCGTCATTCAGGTGGCTTATTTTTGTCTCAACAAAAATATGCTGCTGAGATCATAGAGAGGGCTGGGATGTCATCCTGTAAGTCCACTTCCACGCCAGTTGATGGAAACCCGGCTTCGATCTGCAGCAGGTGCACCATACGAGGACCCGACCTGCTATCGCAGTCTTGCAGGGGCCCTCCAGTATCTTACCTTTACCAGACCGGATATTACGTATGCAGTTCAGCAGGTATGTTTATTCATGCATGATCCCAGGGTTGAGCACATTAATGCAATCAAACGCCTTATCCGGTATATTCAGGGGACACTAGACTATGGGTTGCATTTGTATCCATCATCTACATCCACACTTGTCTCTTACACGGATGCTGATTGGGGTGGGTGTCCCGACACCAAACGATCGACTTCCGGCTACTGTATGTTCCTTGGCAACAACTTGGTCTCCTGGTCAGCCAAACGTCAGGCAACTCTATCACGCTCAAGTGCCGAGGCAGAATATCGAGGGGTAGCGAATGTGGTCTCTGAATCATGTTGGCTACGTAATTTGCTTTTGGAGCTTCATTGTCCCATTCAAAAGGCAACCTTGGTATATCGCGATAACATTAGTGCCATCTACCCGTCAGTGAATCCGGCCAAAGACCAACGCACTAAGCATATCGAAATGGACATTCATTTTGTCCGTGAAAAGGTTGCAAAGGGTCAAGTTCGTGTATGCCATGTCCCGTCTCGTTATCAAATTGCATACATCTTTACAAAGGGTCTACCAGCGGTTCTCTTTGAAGACTTTAGGGACAGTCTCAGCGTTCGGAAACCGCCCGCTATGACTGCGGGGGTGTGTTAAATAGAGCAATATACATATGATATACACTGAATATACAGGAGTGTATATCACATATATATTGCTAGAATAAAAGCAACAAAGAAGGTACCCAAAGATCAAAGAAGAAGGGCCACCACTGTGCACAAGGCAACAAGATCAGCTGCAGGGCTCAATCGGGCCTCTCGTCCAAATTTGCACATATTTAGGCGTAAAATCGATTACAAATATTGTATATTAAGAAAAGTATATTGTGTGTATATTGTAGTATATTTATTACCATAAATTAGTGTTATACACTTACCATAATTCTATAGTTAGAATTATGGTAGAACAAGGTTTTAGGAATAGATTAGGAATAGGATTCTCCTATTTTAACTTGTATATATATCTATTCAATCAATGAAAATAATCAAGGGGATTATTTCTTTCAGAGACATTGAAAGAAGGTATGCTTCTTAAGTATTTAGCTTCTTGAATTTTATCGCTATCTATCTTTCAATTTTAAGTTTTTTTTAAAAAAATATTTCTCTGTTCGTTAATATTTTCAGTTATAGTAATGCCATTTCTCAACTAGACTTGCCTTTCTTTACCCCAGGATTATTTTTTGAAGAAACGCGGAAACAAAGTTATACAAATTTGCTGATAGAGAAGTCAGAACTAAAACAATGTCACATCCTTTCAACACCTTTGCTCTCAGGATGAGAGTACACTGCAAAAAATGCGAAAAGAAACTAAAAAACGAGCTCCTAAAATTCAAGGGATGGGAAAGTAATCATCTCAGGCAAAGTAGACTCTGCAAAAATCCTAAGCAAGCTTGAAAAGGTTGGGAGAGAAGCAGAACTTTGGTGTGAAAAAGATGTTAGGATTATCCCTCGACCGAAGTGATTGATCCACTGAATGATCCTGACATCAGTGTTAAAAGTGTGGAGGTGACCAAAACCATTAAAGTGACTTTCAAGGGAATCAAACAATCTTCACCCTATGAGCTAATTTTGTGGCTTGAGTTAGGCCTCTATAATTACTTTTTGATGGTTGTTTTTATGTATATAATTACTGAAAGAATTATTTCGTGAACAAAGTGAATATCCATCTCGATATGTTTAGTGCGTTGATGTTGAACAGGATTGACAGAAAGATAAACTACACTAACATTATCACAGTAGACCAAGGTAGCTTTCTGAATAGGAAAGTGTAGTTCTAACAAAAGATTATGCAACCTACATGATTCTAACACCACATTCACCACGCCTCGATACTCGGCCTCTGCACTGGATCTTGATAATGTAACTTGTCGTTTTGCAGACCATGAGACCAAGTTATCCCCAAGAAACATACAATAACCAGAAGTTGAGCGTCTGGTATCAGGACAGCCACCCAATCAGCATCTGTTTAAGACACAAGTGTAGAAACAGACGTAGGATACAGATGCAAGTCATAATCAAGTGTGCCCTGGATGTATCGTGTAATGCGTTTGAGCGCATTCATATGTTCAATTCGTGGATCATGCATAAACAAACACACATGTTGAACTGCATAAGTAATATCGGGTCTTGTGAAGGTAAGATACTGAAGTGCCCCTGCAAGGCTGCGATAATGGGTGGGATCCTCGAACTTAGTGCCAGATGTAGCACTCAGCTTTGGGTTAGTATCAACCGGAGTAGAAGTAGATTTACACGATGACATACCAGCTGTTTCAATTATCTCAGTGGCATACTTCCTTTGTGATAAAAATAGACCACCTGAATGACGAGTGACAACAATCTCCAAGAAATAACTCAAGGACCCCAAGTCTTTCATAGCAAATTCGAAACTGAGAAGTGTCATGATAGACTTGCGTAGATTATCAGACGAAGCAATCAATATAATATCATCGACATACAACAAAATGTATGTCAAAGAAGTACCATAACGATATATAAAGAGAGAATGATCAGACCGGATGTGAGAAAAACCAATAGAAGATATAGAATCTACAAACCTTTTATACCAAGCGCTTAAGTCCATACAAGGACTTCTTCAGCAAACAAACATGATGAGGATGATTGGGATCTCGAAAATCCAAGGGCTGATGCATATAAACTGTCTCTATAAGAACACAGTGTAAAAAGACATTTTTCACATCCAACTGATGAATGAGCCATGTTTTTAGAGACCCAAACTGATAACAGTACGAATAATAGCTGGTTTGACCACCGGACTAAATATTTCACCACAATCCACGCCAACCTGTTGAGTTTTACCATCACCTACAAGACGAGCCTTATGCCTCTCAAAAGAACCGTCAGAATTTTCTTTATGAGTAAAAATTCACATAGACCGAATAGTATTAACACCAGAAGGACGGGGCACCAACTCCCACGTCTTATTTTCAGCAAGAGCATTATATTCGTCAGTTAAAGCCAATTTCCAATTAAGGTCATTTAATGCGTACACAGGGTTACGCGGGAGGACGAATTTAAGGACATTAGAATTGAGATTAAAATGTCGTTTTGTTTTTAAAAATACCCCTTTGACTATGAGTAATGGGCCCTTGACTAGAGGATGAATTGAATGGATTTTGGGCAATGTGTGGAACGAGGACGGACTGACCAGCAGGCAATGGGCCTGCTGGCCCAACAATTGAAACAAGAACAGTAACATGCTCGAGATTGGGCTGAAACACTGGAACAATACCGAGATCAGTACTGGACCGTGTCATCGGCCCACTAGGCAGAACAGTGGTTGCGGTAGACTGTGGGCCTGCTGGCGTAGTTTGGTCATAGGACAAGTCGGAAAAATGGTGAATAATATATGG
Source organism: Anisodus acutangulus (assembly GCA_029783415.1). Taxonomy (NCBI): domain Eukaryota; kingdom Viridiplantae; phylum Streptophyta; class Magnoliopsida; order Solanales; family Solanaceae; genus Anisodus; species Anisodus acutangulus. Next base: position 2,809,165 of record CM056504.1, read on the forward strand.
TGAGACCTTGTCATCTAAAAAATTTTATGAACTCGGCACGGGATTACTCACTTTAGTAAAAGAAAATTGGGTTTCATAAAAAATAACATGACGACTAATTATGATTTTATTAGATGATAAATCAAAATATTTGTAACCACAATGATTAGACGGATAACCCAAAAACACACAAGCGGTAGAACGAGCCTGAAGTTTGTTAATTGTAGTTGACGAAAAAAGTGAATAGCATAAACACTCAAAGACCCTAAGATGAGAATACGAATGATCCTTATTATAAGAGAATTTTAAGGGGAGATTTAGATGATACTCCTTTGGTAGGAAGTACGTTAAGGAGGTAAGTAGCCATTTGTAGTGCATTATGCCAAAAAGAAGGGGGTACAGAAGCATGTGCTAATAAAGTTCGGACAATATTATTAATGGTATGAATTTTTCGTTTGACTTTTCCATTTTGTGAGGACGTATGAGGACAAGAAAAATGAAAAAATATGCCATTAGTATCACAAAATTCCCGAAACAACTCATTATCATATTCCTTGCCATTATCACATTGAATACTTTTAATTTTCCGTTCGAATTGGGTATGTATGAATGCTCTAAATTTTAAGAATGTGAAAAAACAATGAGACTTTTTCGATAAAGGAAATGTCCACAAAAAATTAGTATAATCAACCAAAAATATGATATAATAAAGATGGCCCACAGAACTTAACATGGGGATGTCCATAAATCACTATGAATAGTGTCAAACGGCATCAAAGTACTAGAAGTAGAGGCTACAAGTGGTAATTTAACATGTTTCCCTAACGGACAAGAAGGACAAATTGGAGTACTATGCGTACCCTTACAAGAAATAAAATTATTTTTATGCAAAGAAGAAATAATAGACGATCCCGGATGACCCAAACGGGCATGCCACAAGGAAGGAGAAAGGGCGACAAAAGTATACGGTATGACTTGACTCGCGAAAGTGATGGTATTTGTGATAGGATAAAGCTCTCCCCTACTATTGCATCTCATTAGAGGTATCCCCGTTTTGAAATCATTCATAGAAAATCCAAAGGGATCAAAATTAACAGAAATCCAATTATCAGTGATGAATTTTCAGACCGACACCAAATTTTTAATTAAGTTAGGGGCATGAAGAATATTTTTCAAAACTAGAGGTGGATGTGGGGAAGACAAAATTGTATGTTCATAACCGCGAATTGAAATTGAATTGCCATTACCAATAATAATACCACAATTTTTGCTCAAATTGAAATAAGACGAGAGAGTATCTTGGTCAGACGTCATGTGAGAAGTGGCTCCGGTGTCCATATACCAATTCACGTCTAGAGGATTTAATCCAAAAGTGTGCATTGCGGCCTCAATATCTATCAGAGTTAGTGTGGGGCCCACTGCCTGGAACGTCTGTGCGAGGCCCAAGCAAACCTGCATGCGGCCCCGGCCCAGAAGTGAATTTGCTATCAGTATTTGGACCCGAGAAATTAGGCCTGGCCTGTTGCTGGAACTGGGTCCAGTTACCCGATGGACTAGGAGGAAAATAGGGATTGTTGGGCCAATGGCCTAGTTCCACGGATAGGGGGGCCCACGGTTGGGACCAGTTGGCCTACGGCCCACTGCCGCTGCCACCATTGTTTCAGCCACCTCCGTTACCACCGCGATTGCCACCACGATTTTTACGATTTCGACCCTTTTTTCCACCACCATTGTTGCAGTGTTGGCCAGAATTCTCAGAGAATGAGTGAGGGTCATCTGACATGGTCATCATGGCGACGAAATTTGCACTTCTAGCCGCCTTTTTAGCTAAGCCGACTTCTTCTAATGTGAGCATGGAACGGGCCTGATAAAAGGGTAGTAGAGGGTTACTTTGACGAAGTAGTGTGCCAACGCCGTTATAGGCCTCAGACAGGCCTGCAACCATTTGGAGAACAAGACGATCATTGGTAACTGGTGCACCAACGTTGCGGAGTTGGTCTGCCAATTCTTTCAGTCTTTTACAATAGGCCGAAACGTTAGGAAAATCTACCATGTGGACATGTGAAAGTTCCTGCTCGAGGGTGACAACACGAGAATTTTTGTCATCTTGGAATATATCACGCACCCTATTCCAAGTTTTCATTGCCGTAGTGTTGGGCTCAATGATCATTTGTAGGAGGTTGGTAAAAATAGTGGAATAAATCCACTGAAGAACGGTAGCATCATGTGTCGTCCATAATGTAGGATTTTCCTGGGGGGTTAGGCACCTCCTTTGTGCCAGGTGTCGAGGAAATTATGTGATGGAGGACTTGATGCGAACGTGCGTAAATTTTGAATAATTCAGCCCATGTCGCTTATTGGACGTTTTCCATCTCAAGAACAATAGGGATGTGATTCCTGATGTTGGAAACTGTAAGGGCCGGATGAAACATGTTCTTTGACGTAGACATAACGAAATAACAATAGGAGAATTAGGGATTAGGAAGAAAATTTGGGAAGGGAGGAGGAAGAAGTCGGCCGGAAACTGAGAAGGGTTCTCGGAATTTGAGTCGAGAGTAGCGGAAGAAAATTGGGAAGGGAGGTAGTCTAGACCTAAACTTCTGATACCATGAAAGAATTAATCCCTTGATTATTCTTATTGAATGAATAGGTATATATACAAGTTACAATCTCCAAATATGAAAAATCCTATTCCTACTAAACTTCTAATCTCCTAGTTCTACTTGTACAAGAATTCTACAATTATGGTAATTATACAACATAATTTACAACTTCTGTTTATGGTACAAGACTAGTCAAAACTGTGTTTATCATAGGGATATACACGGTATTCTATCAATTACTTTATTGTGTAACTACTACATTTGTAATTTTTGCTCCTTGTGTGAATATTCTCTAGTCTACTTTGTTAGATTTTTTAATATTGTCCTTTACGATGATCACCATCAGAGAAAAACACTATTCCAGCAATTGAATCCAAAATTTGCTCAGTCCATGACTATCCATGGGTATTACTTATGTGTTCAACTTTTATATACTAACAGTGTTTCTTTAACCTATCCGATCACCTAAAAAATATTGTAAAACGTCTAGTTGTGATAAGCAAAGCCAACAAATGCTCAGACGTAACTAACATCTTCACATACTAGTTTTCCTAAATTCTACAGTTCAAGGTCCCTGTTCCCAGTTTTTATTTTTCCAACGGGCTATTGTCATGTCCCTTGTGTGTAAATCGCCTGGACCAATTTCTTAGTTCAGTGTATATAGTGAGAAAATTTCTTTACATTCTGGTTTAGTTGCATTTGGAGATTGTGTAAAGGAAAAGAAAAACGAGTTCCATAATTTCTTTAATATTTATACACAGGGAAAAAGGTGACATGAAGCGTGTCCAACCTGTAGATCCGGCAAACAGGGTTCATCAGAGCCTCGCAAAGCTGAAACTGAAATAGCCATTTATATCAAGCTGGATACAAAAGCATCCTACAGGGTCAGGTTGAAAGTGCTAATGAAGTATAATAAATAGTACATGAAAGAGCAACGATTTACAAGCAATCAACTCGGGAGAAATGGATAAGTCAGAACTTGGCGGGACTAAAATTTTGCTTTCTTTAGCTTTGCCAAGCACTCTAATAATACAGAGGGGAGATTATCTAGATGCACGTCCCTTAACTTGGATATCACCATCAGAGTGAATGTAGCTCTGCTCCAGAATTTGGAGAAGGTTGTTGCACGGGGACAGAGCCATCTTGATCCACGGATTGTGTTAGTATGTCCTGTCCAGGGAAAAAAAGCGGCTTGAGCGTTCACTTCAAGTCTCCAACTGAGCAATAACAGAACAGAAATGGTAAAATTAATAGCATGAAAGCTATCCTACAAATACTGGATATTTCATACCAATTTACTAAAAGCTAGGAAAAAAATATCTAAATTGCTAGTAATTTTTCCAGTGAGTGCTCAAAATATCTAAACATATAGGCAAACCAACCGATAACAGGTCAGAGGGAGGCTCTTCAAAGCCAAGGGATTTAGTTTGAGTGTAAACCTACTCAAGCTCAAGTAGCTCAACAACCAGAATTTAAAGCCCAACACTACCACTTACATCAAGGTGCAGTTAGATATAATCTTAAAAAGAGTCTTTGTTGCGTCTAAAAAAATAGTAGCAATTTGAAATCCTTGAGAAACAGCTTAAAACCAGGCAAGTTAGATATGGGGGAGAAGGAAACCATTATTTAATCACTACGACAGAAAAGTCGGCAATACCTGCGTTTGTAATAGCTGAGTAGGTTGTTGATCTTGTGCCAACGAGTATGCCTGTGGTTGGGACATTCGGTAATATGGTTCCTTCAGATCAAGTTTTCCAGATGACGTTTGGAGCATATCTCCAACAGTAGCTATTCAAATTGATCAATAATATGTTAGATTCTTGAAGAGATCTATCAGCAAATTTGACTTCACAGCACAAAGAGATGAACAAGACATGATTCAAATGCTACAAACAACAATCATAAAAACCTACCTGACAATATTAGGTAAATGGTATAACTTTGTGCCTTATGGGAAACCAGGCGAAGGTGGCCAGTTATCTCCTGCCCTGGCATGACATAAAGTGGCTGTGACAATACACACCGAAGTTGATACCAGTGAGTTGTAGGTGCACCAGGAGCAGTGGTCAGCCACCTCGGTACAGTGCTGCGGAAAGAAATGATGCAATTTACTCCAAAGTAGCAACAAAGAAGTCCCAGCGCCAAGGATGCAATAGATACAAATATTTACCTTCCATTAAATAGTACATCAAACCAGCAAGCAAGCCCATGAATTCTAGTGCTAACAGAAGATGTGAACTTCAATGGGATCTCAATTTCATATAGATCTTCTTCCTGTAATATATATGTAGAAAAAGATCATTTCACCCAGCGATGTTTCAAGAAATTCTGGCTAGTATATATGAGTAATTCCACCACCTATTTTCCCCCATCAACCACCCACCACACAAAGTAGGAATTTTGTTCATTTTAAAAGACATCAAAGCACATATATAGTGTTAATTATCCTCAAAAGCAGAAGAAAAAACTAATTTAGGCCTTTTGCTTCTATTAACTTTGTATGTCTGCTGATTATGCGTTTCTTTCCATGTGAAATAAACGTTTTTCTTTGCATTAGAAAACTATCTTGGATTCCTTTACATCAAATATGTAGGATTCCCTTTACTCGCCGAGAAAAACATACATGGAATAAAGAATGTCTCCCCCAATTCTAATTTACGACCTACAGAATGAATTTTCTAGTAATACCTTTATTAAAGTGAAGTTAATCACATGAGATATTGCAGGAGCCACCAATAACCTTGGATCAAAAGCATCAACCACTGGCTGCAAAGAACATGAACATCCAAAAAAGTGAGTGAATCTAAAGCTAACTCATCTTGGTACAAGTTTGAGAAACCATTCGTACAAATTCAGGAAACAAAATAAAGGAGATCGGGGTGGGGAAGGGGTAGGTTCAGCACATACAATTATGATTTTGACAATGAAATTCAACTTGGATGCTGAAAGATGCTTCTTAACACAGTACATAAAATTAAGAACCATCAATTTCAACATTGATTAAGAAATTATGCGAACATAAGCTTGTTTATTTTCTACCTTCTCTAAGAACTGATAATTTGACTGTCCAACAAAATAGGCGTTTATAAAATGATGCCTAAAATATGAACTTTTTCCTAGAATAGACTGCACATTCACGAATTCCAGTAACAAAACAACATGAAAATCACGAGCAACACGGGACTATGTTAGTAAAACAACTAGGACTGTTTAAAAGCTTATAAGTCAAAGTGAATAATTCAGAGGCCAAGTCATTAAATTCCTTATATGTAGGAGATTGACCTGAGAAAAGTATCCTTCATATGCAGATCTTTGCAAGGGTGTCAAATCAACCCCAAAATAGCTCTGTTGCTGCCAAAAAATAGCCTGTATGACAAAGTAAAAGTCAAATTAACCTCTTTTTCGAGGTTAAAAATTGAGCAGGGTCATTACTATAAGATTCCATCTCCATAAATAAAAATAATCCTTCAATGTATAATATTTTTAGACACTAATGGGAAAATAAACTTTTTGGACATTGGCGTGTGCATGAGAAATGTGTCATCCATACACAAGATTTATGTCTACAAAGCTTCATGCGTGGGAGGCTTTGAACAAGTGGCGAAGGACCACATACGCTTGGCATAAATAAAGCCAAGTGGCTAATAAACTTGACAAGTGGTAAAGAACTTATTCAACTTGGCAGATTAGAGGCCACCGTGAAAGGTATATTTTTACTTGGACAAATGGATTATGGATCTATGCACGCCTTTGGCTGAGTGGCAAAATTGGTTAGTTATGAAGCTAACATGCAAAACAATGCTAACAGGCAATCATTTCTATAAAAAAAAAAAGGCCAGGAATCATTTCATCACTACACACAACAAATTTGCCTAAATCATAATGTCCCCAGCCCAATGATGATTCCATCTTCATGATCACTCTCTCTCTAGCTTATCATTCATGTCCTAGAACGATTATCCTATAAACAACAACTATGTCTTAGTCCTAAATAAATTAGGGTCGATTATATGAATCTTCACTTCTCATTTAATGTATATATATGTGTGTGTATATATATATATATACACGTATATATATACATACATACATACATACATATATATATATATATATTGCTGGTAAAGTTGTTGATATGTGACCAAGAGGTCATGGGTTCAAGCCGGTTCAAGCCGTGGAAACAACCTCTTTCATATATGCAAGGTAAGGCTGCATACAATAGACCCTTGTGGTCCGGCCCTTCCCCGGACCCCGCGCATAGCGGGAGCTTAGTGCAACAGGCTGCCCTTATATATATATATATATATATATATATATAGTAATATATATAATAGACGTTCTACCATAAGTCTAAAACTTATTCCCAACCCATCCATATCACCTACATGGATCTTTTGCTTCCATTGTGTATCTTTAGCTAAATCCGCATTGATTCAAAAGATATGTAATCCTTTCGAGACAACTTCCTTCCATGTAATTTTAAATCTACCCCTTTCTAATTTAACACATCTATAGGTCGACGGGGACATAATCAAACCCTCTCAAGCACTTACTCCCATTTTATCCTCAATGACTGCTACTTGCACCTTCTGGAGAATGTATCATTTTTTATCTAATCTAATCTTGTATGACCGCAAATTCATCTTAGCATCCGCATTTCTGCAACAGATCATTATCCTATATAAATTGTTAATTGTTCCTTCTCTTTTTACATTACCAGACTTGTTGATTTGTAATTTAAATATTAATGCTGTTGTTCCCTCATTAAAGAGGCTCGCTTACTACCGGGGAAACTTTCATATTGCTGAAATAATTTCCCAGGATAGTGTCAGGCACGACTATGCAACACGTGACAAGTGGCTTTCCATCTGGAAATGAAGCATCTATGCGTGAAGCCTTTAGCTAAGTGGCAACATTCTTTGTGAATCAAACTTCTATTGTATAGCACCCACCATCCTATTCCGGAGGGGAAGAGCCCCAGTTTAAAAAAGAAATTGTTTTAGAGATGGACCTAGATAGCAAGAAGACAGTGCTATAAGCAAATGTACCTTATTTGCAATTTCCATATACAAATATTCGTCACTGAATGGTGCCATGTGTATTCTACAAAATAAAAGAACCATGAGCTGAAATTTGGAAAATTAAATCATATGATAAACCATAAAGTAAAGAAAATGAAACTATCACATACTAGTTTATGTATCACAAACTCAAGAGAGGCTTGATAGAGGAAGTGGAAGGAAAATGTTTCTTTTAACAAATTAGTTTGAAACACAAGTGAAAGCAATTGAAAAAGAAAGGAAAAGGTTTTTTATTCGGAGATTGGGTTTTGGAAAGAGGCAGCTAGGATAACTGGATCATATTACTATAAACATAAAAACCAATTAGAAGTTATGGATAGAGATAGCAAGGCTAAAATAAGGTAAAGAATAATCACGTAAACATGAGGCTAAGGGAGCAATTGCTTGGAGGGAGAAGTGGGCAGCAGCATTGAAACATATTCATGGATACACACTGAGAATTGAGCTTGAAAGCTCATCTCAGGTAAAAAGGAGAATAAAATAGACAACTTGAGCTTCCGCAATTGTGCGAGTCAATTTAAGTTATATCATTGTAATCCGAACTTCTAAATGATTCACAGAAGGAAACTTGTGCTGGAAATAAAATAGTCTATGATACAAAAATCTACTGAAAAATAATGTGTCAGCTTTATGGTTGGAGAAAAGTAAAGCACCTGAGTCCGGGAAGAACAACTATAAGAAGCAAAGAACCACATAAGCAAACTACTAACTTCTTGAATGATTTGACAAGGCAAGGCTCGTCAAAAGTCAACTGCTGCCAAGAAAGAAAACTACCTTCCAACTCCAGGAAACATTTTTCCATTTGGAACTAGAAATCGGTCTCTTGCAATCACATAAGACTCCAGCATTCTTTCATTAACTAACAAAGTACCTGCAATGTAAAATCAATGAATCACACACCCAGCAGGTTTAAACTTGTTTCATTTGGAGCAGCTAATCACTGGATTGTGGTTAGTTTGGATTCTGAGATAACATGCAGCGCCATATCTTTTGTTTCCCAAATAATCAATCAAATTTTGATACATATCCATACTAATGTCGAGAAAGAACTTTAGCTGTCAACCAGGGGATTTATTACAATTTCTAACAAAATTTGCAGCAATCTTCAAGTATACAATCAACATTGGCCTATCACATAAGTTTTATATCCCATTGAAATATATAAGCTTACCCATTGGCTCAGAGATTAAGATATCAGCTTTCACGGGTAACTCTACTTCTTCAACCTTTCCTTTGATTACCTAAACAATCATAGAACAGAGAAAACCAATAATTATGAGCAACCTTAGCAGCCAAGACACTGAAGGACTATATTGTATAACTTTTTCCAAGAGACGCCAGAATGACGAAAGGTATACTTACTGTAATTCTCTCATTCAATGAAGGATTTCCTGCAATAAGCTTTTTAGCATATTCGGCCATTTCAGATGCCTCTATGGCATAAACATGCTTCGCACCAGCCTGAGAGGGTTTTGTCAAAGGGGAAGGGGGGTTGGAAGGAAAAAATACAGAGGACAAATATCAGCGGAAGCGGCTAAGCTATGGTTCATATTATTCAGTAAAACCTCATGCATTGGTACAAAAAGATAACCTGAGCTGCAAATAATGACAAAATACCACTACCAGCTCCAACATCAACAACTACCCGACCAAGAAAATCAGAACGGTTCTCAATTACAGCAGCATAATAAGTTCCTGAAAGTTTCATATTTACCATGTCAACCTTCCCATAATTGAAATTAGAATGTTGGACTCCATTCCTCCTTAAGAAATGCAAATGGCCAAACAGTTCAAAACATTCTAGGACAAAATGAGTGTGCAAGCCTCTCGTGATAAATATGAGCCTCGGTGACAAATAGTACACATTTAATTAGTATTCTGAGTTGAAGTTGTAAAAAGAATGTTAGTAGATGAAGTTGAAAAAAGCTTGTGCACGTTGAAGTTGGTGTTTGACATGAACTTCACTTGGAAAAGTGTTTGACAAAACTGAAGATTTGTAAGTTGAAGTTGAAGAATTGATAAAATACACTTGAAATACACCATTAGATAACTATTTAAACATTTTTACTTGAAACCCAGAACATCATGTCCAAGTTAATATTTGCAAATTACTTTTGTTTAGAAAAAAATTGCAAATAATTATTTCAGTATTTGAAATATTGGAAAAAGCATTTCATGGCCAACATGCTTAAAAAGTCCTAGGTCATGATACAAGCGAAACCACAGAAAGACCAAAGTTCAGAACATTACCTGTCCTTACAAAATCCTGCAACATATTTTGCTGATGCAATAGTTGCCCATAGTAATGAAAATACATTTTAGCAGAAGATGCCTCAATTTTTTCATCAAATTTACTTGTTGAAGTTGATACTGCTTCATTTGGCAGAGGAGACCCTGAAAGAACTTGTAGAAGTTACAATTATTATTCTTCTCCTTTAATTTATTTTTTTTGGATAAGTTACACTTTTTTTGTCAGCATTGTTGTTCAAGATCATGTTCAAAATTCTATTAGCCTATTGCTGCTAATGGACTGAATCATGAGTTCAATATCTTAAAATTGATTGCACAGTATTTAGCTCCAAATAGTAGCTGAAACATCCAGACAAGAGAGAGAATAAATATGCTCTTAGATGCAGCAATTTACATCAAAATGGGCAACTAGCATACCATATTCTATGTTTTTGACAAGAAATGTATCGGTTTCTTCATTCTTTCATTTTGACGATCAGTAAGAGCATTACAGGTTGGTATGTTCCGAAACTACAAAAGAATAAACGTTACTTACACAAGTAAACAACTATGTATATGCAGAGATTAATCTAGACATTTCTGAACTTTATATTGACTTCCTAGTAAGCTAAACAGAGCCCACAAACTATTTTTTCGGCTAAAAATTATGACTCAAATTTATGTCATAGAGTAGGACAAATTAAAGAAAAATGATATCCAAATTCAAGACAACTATCAATAATGTGGACTACCACGGCTAAGATCATGCGGACAATAGACAATGATGATAACACTAATGCTACAAATTAAAAGTCTTAAGAGTACCTTATAACATGTCATGAGAGTGACTAATGGTCTATCTAATTCATTATACTACTCTTAAATTCCCAATAAAATATTCATTCTCCTAAAAACTGATGCTTCATATAACATAACAGAAATTTCAAAGTTTCAACAACTTAAAGGAATGGAAAAGATGAAACAACTGTTATAAATGAACATCAATTAAAGCATAGGTTCTTTCAACAATAGTTCAATAGCAAGCTGGTCAAACATTTTTTTTCCCAACAACACCTCAATAGTCATTTGGTCGGTCATTCACAAATTTAGTATCCACAGTTAAAGCTTATCACACAGAAAATAAGAATGCAGATTAAACCTTATGACACGGAAATCGAGAAAACAACACAAAAAACTCCTTCTAAATCACATCCACTCACTGTCATTAGAGTACTCACATTTATCTTGTTCCACATTATCATGACTAGAAGACAGTACTCCACTAAAAAAAAAGTCATCAATAGCATCTCAGTCAGAAATCAGGAACTACTGAAGCAATCAATGAAGAGAATGTGACTGTACTCCACAAGATGTACCAATTAACTTTTAGAGTAATAATAGATATGTCAAAACAGACCTTGAACAATCACTTCTGTCTTCCATTGCTCAAATGCACAATGGAAGGCCCTACTTTCCTCCTCGTTTTTAAATTGAATGGAGATTCCCCTGGAATAGGCTTTCTGGTTCAAAAGACCAAAGTCAATGCCGTAGGACTTTAATATGACAGCAACAAACTTAACGACATTAACTCCAATAAAATATAAATAAGTTGCACCTTTAGTTTTCCCCATAACAGGATAAGATGAAGTTACAACAGTAACATACACACTGCACGCATCTTCAATATTAAAGATGGACACAAATGTGCACTATTACATGATTTCAGCCATAGAGTTGGACTTAAGGAGAATGAAGCTGGTAAACCTTTAGTAGATAATCATTTGATACTACTCTAATTTCATGCTAGCTTATATTTATGCCTATCAGCCAATTAGATTTGTTCTTTCATTCAAATAAAATTAAATACATATGCAGCATTCAACAATTAAAATTTTATCATCTCTGTAGATGGTATAGTATCTCTAGAAATCCTCCTCATGCAAGCAGGAATTCAAAGCATTTTGACTATTAGCAGCTTAAAAACTAGTCTGTCCAAACATCAATTATATTATGCTATCAACAGGTACCTCCTTACTGTCTTCAACAGCTTCAGATACGCACAGAGACTCTGCAGGTCCTAGCCTGAATAACTGGAAATACAGACACAGAACCAAATGTAAGACAATTTGCGAGATGCCTGTGAATCTCTGGTTAGTAACAAAATGCATAAAACATGAAAACCAAAATACTACCAAATTAAACAGAATTCTAACTAGTATCTCATAACATGCGAATTTCAATTTGCGAGATGCCTGTGAATCTTAAAGATTTAACACAATTTCCTGCATGCAGATTACTACTACGTCCATTTCGAATATAAGTGTGGACTTAGCACAAAAATAAATCAAAAAAAACTTCAACTATTTATAGTACATTACGTCCACCTATATAACTAAATTCACCTTAGTTAATAACAAAATGCATAAACCATGAAAACCAAAATACTAATCAGAAATCGTAAGCTAATTTCGATTTGCTCATGCGAATTGGATTTGTATATGCAAATTCAAATATATACCTGTGCAGTTCGAAGATCGATCACAATGTCGGCACTAGATTCCGACTCCTGGCCAAATCGGAGCTCCGGAACTCCATAACCCGAACCGAACCGAGCAAAAACCGGTTCGTCCTTAGTAAATGGAGTAGATGAAACCTCCAAAATCGATAAAACCACAAATAATTGGTTTTCCTTCACAGTAACCTCCATTAAAGCCAATTTAACGAAATTTGTTTATCAATTAATCAAATTATGATAATGAATTAGGGTTTGTTTTAGTGGAGAGTGTGAAAGGTTTGAGTGGGAACTGGAGTGTTGAAAGAATTCTTCCTTTATATATAAAGGAATTTGGATGATTCAATGTGAACGGTGACCGAGGAATATCGTACAACTGAACCATTTTAGACGTTTGATTTGACTTCTGGTGGGACCCTTAAGTACTGGAAATCCAGCAAAGATTTCATAGACTGGCATAGGGTCAAAAATACCTCTCTAACTATGAGAAATATTACTATAATTTTACCCTTTGTCTTCAATTTGAACTAAATATGTCCTCAATTATGAAAAACAGTTCAATTTTGATCTCAAATAGGCTCTTATCATTAAAAACTTGCTCAAATTATCTCTTAGAAGAACTAGGGTGGCAGTGGGCGGACTCGGCCCGTCCGAGCCCGCCCTTGCCTCGTCACGACCCGCTAAAAAATAATAATAACGAGCGGGACTCGAACTCGGGGCGGGGCGATGTCTCGCCCCTGCACTCCGAGCCCGCTAGACCCACTCACCCGCCCCAAGCCCGACCCCGATCCCTACCTTTTCCCCCCTTTGCAAATATGGTCGTTGCACCAAGGCCATTTTATATTATGGCCGTTGGCCAACGGCCATTTTAGGCCCCCCCAACCCCCCTACCCCTTAATATTTATTTTTAACCCATAAGTTATTATATTCACACTTTAACCCAATTTTTCAACTATAAATAACTCATTTTTTCTTCATCTTTCTCACAAATCTTCCTACAATCTCTCTAATTTATCAATATATCTCTCTACAAGTCTACATTGTTTGCTAAATATTCAATTTTATTTATTCATTTGGAAATTGGGAGTGAAGTTGGCAACTAGCTTGAGGATCTTCCATCGAGCAAAGTTTCAATTTTCAACCTCTCGATTACACGTCGACGTTACGTCGGCGTTTGGTACATTCGTTCCTTCATTAAATTATTATTGTCTGTTTATTTTATTTAGCGCACTTAATTTTATTGTCTTTAATTATTTATTATCATAATTAAAATGGAAGGATTAAAATGTATGTTTAAGGGGAAGGGTAATGGTGCTTCTTCTAGTATGAGCAACCAGGGCAAGGGTACTTCTTCTAGTCATTTTATTCCTACACAGGATGATTTTGTTGATACTCAACATTTTCCTACAATACCATTAGATTTAGACCAGGAGCTATTTTCTGGAACTCAAGAAGACTTTAATTTAGACGATGATCTAGATGATATACCCACTAATGTTGATGACAACACACCCGCTAGTGCACCTTCAACTGAAATACCTACTATTCCCCCTAGTATGAGACGAGGTCCAGCAAAACGACCATTAAAATCAGATGCATGGACATTTTTTGATAGAGACGTAGAGAATCAAGTAGCCATATGTAAAATTTGTAAAAATATTTTAAAATTTAAAACTGGAAAAGGTCACGGTGGGACGGGGGGTTTAATTAGACACGTAGTAAGTGCTCATCCAGCTAGGTATGCCCAATACCAGGCTTCAAAATCGGGTGCGCAAACGTCCGCTCCATCGGGACAAGGTTCACATACTGATACTGTCCCAGACCAAGTACATGGTCAAATTAACCCTACGACGGGGGAATTGTAGGCTCTAAATACAATAAACATAGAGATAGGGAAGCAATATCAAAATTAGTTGATGTGGAGGGTTTGCCTTTTTCATTTCCTTCATCTCCCGGTTTTATTCATTACATTAGAGATATATATATAATCATGCTTTTAACGGTTTTTCTAGATCAACTGTTAAGAGAGATGTATTTAAATTCGCGCATGAATATCAACAATATTTACGTTTTTCATTATATCATTTTAATGACAAAGTATCTATCACGTCTGATATAGGTCGTAGTACTAACGGCCATGATTATTTAACTGTAACTTGTCATTGGATAGATTATAAATGGTCTATGCAAAAAGCGTATTTTAGCGTATACATATATAGATGATAGGCACACTGGTACTTTTATTGCAGAAAATATTTATTAAGTGTGCAATTATTACGGAATTACCGATAAAATTATGACTATTACATTAGATAACGCTTCTAATAACAATTACGCAATTACAATTTTAAAAAATAGTTTAACTCCATCTTTTCCAGACCATTTTCATATAAAATGTGGGTGCCATATATATAACTTAATTGTAAAGGATGGTCTATCACTTTTTGAAGACATTCTTAATAAAATACAATTTGCTATAAACTTTATTTTTAAAAGTAATAAAGTACAACGTAGAAAATAATATAAAAAAAACTTGTCACGATTGTGGACTACCTTATAGAAAAAATCCACAAGAAGTATCCACTAGGTGGAATTCGTTATACGAGCAACTACTTGTTGCTTATGACTATAAATTACCTATAACTTTATTTTTTAACTCTCATAATAAAAAGCCAACTGATATGATTTTAGATAGTGATTGGGAAAAAATTTCTGAACTTATTGTATTTTTAGAGAAATTTTTTCAAGCAACAAAAGAATTTTTCGGTATATATTATCCTACTATTTCAACTATGTTATTTTATATAACTCTAATATTTTTATTACTTAGTGAATATATGGAAAAACCAGCTTATAAGGCAGCTATTAAAAAATGTTTGTCAAAATAAAAAAATATTTTATTCATATTCCCTCTATTTATATTATTGGTTCTGTATTAAATCCTACTATTAAAATAGACGGTACTAAATCACTAATTGAAACTATTTACGATTGTATAGAAGTACTACCACCTCCAAGTCCCAAAAATCTAAATCACCCACCACCTATTGAACAAACTAAAGAAGAAGTGTTGTCTAGCGTAGAACACCAATGCAAAAATATATATAGATTTTATCAACAAGAAAATGCTAGTAACTTACCGGCTTCCATACCATCTTCTTCATCTTCAACACAACCTCACAAAAGACATCTTTGTTTCGGCTAGTATTGAAAGCCTCGTAAATAGAATGTGCGGCCGTATCTCTACTACTAACCAAATTAACGAGTTGAATATTTTTGTTTTGCGTGGTTCTGCATCGTATCAAGAAGTTATCAATGAAGATGGACATGAAGACTTGCTTTGAAATCTTTGGAGGGAATGAGAAGACCTTTCCGACACTTTCATTGATGGCTCGAGATGTTTTGAACATTCAAGCGTCGTCAACTGCGTCTGAAAGCGCTTTTCTGTGACGGATATCAAATAGGAGACCACAGACACTCATTAGCCGGAGACAGCTTAGAAATTGCAGTATTATTCAGAGATTGGATACGAGCGGAGCGGAGAAGGTGCGGTCAACCGGAGATCAACGAAGAAGATGATGAAAACTACAACGAAATCTTAACCGAAGGTAGTGGAAGCGACGTGGATCAATTTGACCAACAAATACCAATTCCAACCGAAGAACCACATGAAATCATCAAGCAATTAGAACAGGTTTTTTTGAGAATGTAATTTTTTTAATTGCAATTTTATTATGTGATTTGCAACTTTTGGACAACACCTCAAAGTTGCAATTTAGATTTTAGACAATTGTATTTGTATTACAAAAAATCATATGTCTATTAAATAATATAAGAGACACAAAAACAGCCTTGGGATGTTTTTATTACACTATCTTGTTTTGTTTATTGAGTTTTTTTTATACATATGTTATTAAAAAAAAAAAAGGAAAACCCGCCGTACCCCTCCCCGAGCCCGACCCCGCCCCGACCCGATACTGACGGGATCGGGATCGGGACGGGACTGGAGCAAGTCCCGCCAATCCCGACCCCGCCAGAGCCCGCCGACCCCGACCCCGACCCCTTCTCCCGTCCCGCCCCGACCCCGACCCCGACCCCTTCTCCCGTCCCGCCCCGACCCCGATCCCGCCAGACCCGGCCCGCCAGACCCGAGCCCGGCCCACTGGCCAGCCCTACTTAGAATTAATGAAATGTTGCTTAACCCTACTTATGGGGTGATTTTTTTTCGAGTACACCACTGCCCGGCAGCCAACAACCGCCAACAATCGTTGTTAATTTCAGCCGTTCCTCACACACTCATTTTCAACACTTAGAATTATTTAGAGACAGAAGGAAACACACACATTTACGGGGAAAACGGCCAACCTTATTATTCTCAATAATACAAGAAATCTAGTTTACAAAGAGGCCTACAAAATTGACTCACACTTAGACTAAGACTTGCTCCTTAGTCTAAGTGTTGGGCTTATTTTGTCAAGATTTTAAAAAATCAGTTCTTTTAGATGTATTTTACTTAAACCAACGCTACTTAATCTTACTTAACACTATTTATTGAAGTATTACTTAATCTTGTTATTCGTTTCTTCTTATTTAATGCTACTTCCTTAAGTAATACTTAATCTGACTCTTTTTCTTCTTAATCCTCAGTTCTTCTTCTTATTTAGTACTGCTTAACTCTGCTTATTCCTACTTAATATTAATATTCCTATCTAATTTTACTTAATCATATTAAGGCGACGTATTTTTACTTAATGCTATCAATTGCTGCCTTCCAAATACCATTCTTTGGGAAATGGATGAAACTATTTGGCTTTTTTCTATTTCTTACCTGATATTCGATATTCATATTAAACTTGATTAAGTTTAAATTGCGCATTGGGGTCCAGACTCCCAACAATTTTTTTTTCATTTCCAAAAGGCTCAAATTCACAACTTCTAATTAAAAGTGTACCGACTCAACCATCCCAACCACCACTAATGAAAAAACTCAGTTTATGCCAAAATCAAGGTGACCCTTTTCCTATTTTTCTACTTGTAGTATACCATTTTGTTAAAAAATTAATCTTGCCCAAGTTTAACCAATTATTTTCATTAGTTTTAGTATACCATTTTGTGAAAGTTTTAATCTTGCCTAAGTTTAACCAATTATTTTCATTATTCTAGGTTTCTTTTATTGACCCTTTGGTGATTTCGTCAGCTTTTTAGGCAAGTTGTGCGAGTTTAAGCTCTATTTTAATTTCTTTGATTGACCCATTTGTGAGTTTACAGCTTGGAACAAGTCTAACCAATTTTTATATTTTTAGTATAACATTTTGTTAAAATTTTGATCTTGCCTAAGTTTAACCAATCATTGTCATTATTTTAGGCAAATTGTCCAAGATTAGGTTCTATCTTGTCAGCTTTTACCAAATGTAACCAATTACTGTGAATATTTAGGCAAATTTGTCCAAGTTTAAGCTCTAATTTAATGACCTTTTTTTGTGATTTTACAGTGTTGAACAAGTCTAACCAATTTTTTGTGTGAATATTTTAGGCAAACTGTCCAAGATTAAGCTCCATTTTAATTTCTTTGATTGACCCTTTTGTGATTTTACAGTTTTGAACAAGTCTAACCAGTTTTTTTTGTGTGAATAAATTGACCAAGATTAAACTCTATTTTAGTTTTGTAATTTTACAGTTTTGAACAAGTCTAACCAATTTTTTTTTTTTTTTTTATAAATATTTTAAGGAAAATTGACCAAGATTAGGTACGGAATTTACCTAAATACAAGGTCAGCAATGAGTTGCTCTGCAACTCCAGCATTGCAAGGGAGAAGGAAATAGAACAAACGGATAGAATATTAGCTGCAAAAGAGGATGACCATGGTGGTGTGATAGTGGAAATGACTAATGAGCCCTTGGACCCTTCTGTCTTTGGTTCTTTGCTTAGAGCCTCACTTTCTCATTGGAGACAACAGGTTGGTACAAATATATTTTGTTTTTTGGTTACTGTTCAGGTTCTATTTTTCAAATTTTACTGAAAGTTCTTGATCATAAAGTCAATCCTGTAGGATTCCCCTTGGTAGTGAATAAGTTAAGAAAATATTCTTTTTATTTTGGATCCAAAATCGAGGTCGCGAATACGTTGAGATAGGAATATTTCCTTTTTTTTTAAATGCCGCCCTTAAGTCTTGGTGTACATAGTTCTCCCAAAATGTGTTGGTAGGACATAGCAAGTAAAAAGGCAGCCCGGTGCACTAAGCGGGTGGGATCCGGGAAAGGATCGGACCATAAGGGTCTATTGTACGCAGCCTTACCCTACATTTCTGGAAGAGGTTGTTTCCACGGCTTGAATCCATGACCTCTTGGTCACATAGCAACAACTTTACCTGTTACGCCAAGGCTCTCCTTCTGGTGGGACATAGCAAGTATCCAGTAGAATAATTGAGGTGTGTCGAAGATAGTACGGGTTACCAGCTTTGTGAAAAAAAGAAAGCAAAAGTCTTTCTCTCTGTGTCTGGCCTATTTCATCCTAAGTGTTGCAGGATTTTGAATGGTGTCTCCTCACCCCCAAAATAACAATAAAGTTGGCAAAAGGTTCTTTTATCTTAACATATAGTACTGCACCTAAGGGTGGGGCAAACCTTGGAGACCTGTGTTCAATTCTATCAAAGGCTTCTTCCCATCTGTCTAAGTTTTGGTGGCCAGAATTTCTTGGTACTTGTGTTGATGCGAGATAGCAGGTACCCGATAGAATAGTCGAGGTGCGCTAAAGTTGGTCGGTACACAACAGTTATTAAAAAGATATATAATACTGTAGATGGTATAGGTACCTGTCTTTGAAAGGCTGATTGTATTGCCATGCTTATCTGGATACTACTGGAGAAAAGAGAACAGTCGTTAAGTTTGCAGGTTCTTCTTTGGTGTTAGGTGGATTTTAACTGTATCCTGTGATGATTACCTATAGATTGGACTTCTGAATTTGATTCATATTTCACCCTTGATAATAGGTGGACATACTTGCAGGGTAAAAAAGGTGTTTGGATCAAGTTACCTATTGAGCTTGTAACACTTGTTGAACCTGCTGTCAAGGTAAGTTTGTTTCTTTTTCATGGCAATTAAATTATATTGGGTTTCATCTCAATTTCTGATACAATTATCCTATTGCTTTGCAGGAAGGATTTTATTACTACCTGCAGAACCAAAATATTTGATGCTTGTGAGTTGGCTGCCTGGAACTACAAACACTATTCCAGCAAATGCTACACATAGAGTGGGTATTGGTGCTTTCGTCATGAATGAAAAGAATGAGGTATATTTTTGTGTTACTCATTCTGCCTAATGGCCATGTATATAAGCACTAGGTTTTGTTGCAAATGCTGGAAAAGAGACCGATCATTATAATACTTTGAGGAAAGAACAATGACAAACTGCTTCCTCACGGAGGAGCAATCTAAATGCAGTTTTTCAGTGGGGATTAGATTGACGAGCCATTTTGTTCATTATGCACCTCAAAGGCTCAAAATGTACATGATTGTATGTGCTTATTTCATGAATCTAATATGTATATGGATAATGTTACTATTCTTCAAAACAAGAGCTCAATTGAATGAATGACAGTCACTTGAAGATTTTCTTCCTGTCAAGGGTTTCCTGCTAGTAATGGACAAGAAAAACGAGTAACAATAAGATATGTAGAAATCATAGTCGAGAATCAAATTGAAGTTACATGGCTTCTTTTTGAAGAAGAAGAAGACAGTTTCGTTGTTTGGAGCTTCTGAAGGAATGAAAAATTCTATATTCCATATCCAAAGCTTTTTGTTATTTTTGTATGTGGAGCTCAGAATATACTTCTACCAGCATAGTAATTGGGTAAACTTTGTGGAGATTATTTCTTTTATATAAGCTTATCCGATTCGTATACCCTTCTGTAGGGGTACTCTTACTTTTGCTATCATGGAAACTTGCTTATCCAAAAAAGAAACAATGAATAACTAATTACAATAAATATATTAAATAACGATTAGCGTAATAAGCTGTGTGTGGGAGTTGAATTAATTATGATGAAAGTGAGAAGAATGGGTCAGTTTTGTGGAATCCTTTTCCGAGCTGCTCCCTATCAACCTCTATCCACAGCTTTGCTTGTGTGTTGGCATGTGCTGATAGGTATTCTCTGCTAATGAATTGTCAGATAACTTGTCTTTTCTTCCTAAACGTGAATGAATTAGTTTAACTTCCAAGTTAACTAGACTTCATATTACCAAATAGGCTACAGTAGCACCAAAGACAGAAGCAGAAGATAGACAGATAGAGGACAGACACTTAAAGATGGCAAACGGTTGTAGATAATTGACCAAGGAAGTGACTGTAGGGAGAGAATGCCTGATATGTATTAAAACTTGTATATCTCAAGGTTATATTCATGGACTATTAATGAAACTAATGGTACTTATGTAGTGAAATCGAATATATAACATCACAGAAATAATTGCCCTGCACATACTGACTAATGGGGTTTTCACCTTGGCCAGAATGCGAATTCATGTGGGTTGCATAAAGATATCTTCTTGTATGTATGGCATATATCTTAACTACAGTAGCTTGCTTGGATATTTTCTTTCAATTTTCAGTTTTAGTATATGGACCACCTTACCCCACCTCCTCTCCTTGGAAAAGGGTTTTTCTTTCTTCATGTACATCATTCTGATTGTATTCAGCTTACATTTATTTCTGTACTTATATGTATTACCTGGCTATGTATGTATGTAGTACTTTATTGTTCGAGTACTTAATAGTAATAATTTCTTTGATCAGGACTTATAGTACTATATTTGTTAAAATTCTAGGTGCTAGTTGTCCAAGAAAAGAGTGGAAGATTTCGTGGAACCGGTGTGTGGAAGTTTCCTACAGGAGTTGTTGATGAGGTATGTATGAACGATAAATCCTATGCCATATGAGAAAGTCAAATTAAGTGAGATAGGGGATACTAAGAGCAAAAGAGTGCCCTGCAAGAATATTTGCACTTATGTTCACTTTCTATCCACAGGGTGAAGATATATGTGATGCAGCTGTCAGGGAAGTAAAAGAATTTCTCGTTTTTAAATAAAAACTAGTTATTCCATATTTTAGTTTGTTTCGGGATTTAGTAAGAACACTCACTCGGTATCCATTAATACAGGTTAATACAAAGTTTGTCGAAATACTGGCATTCAGGTTTCTTCTCGCTTAAAGTTATTTAAGTTCCTCTTATGCCTTAAGCGTGTACTTCATTCTTGATTATATGTATGTGTATCTTGGTGGCTATGCTCTTGTTCCCTTCTGATTTGAATGCCATAACAGTCATTTAGAGTATCACAATGTTACCAAATGCTTTAATCTTCGTTTTTACCTATGATATGAGTATGAAACCTTTTGTTGGCCTTACATTCTCGGTCTATCTACCCTTACTGCATTTCATACTAAGATGCTTAGTTTGTGTAAGAAAGATGATTTTTTGTAATTGCAGGCAAAGCTACAAGTCAGATTTATTTTTTGTCTGCATGCTGCAACCTCTCTCCTTTGATATCCAGAAACAGGACGCAGAAATAGAGGCAGCCGAGGTATCAGAACTAGTTCCTAGCAATTTGGTGTCAGACAAAGTAATCAAGTAGAAACAGTTAACATGAGCTTCATGGACTGTTTGACCGAACTTCCGAAATCTGCTTATTTTGTTACAAGTACTTTTCAAAAAAAGTACTTTTGGAACGTAGCAATTTGTGTTATGGCTAATCAATTTGAAAGACA
Organism: Anisodus acutangulus; assembly: GCA_029783415.1. NCBI lineage: Eukaryota > Viridiplantae > Streptophyta > Magnoliopsida > Solanales > Solanaceae > Anisodus > Anisodus acutangulus. Next base: position 2,831,331 of record CM056504.1, read on the forward strand.
CTTTTACCAATATTAGAGCAGCAATTTGTATTTGGCCGAGGTTCCAAAAGTACTTCTGAGGAAAATTATATTTTTTAGCTTCTGAACAACAACTTCTGGTATTGCTCAAAACCACTTATCCCCCCCCCCCCTAAAAGCTTAGACCTAACACCTCGATTCTCTAAAATAAGCATTTTCTGACTTTCCAGGAGGAAATTAACTTGGATCCTTGAACTTACTCTTAGAAAATTATGTGCAAAATTTTATATAGACAGTAAAATTGCATTAAGTAACAGTTCCCAGCTTCACCACACTCGAAGCTCGTGTTTTTCTTCTACTTGCAGTGGATGCCATTTGAACAATACGCAGCTCAGCCATTTGTTCAAGGACATGATCTTCTCAGATACATTTCTGACATGCTCGGCGAAGATGGAGGGTAGGTATACTGGATTCTCATCAGTTCCTCCAGTGACCAGTTTTTTCCGAGAAGAAGACCTACTTGTACATGAATAACAATGAACCGGTCACGACGACACTAATGTGACAGGAAACTAAAAAGATTGATTCTTAGACTAAATAACTGTCGTTCTCTGGTTTATATGCTAGAGTGAATCGCTGGATTGGGTAGTGGCTTCTTCCTCTCTCCATCCCCCCCCCCCCACAAGGTGGAAAAGGAAGAAATATTGATAGAAAGTTTGAGTCACTGGTGACTGCAGTGAAGTTTATAAAGATGCAATTCTGTTTTAGTATGATGGAATAATATGAGAGCAAATTGTTCTGTGATGAAAGTATTGGCTTTCATGTTTACATTTTGTATGTGATATATGATGCATCAAGTGTACATCACGAATTATTTGTGTATTTAAGTTTCTTTGACTGGCCTTTGGAACTCTCTTTTATTTATTACTAATTAATTAAAGTATCACATATGGATATTTAAATTTGTTGTACTTCTATAGTATAAAATTCTAGATATACAAAAAGAACATGTAATAATCAAGTAAAATCAAATCTAATCAAAGTAAAGCCACACCGAAGATGCAAAGTTATAGGTTTCTTTCGAGAGTTTCACTTGTATAAGTTTTGAGTTCAGGATATTGTCTTAAAATTTTACTTACCGTACTTTGAAATTTAGAAAAAAAATTGGAGTTCGTACGGCTAGTTTTTAATCTTTTTGCCGCAAATTAAGTTGTGATTATTTTTCAATTACTTTACAACCGCTAATTATATTCCAATTATCAGTTCTAGAAGTGGTTACCTTGCATATTTTTTTAATGAAACCTCTTTATCTCATCCACAAATTGACAGACTGGGCCCAAATTGATTTTGTAATCAGCAAGATGACCAAATAAACACCATTTATGTGCCAAATGGTAGACAGATTTTTGCTCATTGTGGCTCTCATGACAACGACTTCTCCAAATGGGCCATCTTCATTAACTTTGTCCAAAATTTTCTTTCACTTAATCATGATGCATTAATATATTTTTCTTTATAAATGCTCAATTAATAAATTAATATAATTTAGCCTAAATTACGGTACAAGTAAGGTTTTACATGTTATAGTGGAATCATTATGCACATAACAGAAGCAATTAGTTCCAAATTCGTACACTTCACATATTTTTTCTCACCTATGCCCATTATTTTACTGGCTATAAAATACTTGAACAAAATTTGTGCACTTACCAAATTTGTGTTCCTCACTTCACTCATCTTCAAAAATCAAAACTCAATCTAATCCCATAATAATCATAGAAAAAGCACAAAAAGAAAACCAATCAAATCCCACAATTTTTCTTAGATCCTCCATAATTAATTCAACACAGTACTATATATATTCTTTGATGTCATTAATTTAATCATCATATATATAGTGGTGGTTGGTGAAATGTATTTATAAAAGAACTTCACAAAGAAAGAATCTTTTTTTTTGGGTCGATTTGAAGTGGGGTTTTTGTGGGTGGTGTTAAAGATACAAGAAACAATGGGCAATGTTAATGGAAGAGAAGAAAGTGATGGTAATATCCCATCTGGGGTTGATTCTGGTGGGGCCCAAGATACCATGGCTGTTCATCAGGTTGATGGAGAGTTTATGGGACAATCTCCACCGTCCAGTCCTAGGGCATCTCGTTCACCTTTGATGTTTCGACCTGAGGTCAGTGTTTGTTAAGGTTTTTAGCCTTTATTGGAAATATGGGGTTGAGGGGTGTTATTTTTTTTGTTTTATGTTATTGTTCTTGATTTTTTTTGTATTGGAATGAAGTGGGTTCAAATGAATATTGAGGATTCATGTAGCTGACCTTAACTAGTTAGGATTTGTGGCATATTAGTTGTTGCTGCTTATGTAGGTGTAAAGCTCAGATCTTTTTTCTGTTTAATTGGTTGAAACTGTTTTGGGATCGCGGGGTAGTCGTTGTTATGCTTGTGTAGGTGTAAACTTTTAATTGTGCGTTCAAATGAAGCGAATGAATATTGAGGATTCATATAGCGAACTCAACTAGTTAAGATTTGAGGCATATTAGTTGTTGTTACTTATGTAGATGTAAAGCTCTAATCTATTTCTGCTTAAATGGTTGGCACTAGTTTGGGATCGCTGTGTAGTTGTTGTTGTTGTGCTTGTTTAGATGTAAAGTTTAATCTTTGTCAACCTCAACTAGTTAGAATTTGAGGCATATTAATTGTTGTTGACTTTGTAGGTGTAAACTTCAAATCTTTTTCTGTTTAATTTGTTGAAACTAGTTTGGGATCGCGACTCAGTTGTTGTTCTGCTTGTTTGGGTGACAGGGTTCTTTTATTTTTTGTTCTATCTTATTGTTCTCATATTTTTCGGTATTGGAATGAAAAGGGTTCAAATGGAGTGGATTGAATATTGAGGAGTCATGTAGTAGACCTCAATTAGTTAGGATTTGAGGCATCTTAGTTTTTGTTGGGGTGGAGGGGGTGTTTCACTTTTAGTTTTATCTTATTGTTCTCATATTTTTGTATTGGAGTGAAGTGGGTTCAAATGAAGCAAATGAATATTGAGGATTCATGTAGTGAACCTCAACTAGTTAGGATTTGAGGCATATTTGCTGTTCTTGCTTATGTAGGTGTAAAGTTCAAATCTTTTTCTGTTCAATTGGTTGGAACTGGTTGGGATCGCGGCATAGTCGTTTTTATGCTTGTTTAGGTGTAAAGTTCTACTCGTTGGTTCAAAGTAAGTTAATGAATAATGAGGATTCATGTAACAGAGCTCAACTAGTTAGGATTGAGGTATATTAGTTGTTGTTGCTTATGTAGGTGTAAAGTTCAAATCTTTTTCTGTTTAATTGGTTGAAACTGATTTGGGATTGCAGCGTAGTCACCGTTTTTTCCCTCTGATAAGGAAACAAATACAAGATAAAATATGCTTGTTTAGGTGTAAAGTTTTTAATCTTTGCCTATGTAATTGCTCGGAATGAAGTGGGTTCAAATGAAGTGAATGAATATTGAGGATTCATGTAGCAGAACTCAACTAGTTAGGATTTGAGACATATTAGTTGTTGTTGCTTATGTAGGTGTAAAGTTCAAATCTTTTTTCTGTTTAATTGGTTGAAACTAGTTTGGGATTGCGGCATAGTCGTTGTTGTGCTGGTTTACGTGTAAAGTTTTAACCTTTTGTCTATCTAATTGCTTGAAGTTTGTGGAATCAAAGTAGATTTTGACTGGAGCTATTTTGTGGTACATACATGAATGGTTTACTATGCAATAAATATTGGATCTGAATAAAGGTCATTTCCTAAATTGTTGTACTAATGAGTCATTTCCTAAAATTAAAGAGAGTTGATTAAACGGAGATTTTCGTATTTAATGCAGAGTTTTTCTCCTTGAGGATTATCTAAATTTGTAAAACTACAAGCACCAAGTAAAAACATCGACTTTAAGCAGCAAAAATAAATCTTTGAGATTTAGAAGAGCTTTCTGAAGCATTTGCTAAACTATGTTTTCCACTTTTTGAAGTTTGGTTAATGTAGCTTTTTGTTACCAACTAGCTTGGAATTGATGTCTCTCATGTTGATTTATCTTGTAAGAGATGATTTGTATGATCGACATTGGTTGGTTTTCAAATGTTTGCGGCAGATGCCAGTGGTTCCTCTACAGAGACCTGACGAGGGGTACGGCCCAAGCATTTCATGGACACAAACCACCTCAGGGTATGAAGAAAATTGTGACGAGCAAGGAGTTCCAACACTTATATCTTGGACCCATGATGGCAAAGACGTTGCTGTGGAGGGATCATGGGATAATTGGAAGTCAAGGTTATAAGTTTAATTTTCTCATCCACGTTCTACAGCAAAAAAGACAATTTTCTCATCCATGATCTCTACTTAGGCTTCAGGGTTGCAAGTTAACGATGAAATTTCGAACTCTTTTTCCAGGATGCCTCTGCAAAAATCGGGGAAGGATTTCACCATTTTGAAGGTGCTTCCTTCAGGGGTCTACCAATATAGGTTTATAGTCGACGGACAATGGAGCTGTTCCCCCGACTTGCCATGTGTTCAGGACGAAGCAGGGAACACTTTCAACCTTTTAGACATGAAGGTACATTTGTCATAGCTGTTATTGCATTTTTGAGAAAATGACAGAAATGGTCCCTTATATTTAAGAGTAGGTTCAAAATAGTCCCTAAAATACTCTTTGAACAATTTTGGTCCCTTCAGCTTGTCAAAAGTTTACACTTTTGGTCCCCGTCAAATATTTAACCAGATATCCAATAGGGACTGAACGAATTCTGTTTAGACCAATTTGAAGAGGCTGTTCCTGAATCACGTTACTGGATATAATATGTTAGTCAAATTAACTGCACCAAGACAAACTGTGTTGTATATAAAGGACATGAAGGAGTAATTATTTTTATGTGATTGCCTGATCGGAAGCTTCATGCTCCAGAATGAATACAAGTTTCTGTTAGATCTATGTGCATAAACTGGTAATTTTTGACACTTAATAAATTAGCGAACATGTAACAAGTAGTGACTGCCAGTCTGCCTATTGAGCTCACATCTCAAATATGAAAGATGACTTCAATCATGATGAGACTGAGACACTTCTGAAGGAGTTGTTTCTTCATGGCTCATTGACTCATTCTTATACATATAGTTTTCAGTAATTGGAATTAAGAGGTTCTGAAATTTCGTATGTCTCTTCTTTCATAGACCCAAAGCTCCTCATGGGTTGTGCTTATGCCTATGTTTTGTGCTGTCTAAGGATTTGGCTTTCAGAAATGATATGGAAAAAGATTTACATGTCTGTCGGTCGAAGCTCTGCTGAATTTCACTTCAACTTAGACTCAACCTTAGCTGTCACTCAATTGTCTAATTATTCATGTCTGCGCGATAGAAAATATGGTGAGAGATTATGAATTTAATGTCTGAATATATCTTCTGTTTTCTCAAATAAAAACCATAGGCAAGTTCATTAAGAGTTTTTTGAATCTCATCGACTATATTTGTTAAAATCATGGTTAAGTGAAAACATCCCTAATTTATAGCCCTTGTGGGAACATGTACAGCATCACTAGACATATTTAATCCTGATGGAGGCTCTCTTATATGCATCATTATGTTGCTTAAAGTGTATTGTTAACTCAACAACAACAACATACCAGTGTAATCCCACAAGGTGGGGTCTGGGGAGGGTAGGATGTACGCAGGCCTTACCTCGACCTTTATGGGGTATAGAGGATGTTTCCGATAGACCCTAGGCTCAAAGTGTATTGTTAACTCATTTACCTTTAAAGGAAAGCTCTTTAATGACCATATGGTATGACTGACATTGTAGGTTTTCTCCGACGATCTTTTTCCTCGAGTCGTTGTATTTGGTGTATACTTTTGTGTGGTCAATATTGGTCTAAGAAATAGCAAAATAAGAGAAAATGTGAAAAAATAAATCCTGATGATTTGACGAGCCCTTTGTTATCTTTTCGATATCCTCAATTTTTCTCCCATAACTTCTAATCTTATCTTCTGTTTTTTCTTTCTTTTTTTAAATTATTTTGTGCTTTTGCATAGAATCTGTTTAAGAGGTCTTTATTATGATATTTTATGTTTTTGTATAAAACTAGGATACCTTCTCATTTGTTTGTCGGTAGTCTTTTGGATGCGAAAAGCCGTAAAGTGTTGATACCCATTTCTTTTAGATTCAGAGTGACGAGATGAACTTTTCTTTGGTGATATTCGTTCTTTAGTACCTTATGCAGCCTAATCTCGGGGGTTATTTCCAGGGACGTATAGGTGTTACTGATAATTTCCCCCTCTAGATCCTTCTTTTCTTCTTCGTTCAGTATTCACATCATTGTTCATCATACTGGTTGCCTGCAAGCTAATGGCCACAAAGCTATTCTTTTCCATTACTTTTTCATTCTCATCCACCAAATCTTTGATAGTTTCAGCCACTAGCAGGGTATGTTTAGTTTATTTATTTATTTATTTTTATAGGTCTAACACATATAGGCGCATTATTGCTTTATAGTCCCCTGTAGTTTGATTTCTGTTGCTATGTGTTCTTTAGTGTAATTTGTTTATCTTATTTAGCTGCGTTAGCTACTGCTTCCTTTTGTTAGAATGCGCTACCATGGCGTATTCGATTTTGTTATCAGCATGTTCATACTGCTTTAATTTCTTGTCTGAGTCTGACCGCTTCTCTTGCTTTGCTTTGCTTGTGATTATGCTTTGTCTTGAGCCGAGGGTCTCCCGAAAACAACCGCTCTACCTACCAAGGTAGAGGTAAGGTCTGCGTACACTCTACCCTCCCCAAACCCCACGTTGTGGGATTTCACTGGGTATGTTGTTGTTGTTGTAACACATAAATTATCAGCTTTCACATTTTAACCTGCTGCTGTTTAATTATAGGCTTGTAAGCCTTTTACTTATCCTGTGTAACCCTGTTTATGAGTCCTTTAGTTTTGATCACTTCCACTGTCCTTTGATTTTCTTTTTCATTTTCATGTCCATATCTTGTTTTTGTTTCTAATGTGGATATTTTGTTTGATTAAAGTGCATACTAGTGTTAGCATATGGACAGATTACGTAGGATCCACACTAAGATATTCTTGATAAGGTAAATATGTAAAAAATATTCTAAATATGATAAGCTATAAATAGAGATATTGTAGATATATGAAAATACTCAAGAGATATTCTACATTTATTGAAGAATATTGTTTAACATTAACTATAGAATATTACGTAGAATATTTGTAGGATTTATATTAAGTGTATTTTGCTTCTATCTCTTATTTCTCTTGTGTATAAATACCGATGTATTCTCATGTATTTGGATCAATGAATTGAGACACCTATTCTTCAGTTTCTCTCTGTTTTTGACATCTAGCACTTAGATGAAAACTAATGACACTTGTGGAGTAATACGGAAACATACTGCAATATAAGTGTGATCCGCTCCAACCCTTTTTCGTATGGTAAACACCAGAACTCCAGTCCCCCCCCCCCCCACCCCTTTAGGAGACAGTTGCTTTTCCTGCTTGCTTCCTTTCTGACAACCTCATGCCTTGAGATAGAGGGCTCTTTTCACCAGACTATCCGGCCTTTATTGCGTGGTTCACCCCAACCTTAGGTTGGATTTGAGTCAGAAGTTCCACTGGTGACTCCTGCGTAGGAGGGGTTTTGAGGGCGGGGTTTGGGGTTTACACAAAAAGAATAAGAAGTACAAGTATGATTGGCCCGACTTTGTTTGATGACACGGGTTATTCTCTGATTAATGTTGGCCAAAGCTTTCTTGAATGAATCATAGCAGTCTTACTCACTTGCTTAGCTACCTTTATGACTAAACTCATCATATGATGTATTGATAGTTCTAAACTGAGTCCATCAGTTTCTGGTCCTTTTATCACTAGGTATGCAAACAGTGTCAAGACCTCACACTGATGAAAGTTAGATTTTCCAGATGAGCATAACACTTGTCAACGGTGTGTAGTCTGGTATTTGTTGTTAGCTGTCCTGCAGCTTGGTTTGGAAAACTCTTCCAACCACCCACCTTGAGGAGAATAAACAAAGAAATAAAAAAGAATATATAACATAGATAGTAGATAAATTACAAGTAGACTTGCAGATTTTTTTATTTATAACCATGGTGTCCGGGCCAGCTTGCGCGCACCTCAACTAATTCCACGTGGTACCTGCTACCTCCCACCAACACAGGTACTTGTCGCTCTGTCCACCAAGGCTCGGACAAATTGGAAGAAATCACTTCGTATTTTTGCCTCTGCTAGGATTTGAACCTGAGACCTCATAGTTCTCAGTGCAACTGTAGAAATTAAAGTGTACTTTGTGGGCTCGTCAAGAAAAACTGGTCTGGAAATAGTGCATGATTCTTTTCTCAAGTTTATTGGAATATCAGTCCAGATAATTACATCATATCCTTCTCTCTCTCGTCTCTCGTCTCTTGTAGACAGAGAAGAGAAATGTGTTGAAAGTGCTTTATTTCCCAGTGCAGTTAGTGTTGTCAGAGGCAGATTTAGGATTTGAACTATATGAGTTTTGAATTCTTGGACGACGATCTCAAGTGCTAGTAACTAGGTTCTGAATTTAATTTTTGTACATAAATATAGGATCTGGGTGAAAGTTACTGAGTTATGTCGAATCCATATATTCAAGCCTACATCTGCCCCTGAGTGTCCTTTGCTTTGACTTGCTGTATCTTGACAAAGCTTGTCCTTGCTGATGCATGTGCAGGATTATGTTCCAGAAGACATCGAAAGCATTTCTGGTTTCGAACCTCCACAGTCCCCAGATTCCAGCTACAACAACTTGCACCTCGGATCCGAGGACTACGCAAAGGAGCCGCCTGTGGTCCCGCCCCATCTACAAATGACTCTGCTTAACGTTCCTCCGTCTCACATGGAAATTCCACCTCCGCTTTCAAGACCCCAACACGTGGTGCTTAACCATCTCTACATGCAGAAAGACAGGAGTACCCCTTCTGTTGTAGCACTCGGTTCAACTAACCGGGTCCTGTCCAAATACGTGACTATGGTTCTTTACAAGTCGATACAGAGGTGAAGGTTCGATAAAACTTGTCTTTATGATAGTCTTAAATAACTCGTATACTAGTAACAAAACTATTAGAAGTTAAGCTTGTTGGCTCATGTTTTCTGCCATTAAAAGGAGGGGGGGGGGGGGGGGGGAAGCAATAGAGGTAATGTTTAGAAGTTTATATAGTAGCAGTTTGACTGTGACTTCCTCCATTTACTTTGTCATCTCTCTCATTTGCTCCTTTTTTCTTTAACATACAATTGATAAATTCCAATTCTTTCTTTTCTGCTTGATCTTATGAATTATATCTTATGTGACCAAACTGAAAAAATATGTTGAAGAAAGAGGTGCTCATTGCACTATGCATCAACAATCAAGAATAATTTACAAGCAGTGGCTGAGATCCAATTGGTTTTCTTGAGCTCATTTTGCAATTGCAGCCTAAAAGTTGTTAGGTTGGTACTAGAACCAATGTAACTTGGGTGCTTGTTTTTAAGTGATTCTTGAATATTTTGTTCAAGGAAAAGTGACTCAAGTTTTAAGTCTTTGTTACAACTTACTTTTTTTTTTCCATCCGGTGTCCAGTAGTGCATTGGGGTCCGACTAATTCTGATTCATGCCGAGGAGTCCCACATTGAGGGGCAAGACACTCCTTGCCAAAGGTGACTCCGTACCCGAGGGGATCTTTGTTACAACTTACAAGTAACTCTTTTTTAGCACATTTTAAAAACTCTAAAGTTTTCTTATTTACAAAACTCCCCCAACCTCCTCCCCCCTCCCCCTTCTCCTTCTTTGAAACCCCACAACAACGACAATAGAAACCCCTCCCAGAACAACAGCTTGCAACAACTATCGTTGCAATAACTATTGAGTTGTTACAAATTCGATAGTTGTTGCATTGTTGGATTTACTGCAGAATTTCCTCCATTGCTTCGAAAATTTTTTCACAATCTTCTCTGTGAATCTTCACAACAAATACAAAAACAGCCCTTAGGAGGAAAACAAAAAAAGAAATCACCAGTTTTCAAGGTGTATACATCTCATATTTAAAACATGCGTAATATATCAGCTATACAAATTATTCTTTTTTTGATTGACTATAAATTCGTCTGGAGCCGGTCCTTTGAGCTAATCGTAGGCTTTGAAACACAGGGTGGTTGGGCTCGCTCCTCTATTCTTCTCCATTGTCTTAGTTTGCTCGGTGTAGAACAATTTACAAACTATTCTTGAGAGCATTTATCAGGAAAATGGAACATTATAACAATATGAGACTCGTAATACATTTCAGTGACATGCGACCCAAATTAATGACTGAACTTTGACTATAGCAGTTCCTAAAGATTTTGTATTCCATCCTTAGCATAAGCGTTCCATAAATGACAGATAATCGACTTTCTTCTTTCATTTTACTTGTCCCTAATACTAGAAATATTTTTTTTTCTATTTTAGAAAATCAAGAGATAATTATTATTTTCTTTCAATATTATTTTTATCATTAAGTAACTATATAAAATAATAATAATAGTCAAATTTAGATTTTCAAAGCATAACTAATAAGGTTAATTTAAATAAAACAAACCCTTAATAAATAATTTTTTAAAAGAAGTGTCAAGTCAATAGGGTCAAGTAACATGGAATGGAGGGAGTAACATTCTCATATTAAATTTAGATGAGCAGAGTTAGTGCATACCTCCATTGGTGAAAGCTTATGTAGCCAATGATGGTCAATATATGTGCAATATGATTTGAATGTCTATGTTACACATTTTGTATGTAAATAAAAAATATTAAATATATTTTAGGCCTTTTGTTTAGCTTTGGGCCACATAATTAGTTGAGCCGCTCCTATTTTTGGATCGATATAGTAAAGACGAATTCAAAATTTAAAATTAATAAATTTATATTAACATAATCTTAGTAAATTTAAAATGAGCGTGATTTTATTATGTGCACACATCTTTGAAAAAAGAATCACATATATATGTATAGCTAAAGTCGAAATCGATAATTTCAATATGGGTCTATTGTTGTCGGCACTGAGTTCCAGTGCCCAATTAGGATTAGACATTTAATATATTAATGCTGGTGAAGGAAGAAAAAAGAGCTAGTCATGCGACATCCTTTCCTTTTTAAACAAATCAGAAGAATAATCTTACTAATTACATTACCTAACGTATATAAAATTCTAAATATATAAATTTAAAAATATAAATAAATAAATAAATAAATAAAAACATGTCAAATACGTGTTTAACTCATGAAAAATGATTTGACAAACATATGAAAGATATTACAAATACGAATAAGTGAACAAAAATGAGTCTTTTTAAGAGTTAATAGTTAACAACACACTTGGACTATTAATTTTTCTTGTGAGTTTCACACATAAATTATCAATCGTTCTCTTTTCCTATCTGAATCATCACCATCTATGTTTAAAACACACATCAAAACTTATTAGGTCAATCATAAGTTATTCCCTTTTTTCTATCTTAGTTATTACCATCTACTCAAAGTGGCATGATTTAATATATAAATGGTGATAATTTAGATAGAAAAAAGAACCGTTAATAGTTTGAATGTAAAACTTGCTAAAAAATGATAATTCAAATATAATTTTAACTATTTTTTAATTATTTAAGTTTTTAAATGAGTTATATCACTGAAATTTAACATAAAATCTAGCCAAAAGATCAAAAAGCAAGCAAAAAAAAGGAAAAGAAACAAGAATGAGGCAGAAACTAATCAAAGTATATCGTGTCATGCTGTGGAGTAGCTGAGTTGTTGTTCTCAAAAGATAATCTGAAAATGTAGAAACAACTATTTTTCTGTTTAGCTTATGACTGTGAAAAGACCAGCGAGCCATTAGTATTAATTATTCAGCGCTTCTATTAAATTGATTCCAGACATTTCATTTTCATTTGCCTATTACTTTCTCCGTCCTAATTTATGTGATGATATTTAATTAATATAAGTTTTTTTTAGAAAGTTCAGGATTTATTGGAAACTATTTCTGTGTCTTCACTAGGCAAAGGTAAAACTATGTACACACCACTATTCATTCCGGTTGTGAGATTATATTGAATATTTTATTGTATAAAATTTGAAAAAAATGATCTAAGATAAATTGTGAATATTTGTGTATTATAATTAATTTTTTAACGAGTAAATAAAAATTTTAAAGTAAAATTATTTTTAAATAAAAAAATAGAAATTTTCTTTTTTAGACAGACTAAAAATAAAAATGTCACGTATGTACATATAAAATAATTAACGTGCATTTAATAACTACAAAAGAATTCGGATCTTAACCCAATCCTGAAAATTAAAACTTTTCCAATAGAGAGTGCTTCCCTCTTTTATAGGCACTATGCAACATGAATTAATCGGACCAAAAAATAAAAAATTACAGTTAAATCCATGGTCCAAAATAACTTAAACCGTGAGAATGTAAGGATGGTTGCAAGAAAAATGAAAAATAAAATAACATGAAGTGTGTCATGTAGATGCACCGACAAGAAAAACAAAGAGTAGCATATTAATTACAAAAAATTGCAATCTATTAACACACATATGTGCTATATATAGGGATGCCATTAGGGTACAACTTTGCGGATTCCGCATTGCATCCGCTCTAGTTAAAGCGGGTATGATTATAATTTTGACGGATAGTAGGCGGATATGGATACAACTTCGGCGGATATGGTTAGGTGGTGGATTTGCAGTTATACCCAGCTCATACCTGCCTCTCCCGTCCCGCATCCAATCGCCCGCCCCAAATCCACCCGCCAACCTTATACCCGCTAACTATAATTTTATTTGTACAACTTTATATTTATCTAAAGCCCAAATAATTTTAGTAGCCCATAAGTCATTGCTCAAAATAATTTTAGTAGCCCATAAGTCATTGCTTCAGCCTTGAACTAACATCTCATTTGGAGAAGTACTTGAAAGTTGAAACTGTACCAATTGTGGATGATTTCGATATTCTTAATTGGTGAAAAACAAATGGAAATAATTATCCCGTTCTCCAACAAATAGCAAGGGATATATTGAGCATTCCAGTTTCTACCGTTCCATCGGAATCCGTATTTACCACTAGTGGACGTGTACTTGATCCTTATCGTAGTCGACTTCTTTCGAAAACGGTGGAGGCATTAATATCCACCCAAATTCAGTTTTGAGCACACATCAATGCCTTAGGAAAAATATGGAGCAAAATTATACCTGATGATTCGGCTTTGTAGGTTCCATGAATTATCAACGAAGTGTGTGTTGACAGGCATATATTCTTTTTTATATAGTTTGCAATCCACATGTCGGTAGTTAATGCAACCCTTCTTTTGACTTACCTTAACAAAGCACTTATACTCTCTTTTTCGACATTGTATAGTTGGAGAATGTCTTTTTTTGTTGTGTGGCGGCAAGGAACCTTAAAACCTGGTCGAAGAGTCTTAGAGTACTTTATAAAGCCATAATGCTCAACCATGCTTAGTGAATATTAATGAAGAATAATCATTTCCGCTAAGACTTGTCTCCCATTATCTTGGCGGAACTCATACGGGGACAATGTCAGCGTCTCATTCGTATCACAAGGGCTAGAAAGTGTACCAAACATCATTGTTTGTCGGAGATCCATGCATTTCTTTTTTGGACATTTACTTGTATGCTCTTTCAAGTGACTTGTTCCCGCTCTCGGTCCTCCAGCAAGTTTCTTCAATCAATGGTTACACTCCGCTTTTATTTCTTCCCCTACTCGTTTTCTTGTAAAATCATCCCAAGCTTTTGATGTATGTCTAATAGTTCGGTGCAAAACAGAAGGAGCTGCAGAATTAGTTCGCTCTTGGCTCTCTTCAATTTATTCACCGTTTTTCACCGTATTCGGAGTACAACTTGTTGTAAAAGGATATGATGGTTTTGAGGATGACTTCGTAGTGGCATTACCCTTGCTTGCCATTCTTCCCTATGCAATTACATATATACAATCATAATTTTTCTAAGAAAATTAAAGTAGGCAAAAATTAGATATGCTTTACAAAATGTGCAAATGACAAAGAGGAGAGATGTATTCATCAGATCATATTCAAAGAATGCTTCAAATTTTGTTGTTACTTTCCTTAATTTTTTTTCTTAGAACTTACTTTAATGGACAAATTCACATGTTATTATCAAGTCTCCATCATAAAATTTTCATATGCATCTAATGGACAGATTCACAGAGCAGACAACAAAAATATCAATTCTCAATCAACAACTGCAAACACATTGACAAATACACAATACCCTATAGACTTGTCAAGAAAATAAAAATACCCTACTAAAATCAATGCAGATTATGCACTTCAGACTACTAAAGATGACATATTGCATAATCAAGAATAAAGTAGAATCCCCTAACATAATAATACTTCCACTGATAATATAATTTTTTAAAAATAAATCCAAAGCACAAAGCAAAGATAGCAACATTTCCCAATCAGCATCTCCATACAAAAGAAATACCCTACTAAAATCCTACTAAAATCCTGGATCCACCCCATAATAAAAAAGGTGACAAGATTACAAAATCAAAGAAATGAAATACAAATCTCTCAACAATCCTTACAGTTGATCTAAAGAATCACACAAACTTGGATCTTTAATCAAAAAAATTCTTGTACAAAAAATATATGAACAAGATTCACATAACTGAAAGCATAAAGACAAAAGCATTTAAACATTAAAGAAAAAGGCAAGTGGGTAATTCAAGAAACAAAAGTATTACTACCAGAGGCAAAAGCTCTGTGAAATGTCGAGGTGGTTCGTGACTCTGATGGCGGCGTGACGGAGAACGAGAGAGGGAGGAGAGACGGCGTGACGGAGAACGAGAGAGGGAGGAGAGACGGCGTGACGGAGAATGTGAAGGTGAAGCCGTGAAGGGGAATATGAGAGGGAGGGAGAGTCAGGGTCTCAGGAACAGAGAGGCGTGAAGGTTGAAGCAATACTACGGTGATTAGGGTTTTGCCTCAATGACAAAGACGTGAATACTGAAGGCTAAAGCAATGACTTATGGGCTACTAAAATTATTTGGAGCAAGGACTTATGGGCTACTAAAATTATTTGGAGCAATAACTTATGGACTACTAAAATTATTTGGACTTTAGATAAATATAAAGTTGTACAAATACAATTATAGTTGGCGGGTATAAGGCGAATGGGTGGATTTGGGGCAGGCGGTTGGATGCGGGACGGGGGAAGCGGGATAACTGCAAATTCACCACCTACCCATACCCGCCAAAGTTATACTCATATCCTCCCCAACTGGGACGGGTGCGGTGCGAAATCTGCAAAATTTTACCCACTTAGCAATCCTAACGGGGAGTGTCCATTTTAATATACGAGTATGTTATCATGTAAGATTCAAAAATGTTATAGTATGCAAGAAATTAAATCTTTTTTTATATGTAGCATTCAAGTTGAAGCAATGAAATGACCATACTACGCAAATCTCAAGAACCAGGAAAAAAGGTTACTTATAGCGCCATGTGGGGTGCATATTCCATTATTTCACTAACCAAACTAAAGCTTTATTTTCCCTAGTTTCTACCTTTCTATTACTACTACCATTACTATTCCTATTAAAAAAAAGTTTTTGCTTAGAGACAAAGGTAAGGAGAAGTGTGACTATCAAAGCCATATCACATGCAAATGGAGAGTATATTGTGAGCAATTAATATAACCGATCAAGGTTCAAGTTGCAACATAAATAAAAAAAATGTTAGATGATTTTTTTAGCATTTATTAAGTTTAGATATACAAAGTTATTTCATAAGATGAGCCGAATACTAGCGTTAAGTTATTACTATCATTCTTTATCCTTCAATTATTAGTAAATTTTGATTCGGTCTTTGTGATATTTGATTAATCACATTTAACCTTCAGTTTGTTGAAATATATACTCTTGGTTCCTTTTCTTAGGAGTGTTTACAAATTTACCATAACTATTAATTGTTCTATTTCTACCACCTAATTACTGATGAGTTATGTTAAACTTGTATTGTTACTTCATATTTGACAGTATAAGTTCTACTAATAATCCAAATATAATATACTTCCGGTATAACGGAGATAAAATCCAGATTATTAAAGATTAAATAAATTTATCCAAATATTATAAAGATCAAAATTAAAATTTATCAATAATTAAGAATTAAAAGTACTACTTTGCAAAAAATAAAATATTGAACAATGATCTTATATAGCCTCCTCGTAGCCCACCACCAATAGAGGCTGCCAATCTTGATGATTTCAAGTCCTCCGGGGCATAGTCCAGTGGCAAAGCCTGGGCGCTATAAGGCGCTCTGGCATGGGACAGCGTGGATTCGATTCCCCGCAAACACGAAGAAACTCTGCATGTTGAGGAATTTGACCTTGTCTCATTGATCAGTTGTACGCTCCCAGAAAAATTGGCCACCGGAGCACATCCCGCGATTTACCTGGTAATAGTATTGAAGGACCGGTGCTATTACCTCCAGGACGTCTGGGTAATACCAGTAAAATAGTCAGGTGCAAGCCTGGAAAACCTGGATTATCAAAAAAAAAAAAAACTAAAAAAAAAAAACTTGATGATTTCATGAATTTTAACTCTATACACTTTTTCTCTATCCTACCTAAGTCATCTCTCCATCATTCATATTCATACTATAAAGCTATACCTTTTTCCTTTTCCCTTTCTCAGAGTTCCCCATGCCCATAGATTAGTTATCACCAAGAGAATTAATCCAATTCTATCTGAATTCTGATCCATCATCAATTTAAGGTATCAAGATTCTTAGTTCTCAATTATGGGCGGTGACAAGACTGAGAAGGTATGTATATTTACTCTTTAATTTTCTCTCTTCCCATATATATAGAGACATGAAACTAGGTCATCTTTAAATTATGTTACTCAGAATCTTAAAAAATATGGATGGATGAGTGTTTGATTTTCTAGTGCAGATTCAAAGGCGCGGAGTGATTGTTACGATCGGCAGAACTCAATAACTTTTAGCTCAAATCCTATATTTGTGTTTAAAAAAACATTTAATATGTATAGATAATCTATTCAGAGCAAGTAAATAAAAACTTGTGATTCAGAATCCATAAACTAAAAGTTCTAGCTCCTCTCTGACGCGGTAGCAGTTTTGGAGAGTCCGAGCAACATATTATGAAGCTTTTGAATTATTGTAGTATATGTGTGATAAATAAGGTATATACCCGTGATATACACTTTCCATACATAGTGTATATCACGGGTCTTAGGCACGGTTTAGGCATAATAATTAGTGTAATATTTGTATTACTTAGTATTGTACACTTACCATAATTGTAGGATTCTTGTACTACTAGAATAGAATTTTGAGATTAAAATAGGAATAGATTTTATATTATGGAAAATTGTAAATTGTATATATATACTTTCATTAATGAAAATAATCAAGGAGATTATTTCTTTCATGGTATCAGAAGTCTAGGTTAATATTTTCTCCCAATTTTCGTCCAACTTTTGCTTCGGATTCCGAGCCCCTTCTCTCTGTTTCCGTGCCCGAAAATTCTCTCTTCTTCCCAAAGAAAAATTCCAAATCTCTTTCTCACGTCGTTCATTACTATTATGGCTAAGAACATGTTTTACCCTGCCCTTACTGTTTCTAACATCAAGAATCGCATCCCTATCATTCTTGAAATATAAAACGTCCAATACGCGACATGGGCTGAACTGTTCAAAGTTCACGCACACTCGCATCAAGTCCTCTATCATATTATCCCCGCAGCTCCTATGAATACGGATGTGCCCAAACCCGAGGATGATCCTAAGTTATGGACGACTCTTGATGCTACTGTTCTTCAGTGGATTTATTCTACTATTTCTATCGACCTGTTGCAAACGATTATCGAACCACACGCTACGACGATGGAAGTTTTGAATAGAGTGCGTGATATATTCCAAGATAATCAAAATTCTCGTGTTGTTACCCTTGAGCAGAAATTCTCCCACGTCAATATGAATGATTTCCCCAACGTTTCAGCATATTGCAAAAGGTTGAAGGAATTGGCGGAACAACTCCGCAACGTTGGTGCGCCCGTTACAAACGATCGTCTTATCCTTCAGATGGTCGCAGTCCTATCTGAGGCCTATAGTGGAGTAGGTACGTTTCTCCGTCAGAGCAGTCCTCTTCCGCAATTTTATCAGGCTCGTTCCATGTTCACGTTCGAAGAAGTCGGATTGGCTAAGAGAACGTCCACCGGGGCCCCGTCTGTCGTCATGATGACCGAGTCCAATTTTTATCCATCAGTCTCCAACAATTCTGGCTAAAACCGCAACAACGTTGGCGACAAAAAAAGTCAGAATAACAAAAAAAAATGGCAAGAATCGAGGCGGCAACAATGGTGGCGGCCGAAATAGTGGTGGTGGCGGTGGTGGCCCTCGGGGCAGTAGGCAACAATAATAAAATTGGGGCCAGCAGTGGGCCCCTCCACAGTAGAATTGGGCCAGTCTAGTCACGTCATACATTGGCTATTTTCTAGCACATTACCCGGGAAACCGGGCCCAATTTTCCCAACAACCCAGGCCCAATTTCTCGGGTCCAGTCTAGGCAAATCGGTAGTTTTTTTAGGCCAGGGCAACATGCCCGTGTTCTTGGGCCTCCACAAGCCCATCATGCAGCGGATCCCACACCTACCGACATTGAAGCCACAATGCATACTCTTGGAATTAATTCGCCAGACCCGAATTGGTACATGGACACCATAACCACGACCCACATGACATCCGATCAAGGTACTCTCTCGTCTTATTCCAATTTGAGCAACAGTCGTGGCATAATTGTTGGTAATGGTAATTCAATTCTGATTCGTGGTTATGGTCATAAAACTTTGTCTCCCCCCATCCACCTCTTATCTTGAAAAATACCCTTTATGCCCCTAAATTGATTAAAAAATTAGTGTCTGTCCGTAAATTCACAACTGATAATTCTGTTTTTGCTGAATTTGATCCGTTTGAGTTTTCTGTGAAGGATTTCAAGACAGGGATTCCTCTCATGAGGTGTGATAGTAGGGGAGATCTTTATCCTATCACACCAAGTTCCGGTCTTTCGAGTCAAGCTTTGCCATCAACATTTGCAGTCCTTGCTCCTTCCTTGTGACATGCTCGTCTGGGTCATCCGGGGTCATCTATTTTGTCTTTCTTAGATAAAAATAATTTTATTTCTTGTAAGGGTGCGCGTAGTACTACGAATTGTCAATCTTGTTCTTTGAGAAAAAATGTTTGATTGTCATTTGTAGACTCTAATTCTCATACTTTAATGTTATTTGATATTATTCATAGCGATTTATGGAAATCTCTTGTTCTCTGTTCTTTGGATCATCGTTATTATGTTCTATTTCTGGATGATTATTCTAATTTTTATGGACTTTTCGAATAGCAAGTTTTTTCCACTTTCTTAAAATTTAGAGCATTCATTATAACCCAATTCGAACGGAAAATAAAAAATATTCAATGTGATAATGGAAAAGAATATGATAATGGGGTTTTCGGGTGTTTTGTGCTAATAATGGAATCAATTTTCATTTTTCTTGTCCTCATACGTCTTCACAAAATGAAAAATCCGAACGCGAAATTCGTACCATTAATAACATTGTTCGAACTTTATTGATTCATGCTTCCGTACCCCTTTTTTGGCATCATGCTCTACACATGGCTACATATTTTCTTAACATACTTCCTATCAAAAGCTTGACGTACTCCTCCCCTTTTCATATCTTATATAATAAAACTCCTTCGTATTCCCATCTTAGGATCTTTGGCTGCTTGTGTTATCCACTCTTTCCGTCCACCACACTTAACAAGCTTCAGGCTCGGTCTACCCCTTGTGTGTTTTTGGGTTATCTGTCTAATCATCGTGGTTACAAAACTTTGTTTTATCGTCTAATAAAATCATTGTTAATCGCCATGTTATTTTTGATGAATCCCATTTTCCATTTGCTAAGGTGAGTAGTCTCGTGCCTAGTTCGTATAATTTTTTAGATGACGGTGTCTCCCTGTATATTATCCACCATTTATCGAACATGTCCCGCATCCAAAATCCACTAGCAGGCCCACTGCCCGCTGGGTCTATAGTACTATCGCCAGGCACTGTTCCCAGCCTAGAGACTGGGCCAGTTTTCGTAATTGGGCAAATTACCCAGCCCAATACCAAAATTGTTCCAGTCTCGGGTTCTTCCAGTTACCGTGTTGGGCCAGCAGGCCCTCTGCATGCTGGCCAGTCCGTCACGTGTCCCGATATTTTCCAAAATTTGCCCAATTCTCCCCCCGAGTCATAGACTAGGCACTCGTAGTCAACGGGATATTTTTAAACCAAAAAGACATTTTAATTTGAATTCTAATGTTCTTAAATCACCCCTACCCCGTAATCCTGTGTTTGCGTTAACTGGCCCGAATTGGAAAATTGTTATGACCGACGAATATAATGCTCTTATTGATAATAAGATGTGGGAGTTGGTGCCCCGTCCCTCAGGTGTTAATATTATTCGGTCTATGTGAATTTTTGCTCATAAGAACAATTATGACGGTTCTTTTGCAAGGCATAAGACTCGTCTTATAGGTGATGGTAAGACTTAGCAGGTTGGTGTGGATTGTCATGAGATATTTAGTCTGGTGGTCAAATTGGCTACCATTCACATTGTGCTCAACTTAGCTCTTTCGAAAGCATGGCCCATTCATCAGTTAGATGTGAAGAATGCTTTCTTACATGGTGATCTTAAGGAGACAGTCTATATGTATCAACCTTTGGAGTTTAGGGATCCCAAATATCCTCACCATATCTGTTTATTGAAGAAGTCCGTGTATGGACTTAAGCAGTCCTCACGGGCTTGGTATAAGAGGTTTGCAGACTATGTTTCGACTATTGAGTTTTCTCACAGCAGGTCTGATAATTCATTGTTCATATATCATCGTGGTTCTTCCCTGGCTTATATATTGTTATACGTGGATGATATTATCTTGACTGCCTTTTCTGATGCTTTACGCCAGTCTATCATGACAGTGCTCAGTTCTGAGTTTGTTTTGAAAGACTTGGGACCCTTGAGTTACTTTTTGGGGATTGTTGTCTCTCGTCATGCAGGTGCGTTGTTCTTATCCTAACGAAAGTATGCAGTTGAGATCATTGAGCGGGCTGGTATGTCCCCTTGCAACTCTACTTCCATTCCAGTTGATACTAAACCCAAGTTAGGTGTTGCGACTGGCTCCCCTTACGAGGATCCGACCCGACATCGCAGTCTTGCAGGGGCTATTCAGTATCTTACTTTCACGAAACCTGATATTACATATGTCATATAGCATGTGTGTTTGTTTATGCATGATCCCAAGATTAAGCACATGAATGCGCTCAAACGCATTATTCGGTACATCCAGGGGACACTTGACTTTGGCTTACATTTATATCTGTCATCGACATCTACACTTGTCTCGTATACAAATGTTGATTAGGGTGGCTATCCAGATACCAGACGCTCTACGTTTGGTTATTGCATGTTTCTTGGTAATAACTTGGTCTCCTGGTCTGCAAAACGTCAGTCGACTTTGTCCCGCTCTAGTGTAGAGGCCGAGTATCGGGGTTAGCCAATGTGATTTTTGAATCATGTTGGTTACATAATCTTCTTTTAGAGCTTCATTGTCCTATTCAGAAAGCTACCTTGGTTTATTGTGATAATGTGAGGGCCATCTACCTTTCTAGTAATCATGTTCAACACCATCGGACTAAACACATCGAGATGGATATTCACTTTGTTCGCAAAAAGGTAGCTCGTGGACAAGTACGCGTCTGTCATGTCCCTTCCATGTATCAAATTGCAGACATCTTTACAAAGGGTCTTCCCTCGTTCCTTTTTGAAGATTTTAGGGACAGTCTCAGCGAACGAAGATCATCCGCTATGACTGCGGGGGTGTGATAAACAAGGTATATACCCGTGATATACACTTTCCATACATAATGTATATCACGGGTCTTAGGCACGGTTTAGGCATAATAATTAGTGTAATATTTGTATTACTTAGTATTGTACACTTCCATAATTGTAAGATTCTTGTACTACTAGAATAGGGTTTTGGGATTAGAATAGGAATATGTTTTCTATTATGAAAAATTGTTAATTGTATATATATATACTTTCATTAATGAAAATAATGAAGGATTATTTCTTTCAAAGTGAAATTATGTTAATTGACCAATATTAACTTACGATGTTCTTTAATTTTTGTATGTGTAAACAGACCACCATCATGGTGCTAAAGGTTGATCTTCAATGCTCAAGCAGCTACAAGAAGGTTAAAAAAGTTCTCTGCAAATTCCCTCGTGAGTCTCTTTTTGCAACTCTATATTTATAGGAAAATTTTCCTTTTACAATTTTCACATAAGTTAATGCCTCTTCTGAAATTTCACTTTCTTTTATTTTGTATTTCAATGAATAATGGGGATATTACTATTATAAGGACAAGATATGTATGGATGAGAACTGAGTTCATTTAATTTTTGTCTTCTGTTTTGGTTTGTGGTGTTAAATATTTTGGACAAGAGAAATTCGAGACAAGTGTATGATGAGAAGGCCAATATTGTCACTATCACTGTATTTTGCTGCAGTCCAGAAAAAATTCGTGACAAATTGGGTTGCAAAGGTGGGGGAGTAATCAAGAGTATTGAGATCAAAGAGCCTCCAAAGCCCAAGGAACCTGAAAAGCCCAAAGTGCCCGAGAAACCGAAGGAGCCCGAAAAGCCTAAAGAATCTGAGAAACCCAAAGTGGTGGTGGTGGAGAAGCCCAAAAAGCCCAAAAAGCCGGAGAAACCCAAAGAGCCCACAAAACCAAAGGAATCAGATAAGCCTAAAGAGTTGGAAAAGCCCAAGGAGGTTAAGAAGCCCAAAGAACATGAAAAGCCCAAAGAAGCTCCTAAACCAACACCGGTAGCTCCACCACCACAACCACAATTTACGCCTACTCTAGAGCCCGTGATCGTGATGCCTGTTCAAGGATACCCACAACAACCCGTTCCAGGGTATGGTTGCGGGCAATGTTACGAAAGCTATACTGGGGGCCCATGTTATCATTGGTACGGACAACCAGTACAACCACCTCCACCGGCCCCATGCTACGATACATATTCGTACAGATATGGGCCTGGGCCCGTGCCGTATGGACTCCCAAGGGGTTGTTATTTGAACAAATGTGATTACTTAAGTGAAGAGAATGCATCTGGATGCTCAATTATGTGATGTGGCAAGAGAGTACTGGATCCATCATGTTGGGCCATTATGAGGGCCCATATTACCTTTTAATTGAGCCTCCTTACCAAAAGTCCAACACAAAGTTTGTATCTATCTGGTTATCTTTTTGTATTTTATTATTATTATAGATAGAAAAACAATGCATAAGGTCCTAGTTTTAAAAGAAAAGTTGATAAGAGAGAATAATTTTGGTGACCAGATTACTGGTTAACTGTCTTGTCACATAATTCCGTAAAATGATTATTATGAAAAGCACTTTGTTAATCATTTTTCCCTTTTCATGATAAAAGAAAACAATTATTTTTTCAGTATTAGTCTTTAGTATAGTATGTTGAATCTTTTATTCTTTTTAGCTTCCACCACTTTGTGTTCTATGCAAGCATGAAAATGGATTATTAATTTCTTCTTTGCTACTATATATCTCAAGATAATATATCGATAATAACATCTCAGTCCCAAACAAGTTCATAGGACTAAGACGTTGTTGTTGTTATTATACCTCGAGTAGATGGTTAGCGGTTTAAGGTTAAACACAAGGATACTTAACAAAATCAAATTAAAACTCTTAACTCAAGTGGAATGAGAACTATCGAAAGAAAAGCAAGTGAATCATAATGAAACCAATTCTTTGATATTGTTGTTGAAATCAAGTTGCTGCTAATTAGAAAGTGATTATTGATTAAAATAGAGTAAAAGCAAACCTATGATTTCTATTATGTGTCTTTATTCGTTAATCATTGTTATTCAATATTCAATGATGTAATAATGCTGTTAAAGCGTAATACTCTTAGAAATTGATTTTAATATTACTTTGTAATTAACATATTTTCACGTATTCGACTAAGTAATCAATAAAAAGAAACAAGACAGTATAAGAAATGTGTTGGAAATTTGTCTTTGGTGGGGATGTGTGTCCACCCGTATTTAATGACTTAAACACTAGGGTTTCGTATGTTGGAGGCTTTGTCTCTTCACATGTGCATAATCTACTAAGTGAGTAGATGACTGTAGGGCCAAGAATCGTCAAATTTCATTGAGAAATGAAAGAGATATTGGTCCACGAAGTAAGGTGTTTGAGGCATGGAAATATGGTGTGGGACAAATCTACCACATCGGCGGGAAAAAGAAGAATTGTTCTCTTTATAAGTCTCAAAATTGGCTAAGGGTTTGGGATCCCAAGGGATAACCCATGTGTTTGGAGGAGGGAAGATCTAGATGTGCTTGGGTTCAAGGCTAAGCCCGCCCGTCCCGTCCCATCCGGGCTCAGGTCTCGGATCACGGGTCGTGAGCTTTTTCTAATATTATCTCTTTGGACCCCAAATTACTTAATATTTATAGTTTGGTCCCTGAAATTTCTGAAAAGCTGAAATTGAGAACGACGGAAGGCAGAAAGTTGGAGTTGATTTTTGGAGCGTTAAAACTCCATTAATCTGCACCTCCTAACAACTCATTTATGTTGCACATTAAATCAACCATTACTTTGATTAATTCACTCACTAATGATCATAAACTGTCATTACTTGGCAGTTGAGGAGTCCCTCCCCTTATGCTATATATTGGTGTCTTTTGGCTCAATTGTGGAGACGAAAAACATATACTACACAGAGACGAAACAGAAACAGATCACTCCAAAACGTGAGCACAAACAGTGAACAGAAAACTCTTCTTTCCTTTTCTGTTCTTCAGCAAGTCGTTTCGTATTTTGTTTTCTTAGTCAGAATCAACCTATTTGCTTTGTAGTGTTGATTAGTTGATGTTTTATCTTGGGAGACTATTGCCCGTTAACATAAAAGCATATATACGGGGCAATCTTGTCTTAAAGACAGAGAGCCATCTCTCGACTCAAATTTCACAAATAGAATAATCCAGATTTAGTGTTTCTTGATTTCAGGTTATCAAGATTCAAGACTCAACAAGCCTGCTACAGTTCTGAATTGCCTATTTGTTTATCCTTTCGAACACTTATAATATTTATTTACTTCCCGTACTGCTTTACATATTCCAACAAAATGTTCAATGTCTAAATAAATCAATAGATTGACAAATTGTTGTCATATTTATTTATTTTATTGTTGAGTTTTTTTTTTCTACCACAAACATATTTGCCGTATCCAATCATTATACACAAAACTGGGGAAAGAATACATTCTTGCGTCGCTTTTGTTTCTCGACTACCGAGAAAAGTGTTTGGCCTTCTAACAAATTAAACATTTACATATGTTCATCGTAGTATTTGGTGTTTCTAAATATGTTTAAGGTGGATTGTATTATCATATCTTAATAAGTGATTTTTATCTTTATACCCA
Source organism: Anisodus acutangulus (assembly GCA_029783415.1). Taxonomy (NCBI): domain Eukaryota; kingdom Viridiplantae; phylum Streptophyta; class Magnoliopsida; order Solanales; family Solanaceae; genus Anisodus; species Anisodus acutangulus. Next base: position 2,856,922 of record CM056504.1, read on the forward strand.
TTGCGATCCTTACTCGATTTTTTTCATACTTCGTTCACCAGAGTGTCCCTTACTAATTGACAGTTTTCATCATTTCAACTTTTTTGCCCTACTTTTTGTCAATTTCATCAACGATTTCTCTTTTCAATTGTAAATCAAACTTTCAACCACCACAATGTTTAGCTATTGCCGATCCCCAAGACGCATTTGGTTGATGTTCACACCTGAAAATGACCCACGAAAGAGACATTTAGAAAAGGACTTTTTCAAGATTTACATTATTAGATGAAGGAAATTGAAGCATTTTGATAAGGTGAAGTTGCTTAAATGTCAAGTAGGGCAAGGAAAAGCTTTAGTAAAGTTAACAATAGTGGCTTCCAGCTTGCAAAAATAGCACAGGAGTAGTCCAACAACATTTTATTATATGACAAAATATTAAACGTTGGAAAATGGCCAGCTTGCAAAGCCCTCTAGATTTTACGATTTTGCGGAAACCCGTGACCTGTGTAATGTAGAGATACGGCAAAAAATTGATATAAGGCATAGAAACATATGTAGGGTGTGTTTGGTTCTAAGTTTGGGACTGATATCGCCATAGTTAATTGACATTCAAGATCCTGGTTGAGATTGCACGTATGACATAAATAATCTAGACCAAATATTGGGTCTGATGGTGGACACGGTCGACGATGATAAGTCAGAAGTGGTGGCACTGTGACTGGAGATGTAGAAGTAACCGTAGATTCCTCAAAGGTCAGTGTAGGTAAAACTTGAGGTATAGGTAATACATCATAGATATCAGGATGATCAGAGGGAGACCTAAAGTAAGGTTGATACTAAAACAAATGTGACATCGGCATACATAAGATATCAACGGAGATCATGTGAGAAGTAACGGTACCCTTTTTGAACCCAAGAATAATCAAGAAAGACACATTTAAGAGAGTGAGAAGCTAATTTATCTATCCCCGGAGCTAGGTTATGTACAAAACATGTGCTCACAAAAACACGAGGAGGAATGAAGTATAAAGATGCCTGATGATATACTATAGAATATGAAATATGATTCTGAATAGAAGATGAGGGGTTTTGATTAATTTAATGGCAAGACGTGAGGACTACATCGCCCCCAAAATGCATCGGAACATGGGATTTATGAGAAGAGTGCGAGCAATCTCAATGAGATGCATATTCTTCCTTTCTGCTACCCCATTATGCTGAGGGGTGCAGGGATAAGATGTTTGATAAATAATTCTTTGGTGAGTCATAAAGTGCTGAAAACTGAGAGGATTTGTATTCTAAGGTATTATCACTACGAAAAGTATGAATAGAAACACCAAGCTGATTTTATATTTCAGCACAAAAACTTTTGAATATAGAAAATAACTCAGAATGATATTTCATTAAGAATAGACAAGTACGTCTGAAAAAATAGTCAATGAAACTAACAAAATAACGAAATTCTAAAGGTGAACTGACTCTACTAGGACCCCAATTATCATAATGAACTACTGAAAAAATAGACTCTACACGACTCTCAACCCTACGTGGAAAGGTAATGCGAGTATGTTTTCCAAGTTGACACGTCTCACAATCTAATTTGGACAGACTAGACAAACTAGGCATCATTTTTTGTAGCTTGAACAGACTCGGATGTCCCAATCGTTTATGGATTAAGTCTAGAGGATTTGTAACGGAGCATGATGTGAAGGAATTAGGAGAGGTAAGATAGCAGGGGCCTTTTGATTCATATCATGCATCAATCACCTATCCCGCACTGCGGTCTTGCATAACAAAAGGATCATCAAAAAATATTATGGCACAATTTATGGCACGTGTCAAACGACTGATAGATGCAAGATTAAAAGGACAATCAAAGACATAAAGAACATACTTTAAAGTGACAGAAGATATGGGATTAGCTTGTTCAACTCCTTTTGGTTTTGTTTGGATCCTATTGGCTAAAGTAACAGAAAGAAGAGATTGTGAATAAATAATATTTGACAAAAATGATTTGTTATCAGAATTTGATCAGAAGTGCTTGAGTCAACGATCCACAATGGAGGGATACTAGACTGTGAAACACAAACAGAAGTATTAGGCTGAGAATACGTGGATACTTGTAGAGATGTCTGCTTAGATATTGAAGGTACTCATTATATTCCCCTTAAGATAAAAGCCTCGGATTTCTTATAGTGTCAGTCTGAGCAACATGAGCATTGTTGGGTGGTTGAACATGCAAAGTACGACATACGGCATGAGTGTGTCCAAACTTATGACAATAACTACACTGAACATCATTATATAGTGGACCATGTAGAGCACGACATACGTCGCGAATGTGTCCAAACTTATGACAATAACAATACTTAGTTTGAGATTTTCCAAAACAACCTCCTCATTGTCGATTATCCATAGAATGAGATGTTCAATTCTCTATGGTTTGAGATGCGAGAACAAAGGAGTCAACGGTTGGTGATGAAACCATTGTGTGATTAGGAGGCGCATCAAGAAAAATCAAGCGAGAAAATAGTTCATCAATTGTAGGAACCGTAGGACTAGTCAAAATCTGATCACGCACCGAATCATGATCAGTAAGAAGTCCGGTAATTGTAAGAACTAGAAACAACATTTGTGTTTGCTCTTGTTGTTTTTCAACGTTCGTAGTGACTAGCATCAACTGCTCAAATTCCTCCATGACTGCTTGTACTTGTCCCAAGTAAGTAGATATATCTGATTTATGTTTCTTTAAGTTGGTCATCCAAGATATCACATCATAAAATCAAGATATGTCATTAGTGTATAAAGCGCGAGCCTTTTCCAAAACTGAATAACATGTCTGGAAGGAACGAAACAAGGGCATCAATTTGGGATCAATAGATCACCACAAGAGACTACATAATTGAGCATCAACATTCTCCCACTGTGCTTTGGCCTTTTCTGTCTCACTAGCCTTTGTTTTTTCATTAATCACAATAGTCTTTTGCGTTAAGTGATGTTGAACACCTTGACCCTTGCACCATAACTCAACCGAGGAAGCCCAAACTAAATAATTTGAACTTTCCATTAACGGTTCAGAAGTAATCATAGGGCTTGACGTTCCGATTCCCGTATTTTTGGAGTTAAACATATCAAATCCGAGAGACATAGCAAATTATGATTGGAAGAATAACTTAGAATCGGAAAACTTGCCGGAATCTAAAAACCAACTTCTGTCGCCGAAAAACCAAATCTGACCACAGGAAAGTGGTTGAAATCAGAAGAAAATTATGTGTAGAATCGGAATACAATGTCGATCACACCGGAAAAAAAAATTGCCGAAAAAGTCACCGGAAAGTATCTCACGCGCTGGCGCGTGGATCTGACACGCTTGCCGGAATAGTGGTTCCGACGGCGCGTGGGTGACCAGTTTCCGATGAGGCTCACTGGGGTTTGCTCGCCGGAAAATTCCGGACCCGGTGATGGTATTGATTTTTAAAAAACACTGGCAAAAAGGATCATTTGCTTGGACGACCGCTTATGTCACCGAAAAATTGCACGGTGACTGCTGATTTCCTACTAATGTCACCAGAATGATGTACAACGATATTTTTCTCACAATTGCTCTGATACCATGTGAAAAATTATGAGAAAAAATATATTATTGAATTGTGTATCTACGTTAATACATTGATCCTTATTTATAAACAATATATTCCAATCATTTTCCATTTGAATTTTATATATACAAATCATATTCCTATTCTAATAATGGTTTTTGGTTGGAAAAAGTTTATGAAAAATAATTTTTGAGAAAATTTGTATTTTAGTTTACCTTTTCAAAAAGACATTTTTCAAGAATATTTATTTTAATTTTCGTAAAAAACAAAATATTTGAGTTTTGTTTTGTTTTAGTATAAAATTTGTTTTATCTTGGGAAAGATATTTTATTTGTAAACATAAATATTTCTTGTGTTGGTGAGAGATTTATAAAAGGTGCTCAGTCGAATAGTCAAGGTGCTTCAAAGATGATTCTAATACCAGCGTCATAAAAAACATAAATATTTTATGTATTTCAAGAGTTAAGATTTTTATTAATTTAATTTATACTCTGAATATTTTATTTACATGAAAATATTGTGATTTGGCGAGGCAGAAAACCTTTTTTTTTACTACAAATTTCTTCTTCATAGTTTAAATATTTTAAAATATAATAAGAAATATATAGTACCAGTACTTTCATGTAATTTTATAGATTATATTCTATAAAGATTAATTGAAGTTCAAAATGAGCTAAGAATTGAGACAAAAATTAGAATTAGTTCAACTTTCATAATCCAAACTTCTTTATTCTTTTTTGAAGCAGAGGGAGTTATGTTTTTCTTAACAAAAAAATTAAAAACTAACACTGGTAAAGAGGCGTTTTATTCTTTCACATTATCATGCTAATCAGGTGCTGCCATGATTTTGCACTGTAGAACACAATCTTCTTAGGCTTTACATATCTCCACTTTTGAGGTGTAGAACAATTATCTTGTCAGCATTCTTTATTCTTTATGAGTTTAACTAATTTACACGGCCAATTTTTTAATCACTTGAAGCTAATTATAAATAATTTTTATAATGAGCATATATACAAAACATGATAGACTCGTTATGGTCAGTGGGCAAGCTAGAGGGGGTGAATTAGAGTTCATCCGAATTCTCTTCCTCAAAAAATTACATTATATAGGTAAGGTCAAATTATTTTCGTTAAAAAATTACACTATATACGTAAAGTTAAATTATTTTCATATATATATATGGTAGATGATGGACCCTTTACAGAAAATCTTGTCTCGACTAATGGTGACCGTAAGTACACCCCTTAATGAAAAACATGTCTCCACTACCGATTACAATAAGAAAAAACTACAGTGATGATATATGTTGTAATACTATTATACTATAAAACTTTTGTGCTCGATCCGTATATATAAGTTAAAACTCTTTGTTTATATGTTACTCCTGTAAAAGAAACAAGGTAAAGTATAATTCACCAACCTTGGTCTTGGTTATTTTACAAAGGAAAGACCAAAATCATTTATCATACAACAGTTAACATAGTACACGAACAAATTCACAAGGTTACATATCTTCAAGGTCAAGAGTCACTGAAGAGCTAAGATTAAGCAACTACTACTCTGCTTATCATCTAGCATCACTTTTTTTATAATCATGGAGTTCGCCAGCTTGCACACACCTCGATTAATTCCAGTTGTACCTACAACCTTCCACCAGTACAAGTACCGAGTAACTCTGTCCACCAAAGCTGTCCACCAAAGCTTTAAACAGATGATCATCTAGCATTATTTTTTCCTCCATTTTTTCCATACAAACGAAAGAGACTGAATGCTGAGATACCGGAGAGGACAATCATGCTAAGGCTAACTATTATAGAACTTGCAAGGCCTTCTCCAACTTGGTTACAAAATTTGCCATACAAATTGCAAACCTTCATCCATTGTAGCTCTGGTTGACCTAACTTGGAAATTACCCCTGACTGTGCGGCCGCTGCCACTGCAGCCAAAATCAAGTAGGCCATCAACTGCACGCAGAGGAAAAGGACATCAGTGTACTTTAATGCGTTACAAGTAACCTGTCTTTTCAGATTACTAGCCACACTTTTTATGAAATATTGCTTGTAGTGAAACTTTCAGGTAACTTGATAGTGTAAAAATTTGATAACACGGTTAGTTTACTTTATGGAAGGTAAAACTAAAAATACAGTCTAAGAACCTGAAATTAGTAACAATTACAAAGATCTCTTTTTGAACTTCAATAATTACAAATCATCCACAAGATTAAAAGGGTATAATTTGAGTAGTCCATTGCAAAGGAAAAGTAAAAAAACAAAAACAAAAAAGATAGTTATACAAGTACTAAGCCTATTGAACTACCCTTTAAAGATGGCCAACAACATGAAACATTGAACTTCCAAACTGTTGGACCCAAAATAGTACTCAAGATTTCACGGATCCCATAAATATGATAGGATGATTTATTTATTTTCATTTATTAGGGGCGTGTCTTATTTCTAAAGGTGAGGACACATGGTCAGTCAGTGAGGATTCATATAGCCGACCCCAACTTGTTTCTGAGTTATGAACTATATAATGGTTTTTCATAGTGTCCAACACGGAAGAAAGCAATTCAGGCCAGGGACACTATCTAGCTCTCTGAAAACTTCTGGAGTTATTCATTTTATTTTTAAAGTGCAGCACATTTAATGTTGTCAAGCATCCTTAAAAGACAGCATTAGACTGTATTAAATGCCCATCCAGCACATTTCCGCGAAATTTTTTAGATGAAAGATATGCAAAAATACGGAACCATCCATCTTGGGCCTTCCAAATTCAAAACCCTCACAAGATAGTATGGGTATAAAACATGGAAGAATTGCCCCGTTTTCAGAATGTATACTAGGTTCTTGCATTACTTAAACTACTTAAATTTGTTTCGCAGAAACTCGTGCAAATGTAGCGACAAGTAATGGAAAGATTTCCATATTAAAGACAAGCGGCGAATCTGTACTAGACCTATTGGGTCCTGGGTCCAACAGAACCCCTCAAAATTACCTCGAACTATATATGTGTGAAAGAAATTGACACACATATAAAGAGCAGAACCAACTGACTTCGCCACTGGTAAGGACAGTGTTATTCCACTATTTTATATGCTAAAAAGGATGGCGTAAGTGTTTTTTACTGGTTTCCCCTTGGCCCTTGGTACTTAGTTATCAGGAATACATACAGTTGAATGTAGCAATTAAACTAAAATAACTGCAGAAATAACAAGCCAAGTAAACTATAATGATATTCTCTTTGACAGTAGTCACACTCGAAAGGCAGAACATAAGATAACCAAAAACTAGTCTGATTCACGGATAAGGAGAATAAACTAATTCCATTATTCCATACCATGTCTTGGGTTTAAGGTGGACTGATGAATTTTGGACTTGATTACTGATACAATCCCTACCTCGTTTTTTCAAAATTATATCTTGATTAATAAAAGATTATCTTTGTGAGCGTGTAACACGACTAAAATGGAAAACGAAGTCAAGGTATCACACACGATATGCAGGATAATAAGAGAAGGAATGCAAAAGCAGGTGCAAAAACGGGAATAAAAGAATTTAGAGCGCTAGTAATGACAAATGCTATCATACAAACACTAACGAACCAGATCCGGTTAGAACTCCAATGCTAAGCATGCTTGGGCGGAGTTGAGACGGAGAACTTAAACCAAATGAATGTTTTTTTACCCGAAGTTTAGTTTTATTCTAGTTCACTCAATGCACCAGCTCCATTTTCAAGAGGCAAAATATTACCCATAATTCCCTCAATAAGCAACCCCACCCCACTAACAATGTGGTAATATAAGGTGAATCTAAGATAAGTGCAAGAGGATATACCCAACTTGAATTAGCTCATCAGTTTCTAAAAGCTTTGTTGCTCAAACTCTCCAAAATTGCGGATCCTCTAAAAACGTACTACTTTTGGAGAACCGGTACGGACCAGTCAGCATTTCTGAAGAGTCCAAGCAACATAGTCTAAAGGTTAATTCAACTATTAAAAGGGTTAATTCAAAAACTTCCTGTTACACAGGAGTCACTAATGGAAACAGTCTCTTGCAGAAATGCAGGGTAAGGTTGCGTACAATTGACCCTTGTGGTCCTACCCTTCCCTGAACCCAACGCATAGCGGGAGTTTAGTACACCGGGCTGCCTTTTTTTTAGTCACTAATGGAGCTTCAAAACAGCTCTCTTTTTCCATATTTTAAGTAACCTTTGGAATCTCAATTTTTTTATTAAAAAAAAAAAGAGTAGCAGCATAAAGTCTAATTTAATATCTCGTACCTGATCACCAGAAAAAATAGCCCAAGCCAAAGGCTTGTTGTAAAGAACACTCCCTCTAATCATACTCAAAATGCACCTTAGTACTTGAATCAGAGAGTATGCAGCAGCTAATCCATTGGCTATCACTAAAAATCTGCAAAAAGAAAAGACCAAAAAGTTCAAATCTTTGACAAAGTTAAGATCTTTAGCAAATTAAGTTCTAATCTTTTAACAGTGTTCAGATTTTTAACCTTTAGGATGAGTTTGGTCCGGAGGAAAACGGTTTCCAAATTTTTCATGTTTGGTTTGTCAAAATTTTTTGAAAAGCATTTTCTCTAGAAAAACAAGTTCCTTAGGAACAACAAAATGAGTTTCTTGATGAAAGTAAGGAAGACAAGTCTCATAAGTCGCATTCCACTCCTCCCCATCCTTCAGCACACCTCATCCCACCCCCACAGCCCATCCCAGCCTCATATTGTTTGCTTAGATTATATATAATTTTTTTAGAAAAAAATATTTTCCTTCATACCAAACACACCCTTAATCTGTGAAATACAAGCTAAAAACAAGCAAAACAAACAGAAAAATGGGAGAAAAACCACTTACACAAGACTTTTAATAAAGTTCAAATCTTTAACCTTTAGGGTGTGTTTGGTATGAAAAAAACATTTTTCAATTCTCCTATGTTTGGTAACATAGGTCAAATTTTCACTCTCATGTCTCCTCCTAACCCTCCAACACACACACCCCAGCCCCATAGCCCCCAACTCCACCAACATGGTATTTGTGTAAATTATATACAAATATTTTAGATAATATTTTCTGCTTAATTAGCAAATACAAGCCAATTGGTAACAAACACTCATTTTCCAGTTTCTTGAAACATATTTTCTTGAAAATGTTTTTCAAAAAGATATTTCCCTTCACACCAAACACACCCTTAATCTTTGAAATGCAAGCTAAAAACAAGAAAACAAACAGAGAAATGGGAGAAAAATTATTTACAGAAGAATTTTTTAACAAAGTTCAAATCTTTAACCTTTAGGGTGTGTTTGGAATGGATTAAAATATTTTCCAATTTTCTTATGTTTGGTTGGTCAATTTTCTTTAAGAATATTTTATAAGTAACATTTCACACTAATTATCTCCTCTTTACCCTACAATACATCCCATCCCACACCATTCCCACAACCCCAACTCCACCAACATAGTATTTACTTAAATTATATACAAATGCTTTTGGATAATATTTTCTGCTTAATTACCAAATACAAAAAAATAAGTAAAAAAACCACTCATTTTCCAGAAAAATATTTTCCATCATGCCAAACACACCCTTAATCTATGAAATACAAGCTAAAAAAACAAGCAAAAACAAACAGAGAAAGGGGAGAAAAATCACAAGAACTTTAACAAAGTTCAAATCTTTAACCTTTAGGGTGTGTTTGGTATGGAAAAAAACATTTTCAAGAAAATATTTTTTAATTTTCCTATATTTGGTTGGTGAATTTTTTCAAAAACATTTATAAGTCAACTCCGACTACATCAAATCAATATTTAAAGTGCTCAAGGAGTCAAAAGTTTCAAATTAAGGTTAATTAGGACAAAGTGTAAAGGCTCATCGATTGCTACCAATAAAAAGGCTAACAGCTCAATGGTGCTAACTGTATATCATGTATGTGTGGACAAGATAAGCTAAAATTATTATCTCCTTCTCACCGTACAACCCACCCCACCTCAGACCCATAGCCCCCATCCCCAGCACCCACAAACATAGTATTTGCTTAAATTATAGACAAATGTCTTTGGATAATACTTATTTTCCAAGAAAATATGTTCAAGAAAAAATTATCTTTCATGCCAAACACACCCTTAATCTATGAAATACAAGCTAGAAACAAGCAAAACAAACATAGAAAAGAGAGAAAAATTAGCACTTACACAAGAACCTTCATGTCAGTGAACTTAGCTTCTTTCTTGATTGTAAATATGACTTTAACTTGACTATCAGTTGCTACAAGAACTGCAGCAACAACTGCTAAACCACAAATTAAACACCTCAAAATCAGCTCTGCAATTCTTACTCTCTTATCAATTACTTTCAAATTACTCACATGATGAACTGGAACATTACCAGGACTTACTCCAATACCTAAATAACTCATGACTTTTTTACACTAAGAAAAGACTCAATATTAAAGCTTAGAGAAGAGAAATTTAATTGCAGTTTACAGAAAGGTATAAAAAAAGTTACATAGCACTATTGTGCCATTTATATAGAAGGGGTTTCCACTAAACTTTACTTTCTTCACATATTTTATTACACATTTTATTTGGCACTAGTGCATTTTGTTTTTACTAACTTTTTGTGGCATTATTATAGTATTGTTATTAAAGGTCTTAGATATATACTGGTGGAGCTCATATGTAGCACTTCATGACTGTTCCAGAGCCAAGTGGTCCTAGTTTAATGGTTTTTGCATTACACAATCACACCAAAAAATGTGATGCATCATATAAGATTAATTTTATTTTAACCGAATTTAATTTAGAGTATTGAATATAAAAATCTTTGATAAGAAACACATTTTACGAATGGGCTCCTGGATTTTTCATATCTGGAACTAAAATTCAAAACCTTTAGTTAATAAAAGTAATTTCATCTGCTGCAACATAATTTTTTATGGTAGTTCTCAAACCTTACGTATAGAAAAATATCAAATCTTTTTGACAAACAAGTAAAAAAAGTATTTTTATTTGATAGAATATTATCATATCTTATATATTAAGATTGATAGAATATTATCATATTTTGTATATCTTTTATATTAGGTAGATTTATATTCCAATTGTAATTATGAAGATTTAGTTACATAGTTTGTAGTCATGTAACGTTATATATATTGTACACAATAATCAATGAAATGCAGAGAACATATTCATTTATGGTATCAGAAGCCAAACCATGATTTCTTCACAGTCGCCCCCTCCCCCCTCTCAGCAGCCACCCTCTTTTGCCGACGTACTCTCTATGTCGTTTTTCTTTCAATTCTCGAAAAAAATCCCATCCCCTCTTCTTTCCCAATTTTCACGGGCTAAACAACCTAAATTCCATCTTGTTCTTGCAGTCAACAACATTAAGAACTTCATTCCCATAACTTTTGAGATAGAAAAAGTTCAGTATTCATCTTGGGCGGAACTATTTAAGATCCATTGTCGTGTACACAAAGTCATCGACCACATCATCCCTCCAAAATCAAAGCCCACTGCCGAACCCCTAGAGAAACATGATGTCGAACTTTGGTCACGTCTAGATGATGTTGTTCTACAATAGATCTACGACACAATCTTGAACGACATATTGCATACAATCATTGAAACCGACGTTGCTGCACAACAAACTTGGGAGCGATTGGAAATCATCTTTCATGATAACAAGACACAACGTGCCTTGTATTTGGAAAATCAATTCAAGGAAATCAGCAGGACGATTTTCCTAATGTGTCAACCTATTGTCAAGAGCTTAAGATGATTTTCGATCAACTCTGCAACGTCGGTGCACCGGTCACCAATCAACGATTGGTGATACAACTCATTGGGGGTTTGAATGAATCTTATGATGGTGTCGCTACTATCCTTCAACAAAGCACGCCATTTCCTCTATTATATGAGGCCCATTTGAGACGTATCCTTGAAGAAACACGAAAAACCAAGCCGGACGCGACCAATGCAATCAGCGCTGATGCCGCCCTCATGACCACCAGTGGCACAATTTCCGACCCGAGGGGCTCGACCTCTTCCCCGCAACACCGACAAGCCAATGATCTGAAACTTGGGTCACAATCTCACCAACAAAGGGCGAAGTTCCGGCCGAAGCTGCAATGGTCGAACCGAAAACATTAGCAGCGATGGCAGAGGGCAGCTCCTGTCGGCCGGCAGCCAGCGGCAGTGACAACAACAGTGGCATCAACCCCTATCGTGGGCTGCCTACTCATCATGGGCTGCATGAGCCCACCGGCTTGGTCTGCTCCACAGTGTAGCCCCAACCAAACATCATCGGTGCACGTCCACAGCAGGCATACAATGCACAGGTCTCTCCTCATTCAACCTACGCACCGACGGATATTGAGGCGGCTATGAACACAATGTCTCTCAATGCACCAGATGACGGTTGGTACATGAATACTGGAGCCACATCTCATATGACGGCATCCCAAGGTACTCTCTCATCTTATTTCAATATGAGCAATTTAAATTGAAATATTATTGTTGGTAGTGGACAAGGCATTTCCATTCGAGGTTATGGACAATCATCCCTCTCCCCATCACATCCATCGTTAGTCTTAAACAATGTCCTCCATGCCTCGAAACTTATCAAAAATCTAATCTCTATACGTCGTTTCACAACCGACAATAATGTTTCCCTTGAATTTGATCCTTTTGGTTTTTCTATGAAGGACCTTATGACAGGGACGCGAATAATGAGATGTGACAACACCGGCGACCTATATCCTATCACCACCACCGTCGGCCATCTAGCCTCCTCTCCATCAACATTTGAAGCTCTTTCGTCTTCTTTATGACATAATAGATTATGACATCCGAGAGATTCTATTTTACGCTCCCTTAGCAAAAATAAATTTATTCAGTTCAAACATGTTTCTACTACTCATGTCTGTGAATCTTGCATTTTTGGGAAACATGTCAAATTGCCATTTTATTTTTTATCCACCTGTACTTTAATGTCATTTGATATAATACATAGTGATTTATAGACTTCTCCCATTTTAAGCATGGTCGGGCATAGATATTATGTATTGTTTTTAGACGATTGTTCCAATTTTATGTTAACTTTTCACATTGGTAATAAGTCTCAAATCTATTCTATTTTTTTGTCCTTTAGTGCTTTCATAAAGACACAATTTAAAAAGAATATCAAATGTTTTCAATGTGATAATGGAAGGTAATTTGATAATCAACAATTCAAACTGTTTTGCGCCAAACATGGCCTTGTTTTTCATTTTTCCTATCCACATACCTAAATAGAAAAGTCGAATTGAAAATTTGAATCATAAACAACTTAATTCGTGCCCTCCTTGCCCATGCCTCTATCCCCCCTATTTTTGGCATTACACACTCTCAATGGCAACATATCTCTTGAACATTCTCCCAAACAAGTCTCTCAAACACAGGTCATCCACTTAATTTCTCTATCTTTGGGATCATTCTTATAAGCATTTACGAACTTTTGGATGTCTCTGCTACCCCCTACATCCCTCCACTCAAATTAACAAGTTGCAACTTTGGTCTTCCCCGTGTATATTTCTTGGTTATCCCCCAAATCATAGAGGTTACAATTGTTACGACTTGTCAAGCCAAAAAATAATCGTTTCTAGGCATGTCATATTCGATGAGTCATAATTCCAATTATCTACCTCCAAATTCCTATGACTTCCTAAATGATGGTCTAAATCCCCTTATAATCCATCACTTGCAAAATCAATCGTCATCATTACCAGCAATCGGCCCCTACTGCCATCCCGAGGTAGGCAGTCCATCCAGTCTCGCAATGGGAGCCTCTGACCAGCCCATCACAACCTTTCATCTCAGCTACCTCTCGGCCAGCCGAGCCTCGGTATAGCCCATCACGGCCTTCCGTCTCGGCTGCCTCTCGGCCAACCACCTTTCTCCCCGACACTACTGCCCCATCTCGGCAACACCTCTCACTCCCAGTTCTACTCCCAGTCCCTTTGCCACGTCTAGGCCACTACCTCCTAATCTTATCCAACCTTCAGCGTCATCCCGATGGACAATAGAAACACGTGCTATGCACGACATTTCCAAACCCAAATGGCTATTTAATTTATCCACTTCGGTTGCCCCTTCCCCTGTTCCTCGTAATCCGAAAGATGCTTTGTTCGATCCTAATTGAAAAAATGCAATGACTGACGAATATAATGCTCTTATTGAAAATAAGACATGAGATCTAGTATCTCGTCTTCCTGATGCTAATATTATTCGTTCTATGTGGATTTTTCAATATAAAAAGAAATCTTATGGTTCTTTTGAGAGGCACAAGACCCGTCTTATAGGTGATGGCAGGTCTCCATAGGTGAGAGTGGATTGTGATGAAACTTTCAGCCCGTTAGTAAAACCGGCGACTATTCGGAATGTTCGCAGTATTGCTTTGTCCAAATCTTGGCCCATTTATCAACTTGATGTTAAAAATGCTTTCTTGTATAGAGACCTTCATGAAACTATATATATGCATCATCCTATGGGATTCAGGGACCCAGTTCATCCAGATTATGTGTGTCTTTTGAAGAAATCACTTTATGGACTGCAACAGGCTCCTCGTGCATGGTACCAATGGTTTGCTGATTTTGTATCCTCTATCGATTTTTCACATAGCAGATCTGATCATTCACTATTCATATATAGCAAGGGTAATGACATGGCATACATCCTACTATATGATGATGATATCATCCTCACTACATCTTCTGATGAACTTTGTTGATCCATCATATCACCCCTTGCCTCTGAGTTTGCTATGAAGGATTTGGGCCCCCTAAGCTATTTTTTTGGCATTGCTGTTACGAGACATGCATGTGGCTTATTTCTTTGTCAAATAAAGTACACAAAAATATTCTTGACTGAGCAGGCATGACGTCTTGCAAACCGACACACACACAGGTAGACACTAATTCCAAATTCAGTGCCTCTTCGGGTTCTCTGTATGCCGACCCAACTCACTATCGCAGTTTAGCAGGAGTTGTAGTATTTCACTTTTATGAGACCAGATATATCCTATGTTGTACAACAAATATGCTTAGATATGCACAGCCCGACGGATGAACATATAAATGCCCTCAAACGTGTTTTGCGATATGTACAAGGTACTCTTCATTTCGGCTTACACATGTACAAGTCCTCACTCTCTAGTCTCACATATTATTCTGATGCTGACTGGGGTGGATATCTTGACACTCGTTGATCCATTTCAGGTTACTGTGTGTTCCTTGGAGATAACTTGCTTTCTTGGTCTTCTAAAATACAACATACTCTGTCTCGATCCAGTGCCAAAGTTGAGTACATAGGTGTAGCGAATGTCATTTCTGAGTCTTGTTGGATACGCAACCTTCTACTTGAGCTTCACTGCCCAATCCTTAAGGCTACAATGGTTTACTGTGATAATGTAAGTGCGATATATTTTTCCGACAATCCCATTCAACATCAGCGCACTAAACACATTGAAATGGATATTCACTTTGTACGTGAGAAAGTTGCTCGTGGACAAGTTTGTGTTCTTCGTGTTCCTTTCCGATATCATATTGCTGACATATTCACTAAAGGACTTCCGCGCATATTCTTTGATAATTTCCGAGCCAGTCTCAGCGTACGAGAACCTCCCGCTTTAACTACGGGGGTGTGATAGAATATTATCATATCTTGTATATTACCATTGATAAAAATATTATCATATTTTGTATATCTTTTATATTAAGTAATTTATATTCCAATTGTATTAGGAAGATTTAGTTACCTAGTTTGTATCCATGTAACACTATATATATTGTATACAATAATCAATGAAAGGCATAGAACGTATTCCTTTAATATTATATACACACCATAAAAAGAAGGAATTATATCTCAAGTTTAATCACACAAAAGAAATCATCAAAGGATAGGGAATAAATGAGATTGTTCTTTTTTAACCAGAGGTTTCGCGTTTGAGCAATATAGAATATAAATTGGTTATCAAAAAGGGTTAAGGGTCAAAAACACACCTCAAGTATAATTTTTTTTTTTGAATTTCCTACCTAAACTATCAGGTGTGAGAGTTTTATACCTAAAATATCACCAAATAATTTGCAAAACACACCGTAACTATCAGTTGTTCACTTTTCCTACATGATCTATCACCAACTAGTTTGCAAAACACACCTCATTAAAAGTGAGTAATTGATAGTTGAAGTGTGTTTTGCAAACTAGTTGATGGTAGTTTAGGTAGGAAAAGTGAAAAACTGATAGTTGAGGTGTGTTTTGTAAACTAATTGGTGATAGTTTAGGTAGGAAACTCTCACACCTGATAGTTTAGGTAGGAAATTAAAAATAAGGTGATACTTGAGGTGTATCTTTCAAATTAATTGGTAAAATTTTAGGTAGAAAAACTCTCACACCTGATAGTTTAGGTAGGAAATACGGTAAAAATTGACATGACACATGGTGTGGTTTAAGTTTGAGGTCGAAGGGAGTAGCAATGATATGCGCCAGGTGTGAGATACTTCGGGGTGAGTCCGGGTTGAAGAGTAGAACCGGGCTAGGGCCGAAGCAAGTGACATCGGGTAGGCGATCGAATGAGTTTAATGCAAACCATTATAGATTTGGTGCCAGTTGTTACTCTTTGGTCATAATGTGGCCATTATTATCATTTAATTACATTTAATTTAAAGAATGATTCTCGGGCATAAATGCCATGTATTCATAGCTATAAAAGGAGCCCAACCTTTATGTTGGAAGGGCATCTCATTCTATTTTTCATTTACTTGCATGATTTAACTGTAAACTTAGATTGAACAAGTTCTCAACATTGGCTCGGGCTCGAAACAATACCAGACCAAGCTATTTAACAAGTTTCAATCAAGATACCATCAATTCAGGCTATTTCTTTTATTTATTGTTCTCATTTGTTTATTTATTATTAACTGTTTATTATAATTATTTACAAATCGATCCATGTGTCCTTAAAATTACTTACAAATTCAACTGTAACTTTTTGGGGTAAATAATTTGGCGCTCATCGTAGGGCTAAGGATAATAGTGGTGATTTATTCAAACTCAAATTTCACTTGTTTCTTTCAAGATTTTGTGATTTCAGGTTAATTCTAAATAACCAATAATAGTCAAGTTATCCACCATGATGAGAGCAACAACATCACTCCACCTGATGATCCATTGAACGACGTTCCAATGAATGGTGTTATGCTCGTTGACCCACTAAATAGAATTCCGCCCTTTGATCTAATAAATAATAACAACCTCGTGATTTCACGTCGGGAGTCTAGAAGGCCGCGTCAGAAAACATCATAAGACGCAGAGGAAGAAATAAATTTAACTCGGATATATTAGTCAATAACTTAGTTACAAAAGAAGAGCAATGGAACAAGTGTTGCGGATGAACCTCGACTTGTCCATTATGATGATCCAGGCTGGGAAGAAGATCGAGTCGATGAAAACGCCAATGTTTTAGGGACTAATAAGTCCACGAAGGTCTTGAAGATGCTCGATGCCTTGACTAAGAAAATGGATACCAACGAAAAGAAGGTTGAAACCTATAATTCACTGGTGAATCAGATTCTGGGGGGATCGTTCGATCTTGAAGGGGCCAAACTCGAAGTGATATATTCAGTTGTCGTTCCCATCAAGTGCAGCACCGAAGTTAATTCCAAAGAGGTTTAAAATTCCGGACCTCTCCAAGTACGATGGGACGACTGATCCGCATGAGCATGTGACGTCATATACTTGTGTAGTGAATGGAAATGACATGGAGCCAGATGAGATTGAATCGATGTTGCCAAAGAAATTTGGCAAAAAACTAAACAAGGGGGCAATGACATGGTATTCTATGTTGCCTGAATATTGTATTAATTCATTTAAAATGCTTGCAGATGATTTTATAAAGGCACATGCTAGAGCATGAAAGGTTCAAACGAGGAATACAGATATATTCAAAATTGCTCAGAAGGATACGGATATGTTGCGAGAGTTCGTGTCGAGGTTTCAAAAGGAGCGGATGCTTATTCCCTGGGTACCGGATGAATGGGCAGCTGAAGCTTTCACCAAGGGGCTGAATCCTAGAAGCTCCACTGCCTCGCTCAAATTAAAGCAGAACTTGTTGGAATTCCCAGCAGTAACATGGGCGGATATGTATAATAGATACGCGTCTAAAATTCGGGTGGAGGATGTGCAACTTGAACTTCTACTAGGGTCGTCAGGACAGAACAAAAGTTTTGATAAGTCGAAGAGGGTAGTTGAGTCAGAGTCGAAGTCTTCAAAAGATAGGTTTCAACCCTACACGCAACCGGATAGGTCTAATTTCATATTAGATAAAGGTCGTAACAATCGCAACTTCTCATCGAACTGAGAGGATAGGCGAAATGATCGAGAGTCTATCAGCAGAGGTTTGCAGTTCAAGAATGATACCAGTAAATCTTCTTCTAATAATGTTGAAAACCCAAGGTTATCCAAATATAACTTCAACATTGATGTTGACGGACTTGTTTCAGCTATTGCACGTGTCAATAAGATAAAATGGGAAAGACCACTCCGGACGGACCCGACTCAGAGGGATCTGAGCTTAATTTTTTATTATCATGGGACTCATGATCACCAAACGGAGGAGTTTTGTCAATTGAGGAAGGAACATGATCATCCGAGCTTAATTTTTGATTGAAAAACAGCCACATGCATGAGTTTTTAAGTGATCGGGCAAAGGGAAACTACAGAAATAGAGAGACAAACTAGCAAACGGATCATATTAAGCCCTATCATGTCATAAACATGATCATCGGAGGAATGGAAGTTCCAAAGGGGTCCGTTATGACCGCAAAGAAGGCGAAGGTCTCAATTACTCAGGAGAAAAGGTCCAGAGTTTATGTGCCGATAGAAATTATTTCTTTCAATGAAGAATACACGGAGGATATCATTCAACCTCACAATGATGGATTGGTAATTTCTGTTCTAATTAATAAATTTCAGATTAAGTGGATTTTTATTGATCCAGGTAGCTCGATCAACGTCATCCAGTGAAAGGTGGTGGAGCAATTGGGTCTGCTGGACCAGATTATACTAAGGGTTGCCAGTGGGCCGGGACGACCCGACCCCGTCCCGAGCCCGCCCCGGTCCCTCCCCGACCCCGCGTAAAAAAAAAAACGGTAGCGGGACTCGAACTCGGGATGGGACAATGTCTCATCCCGCCAGACCCGAGCCCGCCCCAGGTCCACTCTCCCCGACCCCGCCTCGAGCCCATCCCGACCCCGCCAGAGAGCTCCCCTTTGCAAATATAACAGTTGCACCAACGACCATTTTAGATTTTAGCCGTTGGGCAACGGCCATTTTAGGCCTCCCCCCCTCCCTCAACCCCCCTACCCCTTAATATTTATTTTTAACCCATAAGTTATTATATTTATACTTTAACCCAATTTTCCAAATATAAATAACTCATTTTCTCTTCATCTTTCTCACAAATCTTCCTACAATCTCTCTAATCTCTCAATATATCTCTCTACAAGTCTACATTGTTTACTAAATATTTAATTTTATTTATTCATTTGGGAATTGGGAGTGAAGTTGGCAACTAGCTTGAGGATCTTCCATCGAGCAAAGTTTCAATTTTCAACATCTCGATTACATGTCGACGTTACGTCGGTGTTTGGTACATTCGTTCCTTCATTAAATTATTATTGTCTGTTTATTTTATTTAGCGCACTTAATTTTATTGTCTTTAATTATTTATTATCATAATTAAAATGGAATGATTAAGAGGTATGTTTAAGGGTAAGGGTAAGGGTAAGAGTGCTTCTTCTAGTAGGGGCAACCAGGGAAAGGGTACTTCTTCTAGTCATCTTATTCCTACACATGATGATTTTGTTGATACTCAATATTTTCCTACAATACCATTAGATTTAGACGAGTAGCTATTTTCTGAAACTCAAGAAGTCTTTAATTTAGACGATGATCTAGACGATACACCCACTAATGTTGATGACAACACACCCACTAGTGCACCTTCAACTAAAATACCTCCTATTCCCCCTAGTATGAGACGAGGTCCAACAAAACGACCATTAAAATCAGATGCATGGACATTTTTTGATAGGGACGTAGAGAATCAAGTAGCTATATGTAAAATTTGTAAAAATATTTTAAAATTTAAAACTGGAAAAGGTCACGGTGGGACGGGGGTTTAATTAGACACATAGTAAGTGCTCATCCAGCTAGGTATGCCCAATACCAGGCTTCAAAACTGGGTGCGCAAACGCCCGCTCCATCGGGACAAGGTTCACATACTGATTCTGTCTCGGACCAAGTACAGGGTCAAATTAACCCTATTACGGGGGAAATTGTAGGTCCTAAATACAATAAACATAGAGACGGGGAAGCAATATCAAAATTAGTTACTGTGGAAGGTTTTCCTTTTTCATTTCTTTCATCTCCCGGTTTTATTCATTACATTAGAGATATATATAACCCTACTTTTAACGGTTTTCCTAGATCAACTGTTAAGAGAGATGTATTTAAATTCGCGCATGAATATCAACAATATTTACGTTATTCATTATATCATTTTAATGGCAAAGTATATATCACGTCTGATATAGGTCGTAGTACTAACGACCATGATTATTTAACTGTAACTTGTCATTGGATAGATTATAAATGGTCTATGCAAAAACGTATCTTAGCGTATAGATATATAGATGATAGGCACACTGGTACTTTTATTGCAAATAATATTTATCAAGTGTGTCATTATTACGGAATAACCGATAAAATTATGACTATTACATTAGAAAACGCTTCTTCTAACAATTACGCAATTACAATTTTAAAAAATAGTTTAACTCCATCTTTTCCAGATCATTTCATATAAAATGTACGTGCCATATATATAACTTAATTGTAAATGATGGTCTATCAATTTTTGAAGACATTCTTAGTAAAATACAATTTGTTATAAACTTTATTTTTAAAAGTAATAAAGTACAACGTAGAAAAGAATATAAAAAACTTGTCACGATTGTGGACTATCTTATAGAAAAATTCCACAAGAAGTATCCACTAGGTGGAATTCTTTATACGAGCAACTACTTGTTGCTTATGACTATAGAGAACCTATAACTTTATTTTTTAACTCTCATAATCAAAATCCAGCTGATATGATTGTAGATAGTTATTGGGTAAAAATTTACGAACTTATTGTATTTTTAAAGAAATTTTTTCAAACAACAAAAGAATTTTCCGGTATATATTATCCTACTATTTCAACTATGTTGTTTTATATAACTCTAATATTTTTATTACTTAGTGAATTTATGGAAAAACCAGCTTATATGGCGGCTATTAAAAATATGTTTGTCAAAATAAAAAAATATTTTATTCCTATTCCCACTATTTATATTATTGGTTCTGTATTAAATCAGACTATTAAAATAGACGGTACTAAATTACTAATTGAAACTATTTACGATTGTATAGAAGAACTACCACCTTCAAGTCCCAAAAATCTAAATCACCCACCACCTATTGAACAAATTAAAGAAGAAGTGTTGTCTAGCGTAGAAGACGAATGCAAAAAAGTATATAGGTTTTACCAACAAGAAAATGCTAGTAACTTACCGGCTTCCATACCATCTTCTTCATCTTCAACACAACCTCACAAAAGACATGCTGTTTCTGCGGCTAGTATTGAAAGCCTCAGAAATAGAATGTGCGGCCATACCTCTACTACTGTTACACCTCGTAAGATTAAGACGATAATTAAGAACATAATTAAGGAAATAGGATTCAAATACCGGAAATTAGTATACAAAAGGATGTGATTCCGGAAAGATGTTGGTCACAATGAGGGTGACGTTGGAAACTAATAAAAAAATTGTATAGTCCCGATATGGGTTAATAATATATTATAAAATTATGACATTGAGGATACGAGACTTATGAAATTCTCGGGAATTAAAAGAAGTGGGTTTGAGATTTATTAATTGAAGAACTTGGGGGCCAAAGTGTAATAAGGAAAATTCAGATTTTTGTTTATAACCTACACTCACTTCTTCATTTTCATTCTAACTTAACCAAAAACTCTCCTCTCTTCTCTCCTCCAAGCCCAGCCGAGAAACCCCCCACCCATAACCAAATTTAAGGTTTTTATCTCCTCTTCTTAGACTACATTTTTACCAAAAATTAGAAGCCAAAACAACACCAAAAACAGTGGCAAAAACAACCACTGCTTGCCGAGAATTTGCCCAGAAATTTTGAGATTTTTGGGATGAAATTTTGGAAGAAAAACGTGTAGGGATGATGTCTTAACATTGTAGAACACTTGCATGTCAATTGGAGTTGAAGAAGTGAACAAAAAAGTAAAAGAAATACGAAAACAATGGGGATTTTCGGACCCGGGTAGTGAGCAAACTGTGTGGACTGTTTTGGATGAAATTTGAGGTATAAAATTCTTCTTTCTATAATATAATTGGAATGCATGTTGTTAGAATTAAGGATATGAATTTGTGTTAAGGAAAAATTTGGAATTTAAACAATGCATGTGACAATTTTGGGCTAGTTGCCAATTTGGGACATATTTTGGTGTTGTTGGATTCGTTGGTTATTGTTGTTATTATTATCACTAATTGCATGATGAAATTGAAAGGAAACATTGATATTAAAGTTTAAAATTAGTTATATGGAAGTATTGAAATATGGAATTGGATTTTAGGAGTTAAGAGAAGAGTTATGGAATTATGACATGTTGTGGCCAAGAACTTGCATGAAATCGGTGGACATGTTGAGATGGATATTGACTATTTTAGGGACTATTTTGTGGTGTTATAATGCTGAAAATTTAGTTACCATTATGCATGTTTAAGTATGGTAATTGCTAATGTAAGTTCTAAAGGAATAAGAGTGTAGAAAGGTGTAGAAAGGCTTCACATTCTACCCTCGTTGTTGTTGGAACATGGACTATTTTTGTGGGCTGTTTTAATGTGGATTAAGAGGGTAAATTTACATGAGAAGTGGGTGTGTAAATCCCATTTGTTGCTGTTTTGGTTGTGCCCTTAATTGGTGCTTGGTTATTGATGTTATTAGCCTCGTTTGGAAGTTGTGGAAACATGTATAAGCAAGGGAAGTGATGTCCGAATTGTTATAGAATAGGAAGTCGCTATTCGCTATAAAGTATGCTAGTGATCATAGAATTGACGAACGTATTACCATTATTATAGGTTGAAGTTCTAAAACGAGACGTACTCTAATATTGAGTTGATTAGTTCATCTAAGAGGTATGTGAACTATTCCTTCTTTCTTTGGCATGATTTTTATTTAATGAAAGTACGGCGGACGTACACGATTCTTATACAGTTTAATTTCTAAAGATGTTAGTTATGAGAAGTGCCTATGATTTTTCAGTAAAGAGTTTATTCTGACATTATTATAATGATTTTATTGAGAGTCAAATGAAAATTTTGATTGCATATGGTTACTCATGAAATCTACTCGTGCTAAGTGTTATTACTTCACTTCACTGAGTCCCGGGCCGGGTTATGTTCGTGCACAGCCTTTCATTTTTCACCGAGTCCCTCACTAGAGGGTCGGGTTACGTAGGATGGATCCATAGATGAGATATAACTTTACCGAGTCCCAGTATGGGTCGGGTTATGATATGACTTCACCGAGTCCCAGTATGGGCCGGGTTATGATATGATTCCACCGAGTCCCGCATTAGTGGGTCGGGTTACGTTACAGGTATATATATGTATATGGACATTCATTCATGTTTTCTTGACTTGACTCTCATTTTTATAAGGCACAACTGACTTTTATTGGTTATGGTACAGTTGGATTTGGATCCTGATTTTTATACTGATCTCTTGTTATCCATTGGCCACTTATGATCTCATTTGCAGTATTTCATGTTTACATACTCAGTACATTATTTCGTATTGACCCCCTTTCCTCGGGGGGCTGCGTTCATGCCCGCAGGTACATGTGCTCAGTTTGGTGATCCTCCGGTTTAGGTTCCTGCGCAGCTGTTTGGAAAGCTCCTTTGATCCAGAGCTTTACCATTTTGGTATAGAACCCTATTATTTTGATTTATGTATATTTAGGGGCACGACGGGGCCCTGTCCCATCATATGTCATTGTCCTTCTTATAGAGGTCTGTAGACAGTTGTGGGATGCACTTATGTAAGGGTTATAACTCTGTTTTGGTCATTCATGCTATTATACTCTGTGTTGGGGTGTCCCCGTGTATATATGACATTATCTAGTGGCAGCATTGTCGGCTTGCCTGTTGTATTGTGTTGGCTAGTTGTGACTCCTCAGGAGGCAGGTACATTCGGGGGTAAAGGCAGCCTGGTCGGCTTGCCTACCCTGGCATATGTTGTTATTGCAGTGTTATGCTGCCGGATTTCAGACTCATTAAGTGTTAGTTGGATTATATGTGACATGTTAGTATAATGACGTCATTAGGGCGGTTAGTCGCGGTCCGTCGGGTCGGGTCGTGACAACTACTAACCAAATTAGCGAGTTGGATATTTTTGTTTTGCAGGGTTCTATACCGTACCAAGAAGTTATCAATGACGATGGACATGAAGACTTGCTGAAATACTGGAGGGGGAATGCGAAGACCTTTTCGACACTTTCATTGATGGCCCGAGATGTTTTGAACATTCAAGCGTCATCAACTGCGTCTGAAAGCGCTTTTTATGCCGGCAGATATCAAATAGGAGACCACAAACACTCATTAGCCGGAGACAACTTGGAAATTGCAGTATTATTCAGAGATTGGATACGAGCGGAGCGGAGAAGGTGCGGTCAACCGGAGATCAACGAAGAAGAAGATGAAAACTACAACGAAATCTTATCCGAAGGTGGTGGAAGCGACGTGGATCAATTTGACCAACAAATACCAATTCCAACCGAAGAACCACAAGAAATCATTAAGCAATTAGAACAAGTTTTTTTAGAATATAATTTTTTTAATTGCAATTTTATTATGTAATTTGCAACTTTTGGACAACACCACAAAGTTGCAATTTAGATTTTAGACAATTGTATTTGTATTACAAAAAAATCATATGTCTATTAAATAATATAAGAGGCACAAAAACAGCTTTGGAATGTTTTTATTACATCATCTTGTCTTGTTTATTGAGTTTTTTATACAATGTTATTTAAAAAAAAAAAGGAAAACCCGCCGGACCA
Organism: Anisodus acutangulus; assembly: GCA_029783415.1. Lineage (NCBI taxonomy): Eukaryota > Viridiplantae > Streptophyta > Magnoliopsida > Solanales > Solanaceae > Anisodus > Anisodus acutangulus. Next base: position 2,881,742 of record CM056504.1, read on the forward strand.
GACCCCGACTCCGCCCCGACCCGATTCCGACGGGATCGGGATCGGGACGGGACTGGAGCAAGTCCCGCCAGACCCGACCCCGCCAGACCCCGCCAGACCCGACCCCGAACCCTTCGCCTGTCCCGCCCCGACCCCGATCCCGACCCCGCTAGACCTGAGCCCGGCCCACTGGCCACCTCTAGATTATACCAGCAGCCCGAGTCCTGAATGGCTTCAATATGGCAAGTGAGGCAATGAAGGGGAAAATCACTCTTCCAGTCAATGCGACCGGAATAATCAAGCAAATAAAGTTTTACGTTATTGAAGGCGAGATGAGATACAATACATTGTTCGACAGACCTTGAATACATAACAAGAGGGTTGTACCTTCAACGTTGAACTTGATGTTAAATTCCCAACTCCCGAGGGATAAAGATAATTCGTGGTGAACAAACGGCGGTAAGGGAAATATTTATAGTAGAAGAGTCAGTCCAAGTGCCAAAAACAAAAAAGGATGCAAGTAAAGGCAAAGAACTCAAATAGCAATCACAAGAATCAGACCCTACAAGTCCGAAAGAAGAAGAGGAAGACAAGATAAACTACGAGGAAGAAGAAGATTACCGTTGTGTCCTAGGTTCATTTGTGCTGCCAGACGATTCAGACGCCATGAAGTCAACCGCAGAAGAGTTAGAGCAAGTTATCTTATTTGTCCATCTACCGGATAGAAAGGTATACTTAGGCATCGGGTTAACCCCGAAGCTCAGACTTAAATTAATTGAATTTCTTAAAGCTAATGTCCATTGCTTTGCCTGGTCCTATTTAGACATGACAGGTATCCCACCGAGATCACAACTCACAAGTTGAGTTTGGATTCAAATTTTCCACCGGTAAAGCAAAAAAAAAATATCAATGGCTGACTACAAGCACAAGTTTGTCAAGGAGGAGGTAATAAAATTATTAAATATAGGTTCCATCCGGAAAGTAGTGTATCCGAATTGGCTAGCAAACATAGTGGTCGTACCTACAAAAGGTAATAAATTAAGAATGTGCATAGATTTTAAAGATTTGAATAAAGTATGCCCAAAAGATTCTTTTTCTTTGCCGCACATCGATCGAATGATCAATGCTACGGCGGGGCATGAGATGCTGAGTTTTCTTGATGCTTATTCCGGGTACAACCAAATTAGGATAAACTCTGAGGATCAAGAGAAAACTTCTTTTATAACTAGATACGAGACCCATTGCTATAATGTAATGCCATTTGGTTTGAAAAATGTTGGAGCAACATATCAATGCCTAGTTAATCGCATGTTCGAGGACCAAATAGGTAACACAATGGATGTTTATATTGATGATATGTTAGTTAAGTCTCTAAAAGCAGAGGACCATTTCAAGTATTTTCAGGAAACATTTGACATACTCCAAAAGTACAACATGAAGGTGAATCCAAAAAATGTGTTTTTGGAGTTGGCTCGGGCAAGTTCTTGAGTTTCTTGGTTTCAAACCGAGGAATAGAGATCAATTCGGATAAAATCAAAGCTATCGAAGAGATTTCGGAGGTACTTGAAGATGTGAAAGTAGTGTAAATACTCACCAGGAGGATAGCCGCTCTAAGCAGGTTTATCTCTCGGTCTTCGGAAAAAAGTCATTGATTCTTTTCTTTGTTGAAAAAGAAGAATGACTTCGAATGGACATCGGAGTGCCAACAAGCTTTGAGGGATTTAAAGAAATACTTGTCTAGCCCATTGTTGCTGCATAAACCGAAGGCAGATGAGCAATTGTTCCTTTACCTGGCAGTGTCCGAGGTCTAGTAAGTGTAGTTTTGGTTCGAGAAGAAAAAGGTACTCAATTTCCTATTTATTATATGAGTAGAACATTAGCTAGTGTAGATACTAGGTATCCTCATTTAGAAAAATTGGCTTTAGCATTAATAACGGCTTCTAGAAAATTAAGGTCGTATTTCCAATGTTATCATATATGTATAGTAACAACTTATCCGCTAAAAATGTGATTCATAAACCATAATTGTCTGGCAGGTTAGCAAAATAGGTAATAGAAATTAGTGGATATGACATAAAGTATAAACTAATAACAACTATAAAGTCTCAGGTTCTAGCGGACTTTGTAGCATATTTTACACCTGAGATGATTCCCGAGGTGAAAAAGGAACTCTTACTAATTTTGAGAATAACATCGAGGGTCTGGATCTTGTACACGGACGAAGCTTTGAACGTGAAAGGGTCCGGCTCGGGGTAGTACTTAAGACACCTGCAGGAGATGTTATTAGGTACTCGATAAGAACTGTAAAATTAACTAACAATGAAGCCGAGTATGAGGCTATGATTGCAAGTTTAGAATTGGAAAAGAGCTTGGGAGCCAAGGTAATCGAAGCAAAATATGACTCGTTTCTGGTTGTTAATCAAGTAAACGGGGTGTTCGAAGTTAAGGAGGAAAAGATATAAAAATACTTAGAGAAAATTCAAGTGATTTTACATCGGTTCAAAGAATGGACCATGGAGCATGTATCTCGTGAACAGAATAATTAGGCGGATGCCTTGGCTAATTTGGGTTCATCCGTAGAAGTGGAGGAATTTAATTCGGGTACGGTTATGTAGTTGCTAAATTCTACAATTGATGGTGGACATGCCGAAGTAAATACAACAAGCTTGATTTGGTACTGGCGCAACAAATATATCGACCACCTTCGGGATGGAAAATTGCCTACAAATCTGAAGGAGTCGAGGGCACTTTGTACTAAGGTAGCTAGGTTTTGTTTGGTTGATGATCAGTTATACCGGAGATCTTTTTACGATCCTTTAGCAAGATATTTAAGTCTCGGGGAGACTGATTATGTGATGCGTGAGGTTCATGAGGGGACTTGTGGCAATTACTCCAGAGTAGAGTTCTTGGTCCGAAAGTTGATTAGGGTCGGGTACTATTGGGCTCAAATGGAAGAAGACACGAAGAACTTCATCTGAAAGTGCGATGAATGTCAAAGGCATGCACCAATGATTCATCAACCAGTAGAATTAATGCATCAGATCCTATCTCCATGGCCATTCATGAAATAGGGAGTGGACATAGTGGGGCCACTCCTTTGGGCTCCGATAAGGTACATTTTATATTGTATATGACTGATTACTTTTTTAAGTGGGTTGAAGCGAAGGCCTTCAAAAAGGTTGGAGAGAAAAAAAGTCATTGATTTCATCTGGGATCACATCGTTTGCCGTTTTGGCATTCCAACGGAGATTACATATGACAATGGTCGTTAGTTCATTGGGGAAAGAGTGAATGATTTTCTCGAAGGGTTGAAAATCAAGAAGATAACGATGACTCTGTATCACCTGAGTGCAAATGGGCAAGCGGAATCAACAAACAAAACTATCATTCAGAACATGAGGTAAAAATTAAAAGAGTCAAAAGGTAAATGGAAATAAATTTTGTCGGAGGTGTTGTGGGCATACAGGACAACGCCGAAATCTAGCACCAGGGAGACTCTATTTTCTTTGGTTTACGGTGCAGAGGCTTTAATTTTGGTAGAAGTGGGCGAGCCGAGCCTGAGGTTCAACCTTGCAACCGAGGAGTCAAATAATAAAGTTATGACCGTAAAGCTCGATTTGATAGATGAACATCGAAAGTTAGCGTTGATGCGGTTAGTGGCTCAAAAGCAAATTATGGGAAGATACTATAATCGGAGGACTAATCTTCGACACTTTCAAGTAGGAGACTTGGTTTTACGAAAAGTGACCCTCAACACCAGAAACCCCAACGAAAGGAAATTGGGCCCTAACTAAAAAGGTCCCTACAAAGTGTCAGGAATCGCCGGTAAAGGCTCGTACTAGTTGGAAGCCGAAGATGGTCAAACGTTGTCGAATAACTTGAATGTTTCGCACTAGAAGTGGTATTATTGCTAAGGTATGTGTTCGTTAACTGTTTCAATTTAATTTGTTACGTTATGAATAACCCATGCAGGAATAACTCAGAGTAGTCATTCATATGTCGAACTGAGTTAGAATTAGGTCTGAAAACACGTGATGCACTCATTTTCCCTTAGCTCGGTTTTTATCTCGAAAAGGGTTATTCCGACAAGGTTTTTAATGAGTTAATAATGTAAAATGTGTTACTAAATAGTTGAAGACCGGACAAACACTGGGATTGGGGACTGCCCATTATTGAAGAGCAAGTAGTGTTTGAGTTATCATACTTCGAACACAAACACTAGGGACTACCATACCCTCGAAGGAATTTGGAGTTATTCGGAGTTCAAAGTTTTTTTCTAAGTTTTCATGATTATTATAAGGGTTAAAAGATCAAATGAATCTTGCCCAAATAGTTTTAATGTTATGACAGAACATGTAAAGGCAGAAATATCGAATGAATCTTACCTAGTTATTTGACCGTTGCAAAGTTTAAATGAAAAAGTTTTTTGTCCGAAATTTGCTTTGATTTATATTTGCTTGCATACTCTTATTTCCGGGCAATTGACAAAACCTTTAGGCTTACGAGCTAATGAATTTATTTAAGTCCTTAACTGGAGAATGTCATCGTAAAGACACCCGAAACAATAAGTAAAGTTCCAAAGGCACCAGATCATAATGAAACTAGCTTATTCTTAAAGGCACTTGAAGTTGCCTAAAAATTGGAAATAACTAAAGTTTCAATACTTATTTCCGAAGTGAATAGGAGACGTCTTATTCACAAGCATAAAAGTAAAGTCCTTATATTTAGTCATTGAATTACCCAAAATCGGAGGAAATTACCTGGTGTAGAGCAAACTAAAAGAAAAAGTTTGCTCGAATTGCTTAAGTTATTTTTAAGTAATTTACTTAAGTCATTTTTAAGATCGAAAATAACTTTCATTCGGCCTGACACAAACTAAGTGATGATTTGTTTAACTAAAACTCTGAAGGCGGAGGCAATTTGCCCGAATTGGTTTGAGTTTTCATTCGGCTAAGTGTTGAAAACAAGAAGAAATTGACACGTGCCGAATGGTAAAAATATCGTAACAAAAAGAAACGTTCATACAAGGCCGGTAAATAGCTAGAGCAAAACATACATGAAGGAAACAAAAAAAAGATACAAAGGCATGTAAGTCGAGTACCTAATCGGACTCAGATCTCGAGTCCTCGTGGTCATCCTCGGATCTTGTTCCAAAGTACATCTTCAGACGTTTCACTTTATATGCTCGGTTTTCAGCACTATCCGAGCTACTTCAGTTTTCGCATCGGCACTAGCCTTTTTTTTTCCGACCAAGGCTTGCTGAAGTTGGGCCGATATCTCAGCATTCCTCTGGTTTAAGGCCGCAAGCTCATTCCCTAACCCATAATTAGTTTGGGCTTGATCCTAAACCATTTTTAGTGCATCGTGGTCGACGACCCTATTAGCATCCATTATAGTAAGTTCGACAACAAGGCGGTCGAGTTCGGCATTCAGAAATTCAACTTGTTGAGCCTGATAGTGTCATGACCCAAACCGTAGGGCCGCGACGGGCACCCGGATCCCACCCGTCGGGTACTACTAATCGTACATTTACCACCTAATCATCATTAATTATGGAGTAAGTCGAAAGAAAATTAAGTGAAATCTTTATCCAGAAAACCAACTTATGTATATACATACCCATACCAAGGCCGACATGGTCATACAAGACCACTATCCATAGGACATTTGTCTACAAGCCTCTAAGAGTAGCAACATCAAAGGTCGGGACAGGGCCCTGCCATACCCATATATACAAGCAAAAATGTACCGTACCAAAATTAGACCAACACTCCAAACAAGGGGAGTGCTCCAAAAATCCGCTGGATCCGCAATCAACTAACGTGGACCGTCACCCTGCCTATGTGAACCTGCGGGCATGAAATGCAGCATCCCCCGACAAAAGGGACGTCAGTACGACTGATGTACTGAGTATGTCAGGCATAAGAAATAACATAGCAGAGATATATCATAGTTTGAAAAAGAGAAAACTAAACATCAGTAAATGCCTCTGAGGGCCCTAATACACATGCCTAAATGTTATGCACAATGCAGTATACATATACATCAGCCTCTTTGGGCATCTTCCTTACCATAACAGCCTCTGTGGGCATCATACCATATATTGATAAACGAATGTATGCATGATGCAAATGCGGTATACTAATGTCCACACAGGAATCTACCCATAACCGCCACACATGCATTCGGTTATATCATATAAGCCACACAGGCTTCAATATTATCATATCGTCTTGGCCACACATGCATCCATTTTGACCACACGGGCTTGATATATGGCCTCCTAGGGCTCTTTTGTGATAGTCTATATCAGATGCATGTGGTGTGCGTATATAACGCCTTTCCCTTTCCCCATATCCCCTACATATATACAATATTTACCATATAGTAGTGTGCATATCACAAGTGGTCCAGGATAATATATGAATATAATGCAAGTGAAAATGCATAAATGACAGTAAAACATTTTCCTAAATTACCGGATGACATAATATCCTTGTACTTTCGGATAACACTGTGAATATCCACATCTTTTCTGTATGCATCAATAAGGACTTAGGAACATATTTAAACATGTTTTTAACATAGGAATCAATAACATGAATATTCTTAACCACTAGGAGTAAAATAAATTATGTAGCAATATCACGGTTATATTTCGTTACATGGAACATGCCAAAAAAAAGAAATAATTTGCCTTAACATACCTCGATTTCACTTAATTATCCGAATCAAGGAAGGTACTGTTGTTATTAGGATCGTCCAATCACACCAAGAGGAATTCCAAATTGCAATTAAATGTTGGTAACGAAATAACTAATGTATTAACAATGAAATCTCCTATTGCATTTGCTGGGAGGGAGTACAACTGGTTCCCTTTTAATAAATGGAGAATTGTTGCTATCTTGTTTTTTTACCACGAGTCAATCACTGGAAGAGCAACTAGAGGTCTAGGAAAAGAAGCAATGTTAATTATAAATGAACGTAATGGGGTTGTTTCTTTGGTCTTCAACAAATTCTCAAACCAAGATATATAACCACCCAAAATGGTGTCATAATGACTTATCATTATGATGTTCTCCACTAACCCTTAATTGCTAACACGCACACACGACATTAACTTAGTCATCTTAGGCTAGTCACCTACTTAATTTATTAACATGCCACACGTATCATTCCACTTAAGTTGTTCCCTCCCACTAATCTTATTAATCCACAATTAATCAATTATACACACAATTAATTTTTTGACTCTAATTCATTTAAATCTTAATAACTCATACGACCTTCATATACTCAATGTCATAATTTTGTAACATGACACTAGTCCATAACTTTTTTGGAGACATATAACCATTATCATTAATCCCTATCGTCACACACTTGTTAAGCCCAAAATTATTTTGGGATTTTATCCTTTTATATGCTAAACTCTTTATTAGCACACGTAAATATAATATAAATTTTTCAACGCTCGGGTCTATTTACAAACGCTTAGTGTTTTACATACGCCTATCGATTTAAACTGTGACCCGAAAGTACGGGATGTTACAGATAGCATTGAACCTCTTCTTGTTTCCCGAGCTGTTGAGTGAGGACTTCGACATCTTAAAAGAGTTTTTCATTCTCTTCCTCAAAAATATTATTTTCCTTGGTGACAATCTCGAGGTCATTTATTGCACGAAGGTAGTTGCCATTGACCTGGTCCAGCTCAGCCCGGACAGTGGGAAAGTCACCGACTTGCTGCAGTTGGGCATCCTTTTGTTGAATAAGCCCTTTGAGGTGCTGGATTTCTTTCTCTTAGGAGTCCAATTGCCATTTAAGGTGCTCGTTTTCATCAAAGCACTGGATGAGGCCCTCACCAATAAGAACGGAAGATTGCAAAAATTGAAAATTGAAGGAAAGTTAGAAAAGAAAAATAATATAAGTGTCAATTTAAGCAATCAATAAGGATATGTTCCTGATTTGAGGCGTGCATACCCTCGTTGAAAAGGCACTGCCAAGAAACATTCTGCATTTTTTACGTATTGGAATTCGATATGAGAGGCCTCAAGTAGTTAGCAACCCCGCCCGGACGGGACAGAAAGTTCGTGTCCTCAGGAAAGGAAATGATGACATATCTCATTTTCCTCGGGTCCACATTTGGGGCTGGGAAAATGTTCAAAAGCTTAGACAGGGAGCTAACATGGTTTCTTTGGGTCCTAAAGGATTTAGTCATTTTGTGTGGTATGACCAGATGAGAAAATCCGGCGGTGTGAGCCAGCTTCTTCAAAGAAACGGTAAAAATCTTCTTGCCCAAAGGTTTGGGCAAGTTGTGACAGTGGAGGAGGAGTTGAAGTGAAAGTCTTGATTTTCTTAGCCAACAACTCCTCATCCGTGGTTTCGTCGTCATCTTCGATGATGACATATTCTACGACTGATGGAGGCAAAATTGGTTCAGCTGCTTCAGTAGCAGCGCTTTCTTCTCTCACTTCGGCTGGTGTACTTACCGCCAGAGTGGTAGTAGTGGTGGTGGAGACTTCGCTTACCCAAACATCATCTGGAGAGATGCCGGAGTCTTGAGCTCGGGAGGAGCCTCCCGCCTCTGAGCTTCTTTTCTCTTTTTGGCGATCGAAGAGACTTCAAGGGCTTTGATTCGTGAACTGAAATGATGGTTCAATAAGAAGGCGACACATGTCCGTAGTGACAGAGTGAAGAGACGTGAGTCAGACCGTGGAGAAGGTCAAACGGTTTGCTTTCCCGCCTATTTCGTAGTAATTTGAAGGGAAGCTTACTAGGGAAGGCACCGATGAAATCATTTTCACTTTCCTCACTTCGATAAACTTTGATCCGGAAGGTGTGGGGACTATCTGTATACAGTAAAAACTGACACGACACGTGGCATGGTTTAAGTTTGATGTCGAAGAGAGTAGCAATGTTGTGCGCCCGGTGTGAGATAATTCTCAGTGAGTCCGGGTTGAAGAGTAGGACCAGGCAAGGGCCGAAGCAAGTGACATCGGGTAGGCGACCGAAGGAGTTTAATGCAGATCATTCTGAATTTGGTGTCAGCCGTTACTTTTTGGTCATAATGTGATCATTATTATCATTTAATTGCATTTAATTTAAAGAATGATTGAATGATCTTAGCGATTGGAACCGCAACAAAATATTCCATTCACCCCCGGTCTCGATTCTTATTGATATAGATGGATATAATCCAGTGTAAAATTTTCATTAACTAAGTTGGCCAAATAACGGAGGCAGGTTACGATCCTCCAAACTGACAGACCAATTTGTGCAAGACACATATTGTAAGTCCTACACATCTCAAGGATCACATGGTCGATTGGTGGGTCGAGTTTGAAAGTAAGAGGGTAGGTATATACGTCGGAGTATCCGTACCTGAAGGTGGTGATGTAATCATTTGGGCCGGGAATGATGATCCCGGAGAGATCTTTCCAGACACACTCATCTCGGACTCTCTTGAGGTCGGAGGCTTTGATAGAGGACGACCAGTTTCTAGCTTCCTCCCCTCGGTTTGATTTTTTGGAGGACGTTTGAATGGCGAATTTAGTGTCGAATTGGAAGGTTGAGGGGAGCATATCGAAGGCTCTGAGTTCAGCAGCAGCTTGAGCGCTAAAAGACACACCGGTGTCGGTGGCGTCGTCGGTGGCCGGTGGCGGTGACGGAGCCAGAAAAGTATTTCTTGAATAATATGGAGTAATTTATGCCATTGATTTGAAGATATGAAGGTTTGATGTATGGTGATTTGAAGAATTGAAGATATGAAGACCTGGATATTAGAAGGAATTCAAAGGATTAGAGGTAATTTACCAAAAGGTAAAAATTAAGAAGTAAAAAAGAGGAATTTTTATAGAGGCGAGTTCATCATTGCAAGGAACGTTTTGATTCGTGAATTGAAACGACGGTTCAATCAGAAGGCGACACGTGTCCGGAGTGACAGAGTGAAGAGACGTGAGTCAGATCGTGGAGAAGGTCAAACGACTTGCTTTCCCCCCTATTTCGTAGTAATTTGAAGGGAAGCTTACTAGGGAAGGCACCGAGGAAATCATTTTCACTTTCCTCACTTCAGTAAACTTTGATCCGAAAAGTGTGGGGACTATGTGTATACGGTAAAAACTGACACGACATGTGGCATGTTTTAAGTTTGATGTCGAAGGGAGTAGCAATATTGTGCGCCCGATGTGAGATACTTCGTGGTGAGTCCGTGTTGAAGAGTAGGACCATGCAAGGGGCGAAGCAAGTGACACCGGGTAGGCGATCGAATGAGTTTAATGCAGATCATTCCGGATTTGGTGTCAGCCGTTACTTTTTGGTCATAATGTGATCATTATTGTCATTTTATTACATTTAATTTAAAAAATAATTCTCAGGAATAAATGTCTTGTATTTATAGTTATAAAAGGAGCTCAACCTTCATGTTGGAATGACATCTCATTCTATTTTTTATTTATTTGCACGATTTAACTGTAAACTTAGACTGAACAAGCTCTCAATATTGGCTCGGGCTCGAATCAATTTAGCTAAAGACCGGATCAAACACTTTAACAAGCTTCAATCAAGATACCATCAATTCAGCCTATTTCTTTTATTTACTATGCTCATTTATTCATTTATTACTAATTATTTATTACACTTATTTACAAATCGATCCATGTGTCCTTAAAAACACTTAAAATTTTAATTATACATTTTTGAGTAAACAAAAAACTCAAAACAAAGTGATACAGGTGTGCTTTTTATCATTATCTATATAAAAAATAAATAAAAATAAACCTTTCACAAAAGCATGTCTGTTTATCATGTGTACGAATGCGAGAAAGCCACGGTCGATACTCATGCAATAAAAGGAGGACAAAATCAATAAATGTTGCATTTAATGAGAGCAATATGACATGTTGGGTTAGCATTTAGGTTGGGAAAGAAAACTTGAGGACTAAATTTCTGGGAAGAGGCCAACATATTCATAATCCCAAAAATTTCTCTCGCTCCGATAATTATATCAACTCAATAAATATATGACACGTGTCTTCATATATAATTTTATTTTTAAATCACAATTAATCCACATATATTCTAGCACTATCTTATATTTTAATCATTAGTAAAATATTCATCCATAATTAGGGTGATATTATAAAAGTATCATTTTATTTATTTCTTTTTAAGGAGTGTACCAAATCAAACATAAACAAGTAAATATAAGTTATCTCACTCATTGAAAAATGAATTAGAAATAATTAGTAATACTTTATAATAAGGGTAAAATAAGTATAAAATGGTAAAACTCCCTTGATTTTCCAAATTTTGCTTTTTGGTGTCCAATATCCGCATTTGAGCTTAACTAATTTGATTTTTTTTATCGTGTAGGGTTCATTCGGAGAAGTGCTCCCTATCAAAAAAAAAAATCATACACAAGGTTAGAATCAGAAATCTCTGATTAATGGAGGAGCAGTTTCATCTTATACACCATATTCATTGATAGTCCTTGATTTTTCAAATTGGACAAGTAAAAATGAAGATACCTTTTTAATATAATATGAGTAAATTCTTACTTATTTTTTCTTATCCCAAGATGCAGAGAGAGAGAGAGAGAGAGAAAAGGGTAAGGTGTGCCTTTAATCATCTTCAGTCAGTGCTAGGTGTAGTGGAATTTATGATAACCCATTTCTTTCTGAAATAGCAAGGAACATAAGTAGGTGGTTCATTTATTTCTCGTCTCACTTTCTTTAAGAAAAATCTTTATTTTTTCTCTAAATTTTTGGTAACAAATAATGTAATGTAAATCTAAGTTACAATTCACCGAACGTAAAAAAATGAAAAGTTCGAAGTTTTCAGAATAATTAATTATGACTCAAGAAGATCAACAATGTTCTTAATTTATTCTTCACATTATTTGAGACGATGAGATTGACGATGATGTCGCAAACCGTATTAGAGCAGGATAGAAGAAATGAAGGCTCGTCTCCGGAGGCGTTTTGTGATAAGAAGGTGTCGCCTAGGTTGAAAGGTTAAGTTCTATAGAGTGGTGATTAGACTAGCATTGTTGTATGTGACAGAGTGCTGACCAGACAAAAACTTTTATGTTCAGAAGATAAGGTAGTAGAGATGAGGATGCTCAGATGGATGTATGGTCATACTAGGAGAGATATGATTAGAAATGAAGTTATACGAAACAAGGTCGAAGTGGCCTCCGTGAAGGTCAAGATGAGAGAGCGGGACTGAGATGGTTCGGGCATGTGAAGAGGAGGTGTGAGGATGTGCCAGTTAGGAGGTGTGAAAGGTTGACAATAGCAGGAGTTAGGAGAGGTAGAGGTAGCTCGAAGAAGAACTGGGGGAGGTGATTAGACAGGACATGACGCATCTTCAGCTGATTGAGGACATGACCTTAGATAGGAGGATTTAGAGGTCGAGGATTAGGGTAGAAGGTTAGTTGGTCGTTGATTTTTGTCGCATTGTGTGTGAGAGAGATAGGGGGCTAGCCTCTTCACCTCATCTTCTCTTTTTCTTTGTAGTATTATTTAGATTTTGCGTAGATCCATACTCGTATGTGTGTATTGTTATGTGTTGCTCTTTTATTTTGTATCGTAATATCTTGTTGTCTTATTTTTCTTGAATTCCTTCATTGACTACATTTTTTTTTAACTGAGGGTCTATCGGAAACAACATCTCTACCCATAAAGGTAGAGGTAAGGTCTGCGTACATCCTACCTTCCCCAGACCCACTTATAGGATTATACCGGGTATGTTGTTGTTGTACATTATTTTAACCTCTTAACTTATTCTTCACATGCTGCATTAACCAAAGTCAGTTGAAGTATAGTATTTTTTTCAGTTTGTTAATTTATGTTAGTTATAGCTCCTAATTTATCTTTTTTTATTATTGCATGGATAACCAATAATTGAATTGGGAAGTGTGTCAAATTGATACTACTCTCTCCCACTAAAAAAAAGTGTCCGCTTACTCTCTTCCACTAAAAAAGTGTTCGCTTAGCCATTTGAACACACTTTAAGAAAATGCTAACTTTTAGGCAAATTTTAGGTAATTTGACTAAAGTGCTCTAATTAAATAGGTATTGAGATTTGATCATCTAACACTTAATAAGAACAAATCTAAAAAATTAATATTAATTCTTTCTTGATTTGATAAGTAAACACTTTTTAAAATAAAAATAAATGTTAAATAAATATTTTTTTTTTATCCCGAGGGAGTATATGAAAGGAAACTCCTTATGTATATACATTTAGGAGAATTTTGGGACATAAATTTTATTTTGTCAGTCTGATTTGGAGAATTTAACAAATATACCACGTGAAGATATTTTTGCATTTACTTTTTGCAGCAAGAAATAGTAATATTTAAGGACTAGCAAATGGTACCAAAAATTTGTCCTTTTCTTGTTCCCTTTAATTTCTTTTCCCCACAAATTTGAGTAGTTGCTGTTGGAAATTTGTCTTTAGCGGGAGTTGCGTCCGACCAATTTTAACGGCTTAAACACTAGTGTTCCGCATGTTAGAGAATTCGGTTCTTCACACATGCATAATCTACTAAGTAAGTAGATGACTGTAGGGCCAAGGATCGTCAAATTTTGTTGAGAAATGAAAGAGATATTGATCCACGAAGTGAGGTGTTTGAAGCATGGAAAATTGTGGTATTGAGATCAATTCTCCCTCATCGGTGGAGGATGAAAGAATTGTTTTGTCTATAAGTCTCAAAGTTGGCTTGGGGTTTGGGACCCCAAGGGGTATCCCATGTGTTTAAAGGAGGGAGGACCTAGATGTGCTTCGGTTCGAGGAAAGCCCACACGAGCGCCGCCGCCCGCCCGTCCGGGCTGCGGGCTGTGCTTCTTATGATATTATCTTTTTGGACCAGAATTCTTTCATAGTCAGATTGGGCAAAGAACAGAACGTCAACAACACTCAATTCAGCCATTTATTTTGGCTGAATTACTCTTCCTAAATGTCATCCGTTGCACATCAAATTCACCATTTATTTTGGTAAATTACTACCTCCATAATTGTCATTATTTGGCCAGTAATGACACTTATGTGGGCAGTTGGTAAGCCTCTCTTTCAACTATATATAGGATCATTTGGCATCATTGTTGAGCCACGAAAAACACACAAGCAGACACACATAAACAGAAACAAAAATCATTTTTTCTACTACCTTCCAGCATCATTTCATTACTCAAAATTCTTCACGGTAGCTGTTGAATTTCCTTTGCTCATTTATTCATTTGCTGTTTTATCTTGGAAGACAATTGTCCAGGACGTAGAAAGGATACATACGGGGCAATATTGTCTTAAAGACAGAGTGCAAACACTCGACTCAGCATACCAAAAACTGTTCCAATTTATTCTTCAAGTTCTGTGTAATTTCAGTTTGTTGTTCAATTGTAATTTCAGTTCTTCATACTTAGCAGTTACTTGTAATTTCCGTTTTCTGCATCTTTGTAACCAACAGTTGCCTCTATTATTGCATGTAACCAACAGTTGCCTCTATTATTGCATGCTTATTGACCATATTTGTCATCTTTATCTTCTCTCAATCTTCTGCTTTTATCCCCACATTTCAGACCCAACGTGTAGCTTCGTTCATATTTTTTGACCAGATAATATGGTCCTTATGTAGTTGTGATACTATATTGCTTGTTGTTTTTTATAAAAAAAAAATATTGGCAATGATCTATTTAGTCTGGCAAATTATACATAATAATGTACTGTAATTAAGTGATAAATATTACTATAAAACAAACACATCAGAAAAATTTAAACCTTTCATTGATTGCTAGATACATACTCCTGGCTTTTGAATATTCTATCAAATACATTTATTTATCTCCTATCGGACAGATATTAACTTTGTTCACCGAAACTAAAATAAATCATCAAAACTTGCCAAGAAAGAGCATTTTTGCTGGTTAGTAGCCTTTTAAATTTTATTTTCTTAATACATCGAAGGGGAAGGAAAGGGGATGCTAGCTATTGATAGACTTGGAACCCTCCACCTCAAATGTGAGAGATTGTTGGAAGCTTGTGCTTTACTTCCATCATAATTTTAGTCTATTTGGCCGAACTTTCACAATCAATTTGTTCTGAAAATATTTTTTTGTCACAAGTGTTTTTCCAAAGTATTTTTGGAGACTAGCAATTCACTGTTTGATCAATCAATTAAAAAAAAGAAGGTAATTTGACTGTACAAAGTTCCAAAAATACTTTTGAGAAAAAATATTTTTTTTGCTTTTGAAAACAATTTCCGCTATTACTCAAACACACTATTTCTTCCCTAAAAGCTTGGTCAAATACCGTAACTTATCAAAATAAGCACTTTTTGAAAAGAAAAAAAAACATTTTCGTCTTTCCAAAAGAAGCTTGGCCAAACAAATTCTGTGTAGATTCACACCAAGAGAAATGCAATTCCTGCCTTTTCTTTTACTTTTAGCAATCCATCAGAAAAAACGAAAGCACAGATTGAGATGAAAAACTATCAAAGACCAAAAGGTTGGAACCAATTCATACATCCACAAAGCCTAGTAAATTTCAGAGCCAGACAACTCATGGAATGGCACCAATGGAGTTCACTTCATTTAATCACTCTTCATATCCTTTGAAAGCAACAACTCTACATATTCTTAATCAAATCTTGGATTTTGCTGTACATCATCTGGGATGGGTCACTTCCTCCGGCGCTGCTCTGCGACGCTCGTGAACTTTCCTGAAGCTTTATCTTCTCAAATATGAACTGCTTCTCCGCCTCAGCCTCGCTTAACCGCTGCTTCAGATACCTGCTCGCATAATCATCTTCCGACTTCTCTGTCTTAGCGAGTGCAATTCGTTGCAGTCTCTCAGCTTCTCGTCTAGCTTCACCGGCCTTTAGGTCAAACATATCAGCCTCTGCTTGCTTAAGCCTTACGATGCTTTCAAGATCGTCGATTTGCTGCTTCTTCCTCTGCCTCTCCATTTTTAGCGCGGTCACTTCCTGAGCTTTGTCCTTGAGCTCCTGATCGCATGCTTCGAGAGATAACCGTGCTTTCTTAACCATCCGCATCTTTTCCTCCGCTACTGCTTCCATTTTTCTGATGGCCTCCTGTACTACATCTGCAATCTTGTTGAATGCCTCTTGTGGAGCTATGAGGTGGCCACCTTCGTCGTTTTCTTGACTCTTTGAAGGATCCACATCGAGATCTGTGTAAAATTGAAGGAAAAAAAAAGCATTTCAAAGAGGAAATGTAAAACTTGTAGATGTATTTGAGATTCTTGATTCTTCTCATTATGTTGCTTATGTTAAAAAAAGACAGTAAACGCCTTATACTAGGCCAGGAATTTACCCTAGACCGATCAGTCAGTATAGAAAGTTCTGTCAGTTGAATTCTCATAATGCCAAAAAAAAGTGCAAATCAAAATCAGTAAAACACTAAGCAAATGATTTTCCAATTATAGTTTAATGAACTATCATTATCATAGTAACCTCACACTACTAAATTCATTACTAATTTTCTTCGAACATGCAAATTTTTACACAACAATCAATTTTCAAAGACA
Source organism: Anisodus acutangulus (assembly GCA_029783415.1). Lineage (NCBI taxonomy): Eukaryota > Viridiplantae > Streptophyta > Magnoliopsida > Solanales > Solanaceae > Anisodus > Anisodus acutangulus. The sequence goes on from CM056504.1 coordinate 2,898,266, forward strand.
TAACAGCTCATTAAGAATGACAGGAACAAATAAATCAAAATATGGATTATTTGGCCTTGTATAAAAGAAAAGAAAAGAAAGATAACAAAAAACAGAATTATTTTAACTGTTGAACAAAAACTACTAGAAAAGCGTCCATGGGGAGGTAGAAGATTGCTTTAACAGCACATTAGCAACAAATCATAGTACGTGGAGAAGAGGAAAGAATTCCAGAGATAAGTAGCATTGAAATCTGGAACACGTGTGTTGTGCTTGTTTGTAATATATTAAGTTAACTTCTTTGCAAGATGTGTTAGACTCCCAGGTTCAAAGTTGTATATCAAGATTGTCCAAATTATTTGCAAATTGACAGCCAGAACAACATCACTACTTTATTCTATCCACGTCTACCACTAAGTTCCATGATCCATCTTTCAATATCTTGTCCTAAATGCTAATTGGTTTGTGCACATGCAACTCTTCTCCTAAAAAAAATGGCAGCCCGGTGCACTAAGCTTCCGCTATCGCTCAATTATTCCGCTTATCTAGGACCACCAATCTATGCAGAGTACTTGGGGCTTTTATGATTGAAAAAATGTATGGCTTTAGATGATACTTCGCTGATAAGGTTGGCAAAAACTGCAGAAGTTTGGCCAAGAGTATATTGGTATTAAAAGTTTAATATTACATGAGATGATTGATATTTATCAAATAGACAAATCTTCTTGGTCTAGTAAATGATCCTATCAGAGAGATATAAACCCCTGTATCCCCCCTAGCCTACTAAAGAACCCTAACTATTCATCAAAGAAGCCAAAAGTCAGAGGACCAATAATCAAATTATTTGTTAACCTGATACATTTGATTTCTTATTGGACAGACCAATTTAAGCTTGGTCCAATCGATTAATCAACTATATTTCAATCATAAATAGGTCTAGAAAAAAGTAAGAAAATAAATAAGATAACCTTGGACATCGGGCATACCTTGGAAAAAGGATAAGATCACTTTACAAGCCATAGGATCTGCAACCCCACCTTTCAGCTTTTCAATTAGTTCCTCGCATTTCCAAAACAACTTACGACCTCTCGCATCCTCACTTCTCTGGAAAATCCTCCTGACAAAGTCGAGCTCTCTAACAAAAGCTTCCGCATCCCAACTTGGGGCACAGTGCTGGAACACATCTTTAACCCAACCTAATAACTCGGATGTCCTACTGCAAGCATTACATCTGAAAAGCGTCTCGGCTGAGCTAGCTCCGTTCTTAACAGACGGGCCCATACCAATACGCCCGTTGCTAATGGCACAATCCGTGTGCGTCCAATGAGAACAAAGATCACAACCGATCCATCTACAAGTGTTCACCTCAAAATCAAACTTGTTACAAATCACACACATGCAAAGGTTGCAGAAACCATTTTTCTTCGAGCAAATTTCGCACCTACATTCCTCTGCTGGAAGCACGCTTCCACATGCTATGTTTCTGCACCGCTTATACAAGAAAATGTCAATGAGGGATGCTTGCGAGAGACTGACACTCGGATGCAAAAACGCCTGAATTCCAGTCTTTATAGCAACTAGAATTTCTAGCTGGGTACGATGTGTTATACACAAGGTACCATTCGTCAAATCACCTCTACTATTCACTAGCCTTTGGAGGAACAAAAACTCATCTCTGTGCTGAGAACCGCCTAATCCTTCAAGAATAACCCGAAGTTCATGTTTGAACTTCTCTAAATACTCATCTGGGAGATTTCTCATCCTGTCAGCTATAACATCAACTCTTTCTCGGGCAATGTCTCGAAGGGAAATTTTATCCGAGTGCGACACATTGCGAACAACAGAGTGCTCAGCGTAGCCATTCTCTTTCTCCTTCTCCATTTTTTTCGCCATCAACGCATCAGACGTTGGCCAAGTTTCGCGTGAGCTAGCACTTTCAGACGGTGAGTCACGAGCCTGATCAGAGGTTGAGTCACGTTCCTGAGGATTAGGAGATCCGCAGGCGTCAGGAGAGACGATCAATGATAAAGACGTCTGAAGTCCACCAGGCCGTGGTTGCTGGCGTGGAGGCAGCATTTTTCCTTTACGCTGGTGATTAAAGTAAGCCACAAAAAGGTTACCATCAGCAAATGTTCAGAAATGTGCTAAATGAAAACAAACAAAACCAATGTCTGATCCATTATGCTTCAAAAACTTTTTTCACTTCTAAAACAAAATTTTGGACTAAAAATGGCAGGTCTTTCCCTTGAAAGCAGCAAAAACACATAAAAAATCACAAGACATGTTACCCCATCTTTCTTAAATTAAAAACATATCTAACAAAACGTATCCAACGTTTGTTTTTGTTTAAACTGGGAAAAAAAGAACATCATATCTTGCCAAGTACAAGCAAGCATATGATATAATCGACATCTCCGGCATCCATAAACTACCAAATTAAAGCTAACATTTACTTTTCCAAATTCCTCTACTGCTTCCCAATATACCTCTCCATTTCCATTACTCTAAAGAAAGATAGCTAAAAAAAAACTTTTTTATTGAAATTTGGTTGGATGTAAACATTTCAGCATCCTGACAGACTAACAGCAGCATGCAGAGCTAACTAAAAACAAACCAATTGATCATGTATCAACAAGACATTACTACCTTTATACCAAACCCTACAAGAATCATCACAAAAATTAATAATAATTCACATTTATACCTTCAAGAACAGGGCAAATAGTGTAAACCAACTAACTTTATGTCAAAACACTAACAAAAGTTTCTAACTTTACATCAAACACTAAATAACAACAACAACATACCCAGTATAATCCCACTTTGTGGGGGTCTTGGAGGTAAGATGTACGCAGACCTAACCCTACTTTCGTGGGGTAGAGAGGTGATAGACCAAACACTAAGAAAAATTATGGCAAAATAAAGCATATATGTTACTGAAATGCACAAAACTAAGCAAGTGACACTAGATCAAACAAAAACTAAAAACACCCAGATTTTCAAATCCCTTCAAGAATCAAAATACACATAAAATAAATAAATCAAATACACATATAGCACAAAGAACAAAAAAACAAGATCTGGGGTTGGTAGAAAATGAAATTACACACCTGAAATTCCTTAATTGATTGATATAAATAAACAAAAAAAATTGATACTTGGAGAAATATTTGAAATAAAATTTGAAAAATGGGCTCTCAAAACAGAAAAATAAAGGTGGGATTTTCCTTTTGTTTTTGGCATATAGGTTCTACTTTACCCTTCTTTTGTGTGTGTGTGTGTGTGTGTGTGTTGAAGAAGATGAAAAAGAGGAAAGTGAAGAAAATTGAGGCTTGACCGAATTGGCAAGTAGACGGTTGTCGGATGACTTGGATTTTTTTCTTTTTAAAATTATTATTACTGTCTTCGTTCCTAATAATATTTTCTTAGTTTGATTTTGCGTAAAATTAAACTAAGATATAGTAAGATTTTTAAAATGTATTCATGTAGTTATAAATTATCTTATAAAATTAAATTATTATTAAATATAAAATATATTAATTCTTTTTGAGAAAAAGTAATATAAGAAGTAAGACTTTTTTTTTTTGGAACGGAGAAAGTATTATTTTTTTTCATGGATGAGTTGGGTCAGTATCTAATTTTCTTGGACCCACCATTTGTTATCTTAACGTTCTCCTATTACGCGTGTTTGACTTTGTGTTTACCTGTGTTTTTCCGGTATTTAAAAAAATACTTTTTCTATGAAGCTGTTTAAAAGGGGAATATTGATATAATCATAAAGATGATGTCAAGTGATCAGTATCTTGCATAAATATAAATTAAAATTGTGTATAATAGATTTTTGTGATTTTTTTTTTGAAATTCAGTATTGGACTATCTTTTTTTTATGAATGGTTTGAAGTAGGGGTATACATAGGTTTGGTTGATTCGGACTTTTTTAAGTATCAAACTACAATTGTGCTAAAAAATTTAAATTTATAAATCAAACCAACAAAAGTCAGATTTTTCAATCTTGGATTTTTTTTTAATTTTCTCGAGCTTTGGAGTTTTTTCGATAAAGTCTTCGTAAAAACTAGGGGTGGCCAGTGGGCCGGGCTCGGGTCTGGCGGGGTCGGGGTCGGATCGGGACGAGTCGGGGGGTCGGGATCGGGACTAGCGGGCCTAGCGGGGTCAGTGCAGGCGGGACTGCTCGATCGTCGTCCGATCCCGATCGCTATCAGGCGGGCGGGCGAGGCTCATTTCGGAGTGAGGCGAGCGAGAGTCGGGTTTTCCTTTCTTTTTTAAATAACATATGTATAAAAAAACTCAATAAACAAAACAAGATAGTGTAATAAAAACATCCAAGGAAATTTTTTTGTGCCTCTTATATTATTTAATAGACATATGATTTTTTGTAATACAAATACAATTGTCTAAAATCTAAATTGCAACTTTATGGTGTTGTCCAAAAGTTGCAAATTACATAATAAAATTGCAATTAAAAATTACATTTTTCAAAAAATGCATTTCTAATTGCTTGATGATTTCATGTGGTTCTTCGGTTGGAATAGGTATTTGTTGGTCAAATTGATCCACGTCGCTTCCACTACCTTCGGTTAAGATTTCGTTGTAGTTTTCATCATCTTCGTTGATCTCAGGTTAGTACCTTTCAAAAGCTCATTTCGTATCAATCTCTAAATAATCTTGCAATTTCCGTGTCTCGACCAATGAGTGTCTGTGGTCTCCTATTTGATATCACTGCGAGAAAAAGCGCTTTAAGCAGCTTGATGGCGCTTGAATGTTCAAAACATCTCGAGCCATCAATGAAAGTGTCGGAAAAGGTCTTCATTCCCTCCAAGTATTTCGGCCAATTCTTGTCCATCTTCATTGATAACTTCTTGATCGGTCTGGAACCTGCAAAACAAAAAATATCCAACTCGCTAATTTGGTTAGTAGAGAGTACGCACATTCTATTCTACGAGGCTTTCAATACTAGCCGAAGCGAAAGATGTCTTTTTGTGAGGTTGTGTTGAAGATGAAGAAGATGGTATGGTAGCCGATGCGTTACTGGCATTTTCTTGTTGATAAAATCTATATATATTTTTGCATTGGTGTTCTCGCTATTCAACACTTCTTCTTTAGTTTGTTCAATAGGTGGTGGGTGATTTAGATTTTTGGGACTTGGAGGTGGTAGTACTTCTATACAATCGTAAATAGTTTCAATTAGTGATTTAGTACAAAGTTTATTTTAATAGTAGGATTTAATCTGAAACCAATAATATAAATAGAAGGAATAGGAATAAAATATTTTTTTAATAGCTGCCTTATAAACCGGTTTTTCCATATATTCACTAAGTAATAAAAATATTAGAGTTATATAAAATAACATAGTTGAAATAGTAGGATAATATATACTTGAAAATTCTTTTGTTGCTTGAAAAAATTTCTCTAAAAATACAATAAGTTAGAAATTTTTACCCAATCACTATCTAAAATCATATCAATTTGGTTTTTATTATGAGAGTTAAAAATAAAGTTATAGGTAATTTATAGTCATAAGCGACAAGTAGTTGCTCGTATAAAGAATTCCACCTAGTCGATACTTAACTTGTGGAATTCTTCTATGGAAAGGTAGTCCACAATCGTGACAAGTTTTTATATTTTTCTACGTTGTACTTTTATTACTTTTAAAAATAAAGTTTATAGCAAATTGTATTTTACTAAGAATGTCTTCAAAAAGTGATAGGACCATCCTTTACAATTAAGTTATATATATGGCACAGCATTTTATATGAAAATGGTCTGGAAAAGATGGAGCTAAACTATTTTTTAACATTGTAATTGCGTAATTGTTATTAGAAGCGTTATCTAATGTAATAGTCATAATTTTATCGGTAATTCGTAATGTCGCACACTTGATAAATATTTTACGCAATAAAAGTACCGGTGTGCTCTATCATCTATATATATCTATCGCTAAAATATCGTTTTGCATAGACCATTTATAATCTATCCAATGACAAGTTACGGTTAAATAATCATGGCGTTAGTACATCGACCTATATCGGGCGTGATAGATACTTTGCCATTAAAATGATATAATGAAAACGTAAATATTGTTGATATTCATGCATAAATTTAAATACATCTCTCTTGCGGTTGACCTAGAAAAAGCGGTTAAAAGCGAGGATTATATATATCTCTAATGTAATGAATAAACCGGAGATGAAGGAAATGAAAAAGGCAAACCCTCCACGACAACTAATTTTGATATTGCTTCCTATCTACATGTTTGTTGTATTTAGAGCCTACAATTCCGCCATAGGGGTTAATTTGACCATGTGATTAGGGACGATGTCAGTATGTGAACCTTGTCCCGATGGAGCGGCCGTTGCGCGCCCGGTTTTGAAGCACTTGGTATTGGGCATACCTAGGCTGGATGAGCACTTACTACGTGTCTAATTAAACCCCGTCCACCGTGACCTTTTCGATTTAAATTTTAAAACATTTTTACAAATTTTACATATGGCTACTTGATTCTCTACGTCCCTATCAAAAATGTCCATGCATCTGATTTTAATGGTCGTTTCTTGGACCTCGTCTCATACTAGGGAATAGGAGGTATTTAGGTTGAAGGTGCACTAGTGGGCGATGTTGTCATCAATATTAGTGGGTGTATCGTCTAGATCATCGTCTAAATTAAAGTCTTCTTGAGTTCCAGAAAATAACTCCTCGTCTAAATCTAATGGTATTGTAGGAAAATGTTGAGTATCAACAAAATCATCCTGTGTAGGAATAAGATGACTAGAAGAAGTACCACTTGCCCCCAGTTGCCTCTACTAGAAGAAGCACCACTTACCACTTACCCTTAAACATACCTTTTAATCCTTCCATTTTAATTATGATAATAAATAATTAAAGACAATAAAATTAAGTGCGCTAAATAAAATAAGCAGGACAATAATAATTTAATGAAGGAGCAGAATGTACCAAAGCGCAAACGTAACGTCGGCGACGTAATCGAGAGGTTGAAAATTGAAACTTTGCTCGATGGAAGATCCTCAACTAGTTGCCAACTTCACTCCCAATTCCCAAATGAATTAATAAAATTGAATATTTAGCAAACAATGTAGAGATATATTGAGAAATTAGAGAGATTGTAGGAAGATTTGTGAGAAAGATGAAGAGAAAATGAGTTATTTATAGTTGAAAAATTGGGTTAAAGTGTAAATATAATAACTTATGGGTTAAAAATAAATATTAAGGGGTAGGGGGTTGGGGGAGGGCCTAAAATGGCCGTTTGGCCAGCGACCATAATCTAAAATGGCCGTTGGTGCAAGCCATTTTTGCAAAGGGTTTATGGTCGGCCGCTCGGGCTCGGGCTCGGGGCGAAGCGGGCTTCCAGGCTCCGGCGAACTGGGGCGGGCTTCAGTCAGCGGGACGAGACATCGTCCCGTCCCGAGTTCGAGTCCGCCAGATAAATTTTTTTTTTTTAGAGCGGGGTCAGGACTGGCGGGTCGGGCCGGGGTCGGGTCGTCCCGGCCCACTGGCCAGCCTTAGTAAAAACATATAACTTATGCTTCAAATATTTGTTTAGTCATAATAAGATATTATTATCTGATTAAGGTGTTTTTTAAGAAAATAACATAAAATATGAGACGAATGATGACATTGTACTAAAATATTTTATTTAAAATGATAATGAAATTGCATAAAACAAATAAGCTAATTAACAAGTCAAAATGAAAATGATCATAATCTAAAAGTACTAAGTCATGTTAAAATAATTGTGGCTAATACGTATTAATTACATAACTAAATATTAAAAAAATTAAGTTATATATTTTCACTGTCTAAACTAATGCAAACCTAAAGAATTAATATCCAACAATATTCGCATTCCTAGTGTTAGAATTGATTTTTTTAGCATTAGTATTGATTTGGTTTTGCTTTGGGCTTTATTTAATTTACTAACATTATGGACTATAGAGTTATTAGACCATTCAAAATTCGGCCAAACTTGAAATAATATGTTATAAGATAAAATAAATTATAATACAAATTAAGAAATATTCATAAATTACATTACAAATATATAAGTGTGTGTGTGTGTTTTATGTATAAAATATTTTTAAAACTTGTAAATGTAATATCAAGTTGAATTGGTACGATTTGACTTTTTTTTTTAGAGAAAATCAAATTAAATCAATTATGATTGAATATTTTTTTAATTCCAAACAAAGTCAAATCAAATCACTAGTCAAATTTTTTCCTCTGCTTGACACGAATTATCGATTTGTCGATTTTTTTTATACACTCCTAATTTGGAGTATGTGATTAAAGTTCTTAATTTTCGTTGTGAATTAGTATATAAATTCATCAAGTCATTAAAATATAATTTATAGGGTAACTCCAACCTATATAAAAGGGTTGTTAGAACTTAGACCACCACTGATTCTATCCCTACCTAGTAACCACAATTGAAAATCTAGGTAGGAATAGTGAAAGAAAAAGAAGGGAAAGCAGCTGAGCAAGGGATTAGTTGACTCCACAGGTTTATGAGCTGAAATTATGCCCCCAACGAGCATAGTCTCTATATAACTTTGATCAAATTTTAAAAATTATGTCTTGCGATTTTATTTTAATCTCTGTTGAAATTCGAATCTAGAATCTCTGATTTAGTAGATCCGTGATTAAAGAGTTCTTTGGCCTACAATTTTTTATTAAATGATAAGTATGGATAAAAATTAAAGACCAGTAAATTAAGGAGCAAAAATTAAAGATCAGCCTGTATGAAGGCCAATCCACACGATTTTTTTGTAAAATAATAAGACAATATTTAGCCCTTGCTTTATTTAAACAACTAAAATAATCTAAGACCATCTCTTCTTATTCCACACCCTCATTCATCCTTTTCTCCGAATATTTAAGATTTTATTCAATTATTATTATAATTTCTCTATCATAAAATTCAAATTTTTAAATAAACTTATCGGCTTCTATGAAGTAAGGGTACGTAAGAGGCTCGAGGCTTGTTTTGTAAATATGAAGTTCCTTAGTATATAAATAGAATTTTTTATGCGAATTTCCCTGGGACTGGTCTTTAATTTCTGTCCCTCTTATACATGATGTTTAATTTTTAGTCCTCTGATCATTTAATGAAACTTTTGTGATAAAACTATCCTCCCATCCCACATTGAGTAGTTTTTTTTTTTTTTTAATATTCAGTTTACCGACCTACGTCAGATTATTTCTGAAGATAGTAATTCCGATCTCTCAGCACTATTATCATTAAATCACGGAATGTACTTGAACAATCAAGGTTTAAGAACAGAACAACTGATATCACCTACAAGGTCTACCCAAAAAGAGAGCAATTACTTCCGACTAATTCGAACCAACACTGCAGGCCTCCAGCTAAATTTTTAAGTTCTCCTCCTTTGCTAAAGTTCACCATGACATAGAACGAGCAAAAACTCCAGATCCTTAATATAGCTATTGGGTTTAGGTTTTAAAGAATTGATGGGATTGAATCTGTGCCTTAAAGACCCTTGAGATAATGGGTAAAATGCCATGGTTTTGGGTTTTAAAGGCAAAGAAAGAAGCCCTTTTGCTTGTAGAAAAGCTTCCATTTTTCTCTATCTCTATATCTCTACAAGTTCAAGAAATGTAAATATTTGAGCCTTTTTTAACAGATAAACGTGAGAGAAAGAGAGAGATAAGGTTGGCGATGAAGAGGTTTTTTATTGGAGAAGAAAGAGATGCAAAAATCTACTCTATATAAATGTGTCATCAAGAACTAAAACCCTTGAATGAGACTAAAAAAAGACAAAAAAATGAATATTTAGTACATGGTTTGCTTTATAGCGTTAATTAATTACTTGTTAATACTTAACATTCACTTTTACTTATCTACTATATTAAAAATTCATCAAGTTAAATTTGACTGATTGGCCAAAACTTGCAAGATTATATAATAGGAAGTTTTGCCTTAAGGCCTAATTTTATATTTCAAAGTTAGTCAAGTTAGGCCTTAAGACATATTTTTATATTTCAAAGTTAGTCAAGTTAGACTTTAAGACATAACTTTAAATTATAAGTTGGGTCTTAAAGCATAACTTTAGATTTCAAAGTTAGTCAGGTCAGACTTTAAGGCATAACTTTAGATTCTAAAGTTAGTCAAGTTAGACATTAACCTTAAGGCATAACTTTAGATTCCAAAGTTAGTAAGTTAGGTCTTAAGGCATAACTTTAGATTCCAAAGTTAGTCAAGTTAGGTCTTAAGGCCTATCTTTATATTCTAAAGTTAGTTAAGTTAGACCTTAAGACATATCTTTATATTTCAAAGTTAGTTAAGTTAAGCATTAAGACATAACTTTATATTCCAAAGTTAGTCAAGTCGGACCTTAAGACATAACTTTATATTTCAAAATTAGCCAAGTTAGGTCTTAAGACATAACTTTAGATTCCAAAGTTAGTCAAGTTAGGTCTTAAGGCATAACTTTATGCCTATAGACAAAGTAGTTAATTTTATATATGAAAAAAATAAAAATTTATCAAGTTAAGCATGCTTTATTGGGAAACCTTGCAAGGATATGTAATGAAAAACTATGCCTATAGGCAAAATAATTAAAGATAAAACCTATCTTATTAATTAAATAGCTTAAAGTTGAAAATTATACACAATAAATAAATTCATTATTTCCACCACCAAATATCATAGCAACTACAATGAATTTCATCACCCATCACCACCAAGTTCCATTACCTACCACCAAAGTTATTCTTCCACCACCATAATTCACAACACATACCTATTGGTATTCTATTGTACTTTATAGAGCAGTACGGAAAGTAATAACTATTACATTACAAATGTTCGAAAGAATAAATAAATGGTCAATCTTCAAAACTGCCGCATGTGTGTTGTGTCTTGAATCTTGATCACCTTGCAAAGCCAATGTTGAGAACTGCCGCAAGTTTGTTGTGTCTTGAATGTTGATATCCTGAAATCAAGAAACAACTAAATCTGGATCGTTACAACGTTGTGTGTTGAGTCGAGGATAGCCCTCTATCCTTAAGACAAGATTGCCCCGTATATATCTTTTACGTTAGCGGACAATAGTCTCCCAAGATAAAATAACACTTTAATCTCAACACTACAAAGCCAATAGGTTGAGCCTGACGAAGAAAATAAATATGACTTGACTTGCTGAAGATAAGGAATAGGAAGGAAGAGTTTCTCTTTACTCTTCTCTTTTGTCTCTGTGTATATAGTGTGTCTCTGTAGTGTATATCTTGTGTATACGTGAGGGTTTGGTCACTGTTTTTGACTGATTTTCAGCCACTGTTTCGAGCAGTTTTTGCTCACTGATTTCGTGATTTTTCAGTCTCTTTTTGTGCTGCTATGTTGCTGTATTTCCCATCTGTTTTTAGCTTGTTTGTTGCTACTGTTTTCAGCCAAATGAAGCTCAATATATAGCATGAGGAGGGGTTGTCCAACAGCCACAAACAAGGTTGTAATGGCCCTTAAAGGAGGGCTGTAATGGCAGGTTTTAATGCCATGAATGGGGTGAATTAAGGTCATGAAGGAGGCTGCTCAATTGCCCAACTAATGGGCTGTTAATGGAGAGTTAATCAGCCAAGTATTGGCTGATTAATGCTCTAAAACGCAGTCCAACGGCCTTCCGTCACCTTCCCAGAAACTCTGGGGACCAAACTATAAATATTGAAACTTCAGGGACCAAACTGTACATATAAAAAAATTCTGGTACAAACTGTACATCTGACAGAGTTCTCTGGTCCAAAAAGATAATATCAGACAGCCCCACAGCCCCGTGAACCCGTGAACCCGAGAACCCGGAACCGGACGGGCGGGCGGCGGCGCGCGTGGGGGCTTAGCCTTGAACCCAAGCACATCTAGGTCTTCCCTCCTTTAAACATATGGGATACCCCTTGGGGTCCCAAACCCTTTACCAATTAGAGACTTATATAGAGAGCAATTCTTCTTATTCCCACAGATGTGGTAGATTTGTCCCACACCACATTTTCATGTCTCAAACACCTTACTTTGCGGACCAATATCTCTTTCATTTCTCAACGAAATTAGACGATTCTTGGCCCTACGGTCATCTACTCACTTCGTAGATCATGCATGTGCGAAGAGACAAGGTCTCCAACATGCGGAACACTAGTCTTTAATTCATCAAAGATGGGTGGACGCATCTCCCCGCCAAAGGCTAATTTCCAACAATACCATACCATATGACTCACCTTCAAACCCACATTATCACTCCAATCACCAAAAATCAACTTGATTCCTAAGTGTTCTCTAAGTTGTGACGCAACAAAAGAAACAAAGTGAGTTTTTCTTAATATGGTGACAGTTTCATATTACTAAATGCACGTGATTAAATTATTTCCTTCAAATTTAACAATTTGAAGTTGATGTTAGAGAAGTTAATAAAAAAAATTCGAAATCCATCGTTGTTGATACTTGGAGCTCCTGAGTTTGAAATTTGAAAGAGGAGAGAAGGATGAAGTTGGGGAAGAGGATGAATTGGAGAAGAAACCTAAGCTATGTGGAATGGGAGGGGTAGTTTCACCCATTTATTATTACTTAATGATTGAAGAGTAAAAATTAAAATAATAAGATGGGAGGGGTAAAAATTAAAGACCGGCCCAAAATAACGACATTTATGTCAATGACCCATATAAATGTTTTTATCCTAAAAGATAAAAACAATTCTTTTTAAAAAAACATTTTTTTCTAAATGACTACTTTAATGCTAAAAATAACTTTTGTAATTAATAAAAAACATTTATTTCTTCGTCAAAACTTAACCGAACAGTAGGTATTAAATGACAAAATGTCTAATGGTGCCATCAGTTTGGCGTGTACTTAACTTCCTTTTGTCGTTTTTTCTCTTTATCTTTGTTTGTAGATTAGGTTAATCCATGACTTATCATGTGTATTATGCATTTAATTTATTGGATTCGGTAAATGCATTTGAATTCACTTCAACATGTTTTATGACTCAAACATTTCAATGTTTTGGTTCTTTCGTAAGATAAATAACTCCTAACATTAGTTTTGTATATGTTTCTATTGGAGTATAAATAAATCATATTTCAATCCTTTTACTGCAAGATTACATATTATAACGAGTAAAATTAAGGTGATAGTGTAAAAAAAATTACACCCTTAGTATATGATATATCTTAAACTCTTTTCGATCTAAATATATTTTTCGTTTATGGATTTGCATTACTTCGATTCATTATATACTTTTTCTAGCCAGTATATACACAGATTATATACTGATTGTACCCCGTTATATACAAATTGTATATGAATTGTATATTTATTATACATACACGGACTATTTTTAATTTAAGCGGTTAGATGAGTGGTTATTTAGCTTAATTCTTTATTTTTAATTATCCTCATGTTAAAATGCTATTGAAACCACCCAAAAAAAACTCAATCTATAAATTGTAGGCAAGCTCGACGTTGGATCAAATAATTCGATCAAAATCTGGAAACTTATTGTATAAATTCCAAACACTCTTACTTTGTTTCTCATGTTAGGGTACAAATACCTTATTATTTGCTGCATAATTTCTTATTTTGAAATAGTAAAAGATAATAAACATTCATGGTTAACCATCCAACATATATTTTCCTACTCCTCGCTTTCATTGTTCAACTCCCTGCTCCTTTATGCTTGTTTAGCAGTTCAAACAAAAAATATAGGATTAATTAGCTACGAATTTTTCGTAAAATAGCACTTAGCTAACATAATTTTTTTTACAATCCATCGTTAAGATTAATTAGCGATGGATTTTTGTTGTGTAGCGGCAAAAGTTATCCATCACTAATTTATCTTTTTTTTCGTAATGCAAGAGAAAGAGTTCTGTGTGTGTGTGGTGGGGGGGGGGGGGGCTTGAACAATGCTCAAGATTGGACACAACATGCATGAACTCTAAAGCCAGAAATAATATTGACACATAACAACTTTTCCAAGATATATAGAAACACATAATTCCCAACTTTTGGGGTTTTTTTCTTTTGGGGAAGGGGATATCTAGCTAGATACCATATCCAAAAAGTATTTGTTTTTCCTATTCAAAGAGATAGTGAGTGAATAAAGAGAGTCCTGGCGCAACAACAAGAGTCTTTTGCCATGTGATTATGAAGCCACTGATTTAGGTCGTGAAAATAGTCTCTTAATATTGCATCCATAATCCTAATATGATCAGACCCTTCTTCAGACCCGGCACATAATGATGTTTATTACATCTAGCTGTTTTTTTCTTCTTCAAAGATGTAGAGAAGTATCAACATCTGAATGAGAGTTATCAAGTTTAAGCTTAGGACTCACAATATTCCGCGATTTAATATCTGGCCAGAGGGAGACAGAAACTTGGGAAGATGACTTCGGATTATTGTGTGGAGAGATCATGTTTAATCCAGAGTGGAAATAAAGATTATTATTATTGTATGACTCCACATGATGATCAAAATGCATTAGCATGTTCTTCAAGAGCTCTTTCTCCTCCCTCATCTTCTTGATTTTTTGCAATTGTTTGAACCTTTCTTGCAACAAATAAATAGAGGATTTAACTGCCACTTTATCACTAGTAGTGTTTCTGCATCTGACCATTGAACTAATGTATGATAAATCAACAAAAAGTTTTAAAAACTAGAGGTTCATTATGTGCCAAAGGTATAACAAAGGTAAAGGGTTTGGGAGATAAATTTGGTTTTGTGGTATCATGAGTTTAAGTTGCATGGCTATTTATATTTATACACTATATGGGGTAGGGATATTTTGGTCTTTTAACATGATTTGGTTCAAGAAAAAAATTAGGAGAATCAAAAAGGCACAAAGTCCAAAAGGAAAATTAAGAGATATTTGGTCCAAGTTAAGTAGTAGTAGTAGTAGTTTTTCTTGTTTGGACCAAATGTGAGGGGAAGTGGCTAAAGTGGAGCTAAAGAGGAAAAGGGTGAGAAGGAAAGTCCAAAAATAGGTTAAAAACTAGTACATGGAATTGTGTGTTTGAAGGAATAATAATAGGTTTTGTGATATGCTCTACCAGATTGGTCCTCTTTTAACTTTGGAGAAAATTGTGCCTTTTTTGGTGGCCATTTGGTGCACATCGACCTTCTATCCTATTCGAATTTTAATTAATTTATATATACCGATAATATAAAATTTTAGTTGAAACTATTGATGTAATGTAACGTGTAGGTAGTAGGTTAGTTGCTTGCATCTTCTAGGTAATTATAATCATACTTATTATGGGCAGTTAGACGTAGTCAGTGGTAATAGCAAAATCATAATTTCATCGAAGGGGTTCAACATATACTATATATGAGTTAATATATATATATAAAGATTAACTTTATATATACAATGTGATTCTCCGACAAAGGAGTTCATCCTCTAGCTCCGCCCATGGTCAGAGGCAGCTTAGTGAATTTGATGTCCAACTGCTAATATCTTTGACGTAGAACATATATGATCGTTCAACTCTCTCTATATTTGCGTGTGAGTGTAAAAAAATACTAAAATTTCAATATTTATCAAATTATGAATCCATACTTTATTTGTTCAGTGATAAGAATAAATCTTAAACGTTGAACTCACCACAAGTTTTAATTCTGAATCCGTTTTTACCTATAGTTATCTTTCATTTCCTACTTCTTTATCTTTTCTTGTTTCTATGCTAAAAATAGCTTCAATTTGTACTATATGAAACTTTTTTTTCTAGTTATTGTTGCATTGGAAGGTAGTGCTTGGAGGAGAACTAGAGGGAGAAATAAAAGCATAAAATGACGAGCACTAGAAGTGGGAATTATCATAGGAGTCCATGATTCCTTACTTATACTAAAATACAATATAAAAAAGTCTGCCTATCTCCCTATAAATATATCTATAGCCTTTTTTGCTTTGGTAATATAAAAAAATAAAACCAACATTCTTTATACCTAATCCCAAATTTTGGGATTTTGTCTTTAAGTAATTGGATGATAGTAGCATGCAAAGATGAAAGCTGCAGATGCTAATGTTTATGATAGGATGCTTTTCATTAATTATCTATCTCTCTCTCTCTCTCTCTCTCTCTCTATATATATATATATATATATATATATAACTTTTTTCAACATGCATAAATGACAAGTTACAAGTATTTTCTTGGAATGTTTTGCTTTGGAGAAAGAGTAAAAAGGTATGTTTTTGGAGAGTAGACAACGCGTGCACTATATATCCATGCTTCTTACATAGGTAAAATATACAAATAAATAATAAAATCTCTTATATGAAGTGATAATATAAAAAATCCACACTATCCCTATAGTTTAACTCGTAATTGCATGTCAGTTACGATCCCTTGTTTAATTTATCTGATACTTTTTTTATTTGTCTAAAAAATATCACTTTTTCATATTTAGAATCAATTAATTTGACTTAAAATTCTCATTTTATCTTTCATGAGATAATAGTCATACAAATGGTTCAAGTCTTATTTTAAACCACAAATTTAAAGATCTCTCTTTTTTTCTAAACTCCGTACTAAGTTAATAATAGTATTATTATAAAAAGTTAATAATAATTACATTATAAGTAACTTGATTATGTAAATATTTTGTATATCGTCGTCCATGAATGCATGTAATTCACCTTTTTTCACCGGTGTTCGATGCTCATTTTATCGCTCATACTAATTCAGACTCACTAATTAAAAGGAGAAGTGTTTTTTATCAAGAATTTTTTTCATGTAAATTTCAATTCGAAACCTATAATAAGGGTGAAAGAATTATATACGTTATATTACAACCCTTTACTGGGTGTAAACGTTAATTAAATTTACATATAAATGTGTGTGCGTGTGTTCTTTTCTCCTTATTTTTCTTCTCGATGTTTTCCCTTTTTGTTGTGCAAAAAGGGTCATATGTTCTCAATTTGGGAAGAAAGCAAGCGCAACATATGGGGATTTTGTCACAACAACTAATGGGCTGGTCAAGGCCGGTCCTGCATTTAGTAAGCCCGTGACAAAATATAAATTGAGGGCTCCTATATAGTAAATAAGAACGACAACTTTAAATAACAATACATTGTCATTTTGAACTTAGTTAGCTTACATTTGACTATAAAACTTCATGGACTTAAAAATAGCTAAAGTGATTGTTTAACAAAATAACCAAGTGATTGTTTAATGAAAATAACAAAAATTGGAACATGAAATTCTTGCTAGCAGGCTTGAACATGCTTGAATCATCCATCATCATTTGTCTTCACGAACCATCATCTTCCTTATGCAAAGAAACAAATCACACAACCAATTATGTAACTACAATCAATAACAACAAATTGAACATCAATATTTTCAATTATCAAAATCTAACATAAAAATTTTGACAGAGTTGAGACTTGGAATCAAATAAATTAAGTATGGTCTTACCGGAAAACTCAAACGGATGGATGGTGGTCGAAATTCCTCCAAAAGAACCAGATCCAAGGACAACAATGGTGGAATCGATGGATATGGCGGTGGAAAATAGATATCGTTAATTGAGAGTAGGAAAAATTCACAAGTGCACTGGAGAAGAGAAATAAAATAGGAGAAATCTGAAAAGGGTTTTGAGAAATAATTGAATTTCATCGGTAAAGATGGATTTGAAGAAAATAATTAAGGATAGAAGTGAAGAAGATGGAGAGATCGCCCATTTATTTCTCCCTCTCTTTCTCTGCGCTCTCTTTATTTCCTTTCTCTTTCTCTATAATCTCTTCATCAGATACGGAGGCTTTTTTTCGTTTATATCTTTAATTGATAGGTAATTAATTTTTTTATGGGCCCAACATATATAATACTAATACTAATATAGATGTACATGGGTTGGGCCCTCTATCACCTCGGGGCCTTGGGTCGTCGCCCTAACCCAACAAGGCAAAAGGCCAGCCTTGGGCTGGTTTATGTTGGAAGTTGTAAGATGTTTCATATAACGCCATGCATATGGCCATCTTTTGCTGAAGTCATGATAGGACACATGCATATAGTTACTTTTAGGTTTCAGGTATTCAACATCTGCATTAAAATTCTGATTAATTCGAATTCGCATCGTGTAAGACTCATTAAAAGGAGAAACATTTCTTATTAGAATCTTTTCCATTTTCAGAGCTCGAACTCGAGACATCTGATTAATGATAAAAAAATATTATTTATTCCACCACGACTCTTGACGATGACTATTAATATATAGTTAATAATAGATTTTTTCCGAATGTTCTTTCATTTATTGTATATCTCTTATTTTAGGTAAAATTGGATTCCTATTGTAATTAGGTCTCCTATTTTAGGTAGAATTATATTTTCTATTGTGATTATGTTGATTAGTTACCTAGTTTAATATTCTTGTAGTACTATATATATTGTACATTATTGATGAATACTATTAAATAACATATTTCTTTATGGTATATCAGTAGCCTAAAAATACCTCTACTGTTGCCGACCATAGCTCTCGGCTGCCACTCCTACGTAACGTGGGACCATTTGGAAAGTATTTTCCAGGACAACAAAACCCAATGAGCATTATACCTTGAAAATCAGTTGAAGGACGTTTATCAGTATGATTTTCCAAACGTGTCAGCATATTGTCAAGAACTCAAGATGTTTGCCGACCAACTCTCCAACGTCGGCGCACCAGTCACTAATCAGCGATTGGTCATGCAACTTATTGCAGGCTTAAACGAATCCTATGACGGCGTTGCCACCATCCTTCAGCAATGCACGATGTTACCTCCGTTTTATAAGGCCCGCTCGAAGCTTATTCTTGAGGAAACCCAAAAAATCAAGCGTAACATCACTCAGGCAAGCATTGCCGAGGCCGCCCTCACCACCACCATCGGGCCCTCCGCCGACGGAAGGGCCTCCAACTTCGGCAACCAGAACTGCCAGCCCGAGGACTCGCAGCAGTCCGCATCCACCTACAACAACTGTTGAGCAGGCACTCCGGCAAGGGTCGCGGCGGACGAAATTCCGGAAATAACGGCGGTAGGAAGGGGCAGTCCCTGCTAGCAGGAAACAGCCAGCAGCGACCGCGGCAGTGGCAGAAACCTTCGTCGTGGGCCGTCTACCTGTCGTGGGCCGCGTAGGCCCCACCGTCATGCGCCTCTCCTCCTAGCCCGTATCCGACATCCTCGTGGACTCCACATTAGAACCGACAGGCCCACCCTAGCATACTCAGCCCACGTCCCCAATAGGCCTACACATCACAGGCTTCCCCGCCCTCAACTTATGCACCGACTGACATTGAGGCAGCTTTGAACACAATGTCACTCAACGCTCCAGACGAAAATTGGTATATGGACACAAGCGCCACATCTCACAACATAACGACATCGCAAGGTACTCTCTCGTCTTATTCCAATTTGACTAATTTAAATCGAAATATTATTATTGGTAGTGGACAAGACATTCTCATTCGCGGTTTTGGTCATTCATCATTATCACTACCACATCCACCATTAATCTTAAAAGATGTCCTTCATTTCTCTAAACTTATTAAGAATCTAATCTATGCGCGATGTTTCACAACTGATAATAATGTTTCCCTTGACTTTGATCCTTTTCATTTTTTGTGAAGGATTTTACGACATGGAGACGAATAATGAGATATGACATCATCGGAGATCTCTACCCTATTTCAAATGTCGTTAACAATCCAGCCTCAGTTCCATCAACATTTGCTGTTCTTTCGTCTTCCTTATGGCACTCTAGATTAGGACATCCGGGAGATTCTGTTTTTACGCTTCCTTAGGAAAAATAATTTTATTAATTGCAACCGTATTTCTAGGACTCCTATATGTGAATCCTGCATTTTTGGGAAACATGTTAAATTACCATTTTCTGCATCCACAAATTGTACTTTACTACATTTCGATATCATACATAGTGATTTGTGGACGTTCCCTATTTTGAGTACGGCTGACCATCAATATTATGTGTTATTTTAGGACGATTATTCCAACTTTTTATAGACTTTTCCAATTGGCAATAAATCCCAGGTCTACCCTATTTTTTTCTCATTTAGTGCTCTCGTAAAAATACAATTTGAAAAGAGCATTAAATGTTTTAAATGTGACAATGGCAGGGAATTCAATAATAATCAATTCAAACATTTTTGCTCCAATAACGGCTTGCCTTTCATTTTTTCTGCCCTCACACCTCTTCCCAAAATGGTAATGCCAAACGGAAAATCTGAACCATAAATAACCTAATTCATGTCATACTTGCTCACGCCTCAATTCCCCATCAATTCCGGTATTACACGCTTTCCATGATCATCTATCTTCTAAATATAATCCCAAACAAGTCTCTAGCTCAACAGTCGCCCACTAAAGTTATGTTTCATAGGAATCTCTCCTACCAACACTTGCGTATCTTTGGATGTCTATGTTATCCTATCCATCTGACCACTCACAAATTCCAACCCCGACCTTCCCCGTGTGTGTTTCTGGGTTACCCTGCCAATCATCGTGGTTACTCGTGCTATAACTTATCAAGCCGTAAAGTTATTATTTCACGTCATGTCCTATTTGATGAGTCTCAATTTCCCTTTGCCTCCCTAAAATCGCCACCTCGGCATTCCTACGACTTCTTAGATGATGGCATGAACCCTCTTCTAATTCATCATTTACATAGTCTGCCGTCCCAGACCCCGGCACCCGTCTTCACCTCGAACAGTCTGGGACACACTGCCCACCCGGTTCTACCGATGGTGGCCCAGAACAGTCCGCCTTAGGGTGATTCCACATCCACCTCTCGGCAAACCAAGCATCGGCCAGCCGGTCCTGCCATTCCTCCTATTCTCGGTAGTGCCGCGGCACACACCCCTCCTAACCCGCGTCCCGAGACACACTCTCGGACCATGGAAACTCGTGCTATGCACAAATTCATAAACTTAAACGATTGTTTAACATGTCCGTTTTAGTTGTCCCTTCCCATGTCCCTTGAAATCCGGAGGATGCCTTGTCCGACCCTAATTGAAAAGCCGCAATGATTGACGAATATAATGCTCTTATTGATAATAAGACGTGGGACCTAGTACCCCGTCCACCTGATGCTAACATTATTCATTATATGTAGATTTTTAGACATAAAAAGAAATTTGATAGTTCTTTTTAGAGGTACAAGGCTCATCTTATAGGTGATGGCAGGTCTCAACAGGTGGGAGTGGACTGTGATGAAACATTTAGCCCGGTCGTAAAGCCCGTAACCATCCGGACTGTCCTTAGCATTGCTCTATCCAAGTCTTGGCACATTCATCAGCTTGATGTCAAGAATGCCTTCTTAAATGGGAATCTTCATGAAACGGTATATATACATCAGCCTATGGGTTTCAGGGATCCTACTCATCTGAATTATTTGAGTTTGTTGCGAAAATCGCTTTATGGACTGAAACAGGCTCCCCGAGTATGGTACCAGCGGTTCGCCGATTATGTCTCCTCTATCGGTTTTTCACATAGCAGATCCGATTATTCCCTATTCATCTACAACAAGGATACATACATGGCTTACCTATTATTATATGTTGATGACATCATCCTCACCACATAATCTGATCCTCTCCGTCGGTCCATCATGTCTCTCATTTCCTCTGAGTTTGCTATGAAGGATCTGTCCCCCCTGAGTTATTTCTTGGACATCTCTGTCACTCGACATTCTGGCGGTCTATTTCTGTGTCAGAAGAAGTACGCTGAAGAGATCCTTGACCGTGCATGCATGACATCTTGCAAACCATCCCACACGCCAGTAGACACCAATTCCAAGCTCATTGCTGATTCTGGCCCCCCATATTTAGACCTAACTCACTATCGTAGCCTGACTGGGGCCCTGCAGTACCTCACATTCACGAGACCTGACATATCCTATGTCGTGCAACAAATCTGCCTACACATGCACAATCCGACGGAAGCACACATGCATGCCCTCAAACGTATTTTACGATACGTCCAAGGTACACTTCACTTCGGATTACATCTATACATGTCCTCGCTCACTGGTCTCACTGCTTATTCTGATGCTGACTGTGGTGGATGTCCTGACACCTGACGCTCCACGTCTGGTTAGTGCATTTTCCTCGGAGATAACCTATTGTCTTGGTCTTCCAAAAGGCAACCTACACTATCCCGATCCAGTGTCGAAGCAGAGTACAGAGGTGTCGCCAATGTCGTCTCTGAGTCATGTTGGATCCGTAACCTTCTACTTGAGCTTCACTGCCCGATTCAAAAGGCAACACTGGTCTACTGCGATAATATTAGTGCGATATATCTTTCCGGCAATCCCGTCCAACATCTGCGCACTAAACACATTGAGATGGACATTCATCTCGTTCGCGAAAAAGTGGCTTGTGGTCAAGTTCGTGCCCTTCATGTTCCTTTCAGATATCAAATTGTCGACATCTTCACCAAAGGACTTCCGCGCATACTATTTGATGATTTTCGAGCCAGTCTCAGTGTTCGTGAACCTCCCGCTTCGACTGCGGGGGTGTAATAGAATATTTCCCGAATATTCTTTCATTAATTTATATCTCTTATTTTAGATAGAATTGTATTTCTATTGTAATTAAGTCTCATATTTTAAGTAGAATTATATTTCTTATTGTAATTAGATTGCTTAGTTACCTAGTTTAAATATTCTTGTACTACTATATATATTATACATTATTGATGAATACAATCAAACAACATATTCTTTTAGTTAATGATAAAGTACAATATGTACCAGAAAAGGATGAATTACAGTAAGCATATAGCTACTGTTAATAATGCTGCGTACTTAGTATTTTGCGTAATTGGGTAATGGTGCCAATGAGGAAGCCAGTTTGTTTAATACTCTTAATTAAATGGATAAAGATAGTTAGATAGGTACCAGACAATTTCCCCAAAAAAGGATTAGTCTCATAACAATTCTTTTACCTATATACAGAAGCAAATTTACAATGAATCAGCCATTTGAATCAAAATTATTGGGTTCAAATAAATTCGTATCTTATGTATTACATCCGCCCTTGCCATCTCCTTCCTTTAGGTTTCAAATTTATACTAGTTACAGACTAAGGGTATCAAATAGGCGAGCTAGGTAGGAGAGTTAAAATGAATCGAGTTAATAAACTAGTTACAATTTAATTCGTTCAAATGTTTATTAGGATTAACCGATTAAGATGAGTTGTATCAACCAGACTAAACAATGGATCGTAGCTAATTAATCCGCTCAACAAAAAATCACTTTGTCATTTATGTATTGTTTGTTTTATAATTTATTTAATCACCAAAATTGATTTTAAAGAATTTTTCTTTTCCTAGAGAGAAATAAGGTGCAGAGGAAAGAAAATACATACAAAATCTAAGTTTTCCAACTTGTCAATTTGGACTACCTTATAATATTATTGACTCATACTTTTAAAGTTTAGATGGCTTAATCTGGTTCGTGACCAATTTGATCCATGAATAGAAATATTTCAACTCAACCTGCCCCCTAACTTTGAGTGGATTGCACTTTTATGAACTAAATTCGACACATTTATTTACATCCAGAGTAAATGAATGAAAAGTGAAATCTAGGTAAAAATTTCACGGATATGTGAAAGAAATAATCTCTTGATTATTCTTATTAATGAAAGAGTATATATACAATTTACAATTTTCATAATAGGAAAATCCTATTCATATTCTAATCTCAAAACCTTATTCTACTTGTACAATAATTATACAATTATGATAAGTGTACAATTCTAATTTAATACAAAACCTATGTTACCTAATATACACCAAACCGTGATATACAAGTTATGTATATCACGGACTGCTACTATTTATCACACCCCCGCAGTCATAGCGGGCAGTCTTCGTACGCTGAGATTGTCCCTAAAATCTTCAAAAAGGGCCGAGGGAAGACCTTTGGTAAAGATGTCTGCAATTTGATACCTGGAAGGGACATTGCATACTCGTACTTGTCCACGAGCTACCTTTTCGGGAATAAAGTGGATATTCATCTCTATATGTTTAGTGCGTTGGTGTTGAACCGGATAACCAGAAAGGTAGATGACACTTATATTATCACAATAAACCAATGTAGCTTTCTGAATAGGCCAATGAATCTCTAAAAGAAGATTACATAACCAACAGGATTCAGAGACCACATTGGCTACCCCTCGATACTCTGCCTCTGCACTAGAGCGTGAAAATGTAGATTGACGCTTCGCAGACCATGAGACCGAGTTATTATCAAGAAACATACAATAGCCAGACGTGGAACGTCTGGTGTCTGGACATCCACCTCAATCAGCATTTATATACGAGACAAGTGTAGACGTCGATAAAGGATATAAATGTAAGCCATAGTCAAGTGACGTCTAACGGATTTAATCCAAGAGTGTGCATAGCTGCTTCAATGTCGGTCGGGGTGGGGCCTGCTGCATGATAGGCATGTGGAGGCCGGGGCCCAAGCATACCGGCTTACTGCCCCGACCTAGAATTATTGCGGAATCCACTGGCTAGGTCGAATTAGGCCGAGAAAACTGCTGGGCAACCCAATTTCTAGGGGCTAGAAACGCTGTAGCATAGGGGGTGTTGGGCCACTGCCCACTGGCCCAGGCCCACTGCCAAGGGGCCCATGGCTGAGACTAGTGGGATGGCGGGCCACTGCTGCCTGGCCGGGGTCCACTGCCATTATTCTTACCACTGCTACCACTGTCGGAACTTCCGTGTTTGCCAAGCTATTTTTGCCATTATTTATCTGAGTATTCTTGCCGCCACCGTGAGCACGGTGTTGGCCCGAATTATAAAAAAAAGTAGAGAATTAGTGGAGGACGTCATCATGACCACGGGACTAGCGCCGGTAGCCGCCTTTTTGGCCAAGCTGGCTTCTTCGAGCATAAGTATTGAACGAGCCTAATAAAATTAAGAAAGAGGACTGCTCTGTCGAAAAAGCGTGTCAACACCGTTATAGGCCTCAGATAGGCCTGCAACCATTTGTAGGACCAAATGATCATTTGTAATGGGCGCGCCACTGTTGCGGAGTTGGTCCACCAATTCATTCAACCTTTTGCAATAAGCTGAAATGTTCTTAAATCTTCCATGTTGACGTGGGAGAATTCTTGCTCAAGAGTAAAAACCCTAGAATTTTGATTATCTTGAAATATATCACGTATTCTATCCCAAGTAGCCTTCGCCATAGCGTCATGCTCAATAATCGTTTGCAATAGATCGGTAGTAAATCCGTTGAAGAACGGTAGCATCAAGGGTTGTCCATAATTTAGGATCATCCTCGGGTTTAGGCACCTCCGTATCAACAGGAGCCGCGGGGATAATGTGATGGAGGACTTGATGCGAGCGTGAACTTTGAACAGTTCAGCCCACGTCGCGTATTTGACGTTTTCTATTTCAAGAACGACATGGATGTGGTTCTTGATATTAGAAACAGTAAGGGCAGGGTGAAACGTCTTCTTAGCCATATTAGCAACGCAAGACGTGATGGAGGAATTTGGAAAAGAAATTTGGGAAGGGAATTTGCACGGAAACCGAGAGTAGTGGCTCGGATTTCAATGCACGAAAAAGAGAAATTTGGGAGAGAAATTTTTAACCTAGACTTCTGATACCATGGAAGAAATAATCCCTTGATTATTCTCATTAATGAAAGAGTATATATACAATTTACAATTTCCATAATAGGAAAATCCTATTCTATTCTACTACCAAAATCTTATTCTACTTGTACAATAATTATACAATTATGATAAGTGTACAATTCTAATTTAATACAAAACCTATGTTACCTAATATACACCAAACCGTGATATACAAGTTATGTATATCACGGACTGCTACTATTTATCAGTATGTTATTTGGACATTACTTTTTAATACGTATTCACTTTTTAAAATTCTTACACATCTATCCGCTTCAAAATAACTTCAGTTAAGTGGTGTCTAAATTACATATGACCGGAGCTCAGTCATTTCTGCTTACATGCAAAAATATATGAACTTCAAGCAAAAATAATTAAATTCGGTCATATATATCTAAATTCAGTCATATAAAACTTGAGACATTTTATATGAAGTTAGGCCTTATTAAACTTCGTTTCAAATATTATATTTCTGAAGTTGTTCCGACATATTGGGAGACAATTTCAGAAAAAGGGAGACGAGCTTTTGCAGATGATTTTGGGTCATGCATTCACATATATAAATGAAGCATGTTAAGTATTTCCGGATCAAGATAAATGAGGATCTTTTCAAAAGCTAATGTTATATTTGTTAGTTTCTATTTTTAAAGAAATGGAAGATGAATAGATACGTGTGTTGGTGGTGATGGTACATATGGTGAAAGCGTTGGTGACTTTAGATAGTACCTAAATAGTGAAAGAAGTAAGGTTAGTTTAATGAGTTGGCATGTCACGTGGCTACAATGGATTGGGTTAACTAAGCAAGGACAAATTTGAGCTACTTTAATGATGCTAGGGGTCACGACCCAAACCGGAGGGCCGTGACGGGCATCCGGACCCCACCCGTCGGGTACCGCTAATCG
The DNA here is from genome assembly GCA_029783415.1 of Anisodus acutangulus. Lineage (NCBI taxonomy): Eukaryota > Viridiplantae > Streptophyta > Magnoliopsida > Solanales > Solanaceae > Anisodus > Anisodus acutangulus. Next base: position 2,924,825 of record CM056504.1, read on the forward strand.
TACAACCAACTTCCTCCTTCACAATTGAATACGGACTAAGTTGAAAAAAATATTATAGAAAATCTTAACAAGAAATCCAATTTTCATATATACATACTCATACCAAGGCCGACAAGGCCACACATGACAACTAACCACATGACACTTGTCTACAAGCCTCTAAAGAATACATGACATTACAAGGACGGGACAGGACCCCGCCATACCCATATGTGGATGCAAAAATACTGTACCACGACCAACTGTAACTCTGAAACAAATAGAGTGCTTCAACATCAGTTGAACCAGCAACTTACTAGCGTGAACAGTCACCCTCTTTAACTGAACCTGCGGGCATGAAACGCAGCGTCCCCCGACAAAAGGAACGTCAGTACGACTGATGTACTGAGTATGTCATGCATGAATAATAGCATAACATGGATATAACAACAACTGAAACAGAAACAACCGACCAATAGTAAGTATCTCTGCCTAAATATCCTGCACAATGCGGTATACATGTACATCGGCCCCATTGGGCATCTTCCTTACCATAAGGTCTCTATAGGCATTATTTTACGTCGGCCTCTGTGGGCATAATAGGTCTAAATGTCATGCATAATGCGGCAAATATATATATATATATATTGGCCTTTAATCCGGCATCTTCCTTCATTAAGCCACACAGACTTTATCATTATCATATCTCAGGTGGTCTGCGTTTCCCGTCCCCAATATACGGTATTGGGTAAAACATGAATGCAATGCAAATGAAAATGAATGAATCACAATAAAATATCCTGAATGACATAATTTCCTTATATTTTCGGTTAACGCCGTACATATTAACATTTTTTCTGTATGCCTTAATAAGAATTTAGGAACATATTTAGACATACTTTTAACATAGGAATCAATAACATGAATATTCTTAACTACTAGGAGTAGAATAAATTATGAAACAATATCACAATTATATTTCATTACATGAAATATGTTAAAAGAAAGAAATAATTTGATTTAACGTACCTCAAATCCGCCAAATCCGCCTTTAACCAGTCCGTTATACCCAGAGATTTTAAGAAACAGTAACTTCAAACAAAGCTTAAGTGCTGCTCACTTTATTTGTTCTCAAAATGATGTCACATCCTAGTACTACTACTATTTCGTACCTTTTCCTTTTCCTTTTCCCTTTTCCTTTTCCTTTTCCTTTTCCCAAATCAAAAGACAAAGTGAATTGTTGAATAGAAATACACCGCCTATGTTTCTTTTTTTCCAATTCGTACAAAAGGGGGAAAAAAAAGGTTTGGAGGATTTTACAATGCATCACGATCTGCTCTCTTTTAAAGATATAATCAACTTAGTCATTAAATTCCATTAAATGACCCTCATCATTTTGTCTACTAACGTGACCACCTTAGGATTAATCTTAAAGCCTACACGTAATTGCTCCCACTAAGTCTTGTCCTCCTACCATACCAAAGATAATTAATTCTACAATTAATTAATTATACACACATAATTAATTTAGATCTCAATTCATTTAAATCTTAATAACTTATAAGATCTTTATATACTCAATGTCATAATTCTTGTAATATGATATTAGTTCATAACCTCTTTGGGGATATACAATTATTATTATGAATCCCCGTTGCCATACTTGTTAAATCAAAAATTATTTCGAGATCACATCCTTTTATATACTAATTTTCTTATTAGCATACGTAAATATAACATAAAGTTTTTCAACGCTCGGGTCTATTTACACACGCCTAGCGATTTACATACACTTAGCGACTCAAACTGTGACCCGAAAGTACGGGATGTTACATTAGGCCCTTAGGGGCATGCAATTACGGATTAGGAATTTTCACTAAGGGGGTACGAAAAATAAAAATGTAGTGCTTTAGATTAAAACTTAGAACCTTAGGAACCCCTAAATCACCGAGTCAATCTCTAATCTTGTATTTAGGGGATTCAAAATCCGAGGGGGTTCGCATGAACATCATCCCGCCCCTCTAAATCCGCATGTGGAGGCATGTATGGGATAGTATAACAAATGACAATATTAAACCTCTTTTAATAATAGAAGGACAAATATGACCATCTTCTACCGCGTTGCTTTTACTTGTCGATGACTCCCTGTTGTTGACCCAATAAAAACCAGCAACTTCTGCACTCAGAAATAACTGCTCTATCTATCAAGATAGAGGTAAGATATGTGTACACTCTACCCTCCTCAAATCCACTTTGTGAGATTTCACTCGATATGTTATTGTTGTTGTTGTACACAAGTTGTCTGCCCTATCCATTAAAGAATCAAGTTCCCAAACATGCACTATTCTTATACTTAGCAATAATAATGAAAAACAAAAGACAATCGATGCACAAATTTTTTTTAGTAACTAACATTGCAACTCTATGCACAAATTATTCAGCATTTCTACAGAGTCCAAGAAAGAGCAATATTTCAAGGGAGCATAGTGTAGGTAATTTATCCTAATGCAAATATTAATAACTGATTTACGGTTTAAATTCGTGACCATAGATTACATGAAGACAATATTATTATTACTCCAGAGAACTTTCATGCTTATTGTTTACATTTAGTAAGTCTAGCACAAACATCCATTTTCCTTTGGACAAGCATTTAGTTCTCCTAATTTGAATTAAAGATACAAACAAGTTAGTCCGGACATCACAATTAATTTTGAAGTAAAAATATATATTGAATTCTCATCAATGTTTACGATACTCAAGCTGATATTCTCGCTTCGTCAACCACCACTCTTCTCTCTAAGACGGAACTCTCTCCTACCGATATATTTTTACAATTAGTATTTAAATTTAAAAAATAGTCAATTTATACATTTTTCCTAGTGCTAAAAAGGCAAAAGAGGATGGGAGTGGGGTGTGGGGTGTGGAAAAAGATGGACGTGAAGATGCAAAAAGTAGGAAGGATTGAGCTACACATCCAAAAATAAAAAAGAAGGAATAAAACTAAAAGAGAAAGCAATAGCACTTGAGTAGAGACAATAATAAAATTTTGCAATAATAGGATTAAATAAAGAGTCCGTCAAAAATGGTAGGATTTAGTTATATTACTAAAAGATGACTTTGGGTAACCAGTCTACCTAGGTCCCATTATGATGAGACACAAAATTTTACTACTCCATTTTAAATGTCGTTTTAGAAAGAAAGAAAAAAGCATATTTTTTATTTTAGAAAATAAAGCTTGAATTAATTTTTAAAATTTTTTACTTTTAGTATTGAAAAGGTCAAAATGGTTAATAACACTCACTTTCCAATTAACTGTAGTAATAAAGTGAGATAATAAGAAATAAATAAGGTAAAGTTGGTAAATTACACTTAAAAAGTTATATGGTTTGTAGGATAAGAAATACAGTATAATCCTGGGATAAATTGCTAAAATATGTCATCTCATATTTGGTAAAATCTTTTGTTCTGAGTACTTTAGCACTTCTCTAATTACTTATATCATAATTATGATATTATTTTTGTATCAAATTTTATGTAGGATAACAATTTCGTGATTATTAGCCCCTGAAAAGGAACAAAAAATGACCCATAACTTTCTCTCAAGGTCTCTAAGAAAATTAAGGCTGAAATTGAAAATAAAAATTCATAACCTAACATATTTTGGTGTAGTGGATCTGGTCGCTAAAAAGCTCATCTCATCAAATTGTTGAAAAATAGGGGTGAGTGACTTCAGTGCTACTTGCTAAATAATAAATATATAGTACAAGCAGCACCCAGTATTAATTAAATTGAAAACCATTGTTCCAAAATCATAATCCACTGACTTTGCACTTTTATTGCTGCTAGATTTGGTATGAGAAATAAGGAGATTGTTTCATGCTCAAACATAAATCTTAGGCTACTTTTCGTCACTTCTTTTTCTGACTGTTAATATATTTTTTTGAACTCCTTTGCTCTTATTCTTACCCATTTCTAGGATGCTCTTCCCTTTAATATTTATTTTATTTATATATTTTTTTATTTAATCATTTGGTATCTAAAACGCATAATAATCTGATTAATTCTGTTGGATGCTATTGTAGTAAAGCAGTACGGGAAGTAAATAAATATTACAAGTGTTCGAAATGATAAACAAATAGGCAATGTTCAGAACTGCCGCAAGCTTGTTGAGTCTTGAATCTTGATAACCTGAAATCAAGAAACAACTAAATCTGGATGGTTACAACTGTTGTGTTGAGTAGAGTGATTGCACTCTGTCCTTAAGACAATATTGCCCCGTATATATGCTTTTACGTAGCGGGCAATAGTCTCTCAAGATAAAACAACACTTTAATCTCAACACTACAAAGCAAATAGGTTGAGTCTGACGAAGAAAACAAATACGAATCGACTTGCTGAAGAAATGGAAAAGGAATGAAGGGTTTCTGTTTTCGTCCAACGTTTGGACTGACTTTCTCTTATGTTTTGTCTTTGTGTATATAGTGTGTCTCTGTAGTGTATATCGTGTGTATATGTATATCTTTCCTCACTGTTAGTGCACCATTTTTCGTTGCTGTTAGTGCACTGTTTTTCGTGACTGAAATGTGCTGCTATTTTTGTGTATGTATGTATATCACAATTGAGCCAAAAGGCATCAATATATAGCATGGAGGAGGGACTCCTCAACTGCCACAAACACGGATGTTAATGGCATTAGTGAGGGCTATTAATGACATTAGAGAGGGTTGTTAATGGCCATTTAGAGAGGCTGATTTATGGTCATGAAGGAGGGTTGTTTATGGAGTAGTTAACAACCAAGTAATGGCTGGTTAATGCACCAAAAAATAGCCCAAACGGTAGGCAGAAAGTTTCTGCCTTCCGTCTTTCCCAAAATCAACTTTTCAGAAACTCTAGGGACCAAACTGTAAATATTAAGTAATTTGGGGTCCAAAAAGATAATATCAGAAAGTTCCCACAGCCCACAGCCCGGACGGGCCGGCGGCGGCGCACGTGTGGGCTTAGCCTTGAACACAAGCACATCTAGGTCCTCCCTCCTTTAAACACACGGGATATCAAACCCTTAACCACTTTAGAGACTTATAAAAAGAACAATTCTTTATTTTCCCACCGATGTGGTAGATTTGTCCCACATCATATTTTCATGCCTCAAACACCTTACTTCGTGGACCAATATCTCTTTCATTTCTCAACGAAATTTGACGATTCTTGACCCTACGGTCATCTACTCACTTAGTAGATTATGCATGTGAGAAGAGACAAAGCCTCCAACATGCGGAACACTAGTGTTTAATTCATTAAATATGAGTGGACGCACCTCCCCGCCAAAGGCAAGTTTCCAACAAATTCAACTGTGTTGTGTATGATCCATTAAGTGGGGAGCATTCTCTACTAAAGAATTCTCTATTCTCAAAAGTTAAACCGGGGATCAACAAAAATGATATTGTTGGATATAAAAGTGAATTCAAAATTTTAAACATAAACATTACTACATGCATTGCTTCTTTATTAGGAGTATAATGAATGTCAACTTAGTTTAACAAAATATTACTTATAATGAATGTCAACTTAATTAGTTTAACGAAATATCACTCCCTTTATTTCATTTTACGTACTATTTCCTCTTTAATCGGTGTAAAAAAAATGATAAACTCCTAATTTAAAATAATTTTAACTTTATCTTTAATTTAAAAAGAATATAAATGTTTATGATAATCAGAAGAAATCCTCATATGTAATTATATAAAGGGGACGTTGAAAAAATTTCAGCAAATAGTATGTAATAGAGTGTTACTATTTCTTAGTTTAAGGGGGAAAATCATATTTAAGCTTATAAATTTTAAATTATTTTAAAAAAAAAAATCATGTCTAACCCACCAATACAAAATAAAATGAGGGTGAAATGATCCTGAAGATTTACTTGCTATTTATTGGGATTGGGAAAGGAGTCGCGTGCATGAAGATTTAAAGATTGTTCTCTTAAGGTTGTCCCCATACGTTGAATTCTAAAGGGGAAAGTTCCGAAGTCGAAACACCCCAATCTGTATCAAAGGCCCCTTAGCCAGGTGGGGTGTAAATCAAAGAATATGCGTGAGTGACTGCCCTGCAAAAGAGAGGATCAACGGGACACGAACTCAGCAACAATCCTTGCAATATTTCAGCAAAGACTGTCACCCCACACAGATTCGAACCCGCAACGTCGGAGTGGTTGTACCCCAATCACATTGTCACTTACCAACTCGCATGTGCCCTAGGGGCACTACTATACTAATCCTATAAAGTTTTTTTCGATAAGAAGTGGTTCTCGTTTAAATGATACTTATATAATGTAAATTTGAAACTTATTAGTCCAATCAATGAATCTTGATACCGTTAAAAATAATTTTCAATTACATGCTTATAAACTTAAAGATAGAATCATAATTTAAAGCTTATGAATAATTTTAGTTTTTTTAAGTTATACTAAATTCTAATTTGTGCATATCCAATAAAATTTGTAAAATTAATATAAAATTAGATTAAAAAAAATTACGTGCAGTTGAACTCTCCATCACTGCCTATACTACATAAGTTTATCTAAAGTAAAAATAAGAATCTTCATTTACGGCTCAACTTGATTATTTAGTCCATTTTGCCAACTATACATATCCAATTCCTGTGATTATTTTAAATAATATATTTCAATCTTTTAAGTAGGACAAAAAGGGTGTAATAGAGAGAAAAGTTCATATTCTATCGAATGCAAAGAAATTAGTAATGATAATTCAAGGATTGAATTTAACATCGTAAATTGTGCAAAACATATATGAAGATATCAAAAAACTTCGGGATACCCATAATGTAGCTCGATTTTTTTAATTAGAAGGAACAAAAATTAATATAATCATCGTTTAGCTAATTTTTTGAAGACTTTAGTTGATGCATTTTTTTTAAAAGAATAATTTTCTATATGGCTTGTACATGAAATTTATGACTTTTATTCGGTTATTAAATGAATGAGAATGACCCGTCTTTCAGAAGAAAAAAAAAAGGAAACCGCCCACCAACGAGAAAGATCTAGAGAGAGTATCAATGCGATCGATTTTAATTATTTTATACAATAAATTAAAAAGATTCGGTCACTTTTTTCTTGCACATGTTTTACTCCATTATGAGTCATCAACTATTATTCTCTATATTTTATTTTTTTTTGGATATTCAGCTTTCTGCTTATATCAGACTATTTCTCAAGATAGTAATCCCGATCTCTTAGCATTATTATCAGTAAATTCTCTACATTTTTTTATATACTGTGAGAAATTTTTGCACGTCTAAATATTGGTAAATAATTATCTCGAATATTTACATTAAATTAATAAATTTATAATATTATATAATTTATTTTCATTAATATTTATTAATCAATATATATTTATATCTTATTAAATAACTTAATTACAATAAATTAATGTGGTTTGATGTAAATATACGTACGAATAAAATTTTACCATCAAACTTATTACTCATTTCTTTGCTTCACCAGTCAGATGTTTAATATAAATGCTTTTGTTACGATCACACTTTTAGGACTTGATTTTTAATATTATTTAATTTTAAACGAGAGAATATTAGCATTCTTAGACTTAAAATCTAACGTTTTGACTTAAATATTATTATTATTATTATTATATCTTTTTTTTTTTGCAGGGAAGACGTCTTTATTTAAGATAATAGACGTGGGTTCCACTTATAAAAAAAACATAGAAATATCAGAAGATAATTTGAGTGGACCAATGGTAATATACTATTGTTTTTATCAACGTAGGAAAAAGAAAGGAAGCATCTAGAATTAAAGATTCTCCATAAACTTTATTACTATTTCTTGAACTATATCATCATTATATTAATCTTTATCAGTTTAGTAATCACGGCTTTGTGTGACCAGCTAAACGCTTACGTACGATGAACTTTAGTCCTACATATTAGTTTAATTATTTAATTGTATTAACCCGTAAACGGGGAGTAGTTTCTTTTAATTTATTCAAATCTAGAATGAATACACTCTTTTCTTTACACATTGAATTTCTAAATTCATATATTCTAATGTATTATTTTTAAAATTTGGAAAATAGAATGCAGAGATTGCAAAAATACGTACTAGCAGAAGATTAAAATTAAATAGACATTTTGTGTGATGACCATAATGGAAGGCGGACCGACGAGGGGTCAACCAGAATGACCGATAAACTTCTGGATCTGCCCAATTTCTTAACAAGGTACACGTGATACCTTTGGCGAATATGAGATCGGAAATAAAGAACTTTATAAATCATATCAAAAGTGCGCAAAATACAAACTCTTTTTTGGGTCAATGATACCATAGCCCGAAGGACAAATATATGAGATATGTTGGGCCAAAGTGGACAATACGTATCATGAGTTTTGGATTGTGACAAATATGGTGTCAGAGCCGAATACTCGATGGGACAAATTATTAAACCTGAGCGAGAATGACAATCCCTCAACGGAGATGTATGTGATATCTATGATAGAGGGCGGACTAATGATGTCAAGTCAAAGAGAAGGGCTAGCAAGCTTCTAGACTGACAAACTTATGAAGTAGGGGTGTACATGACAATTGACACCTTAGGCGAATCTCTTATCTCAATAGAGAGGAAAGTGAAAAGTTATGTAAGACATAACACAAGTTTACATAATACATGTCTTACAACTTGATAATATCGTAGCTTAAGAGATAAATCTGTAAAATCAATTGGGTCAAACAGAAAATACGTTTTTTTTTAAGTAAGAAAATATGTTTCATTGGCTTGGCCGTGATTTTTTGATGTATAAGCCTTCAAGACATCATCAAAAAGTTTCACTTTGGCTTTTAATTGTTTTCCTTCTATTAGTACGTTAGAATGTATAATGTAATTGAAAGTCCACCGATATACACTGCCCAAACTATATTTTGTATATATTTTACCTTATTTGTAAAATTCTTGTATAAGTGCAATTATGGTAATAGTCTTGTATTAGAAAAATGTATTAGTCTTAGATTAGGAAAATGTAGATTTATTTTTCATAATTAAATATTATATCTCATGTATATATACTTCTTCATTAATGAAAATAATCAAGGGATTATTCTCTTTCATGGTATTAGTAGTTTAGGGCAAATTTTCCTTCTCCAATCATGTGCTTCCGCCGCCCTTACTACACCTTCGGCCGTCGGCCGACCAAAAACGCCCTTCAATATTTTTTTAAAATTATTTTTCTTTTTTCGTATCCCTAATTCTCCTCTTGTTCTTTCATTATGTCTACCTCAAAGAACATCTTTCATCTTCCCCTTGCAGTCTCCAACATCAAGAATAACATCCCTATTGTTCTTGAGATGGAAAACGTCCAATACACGACGTGGGCAAAACTATTTAAAGTTTATGCACGGTCTAATCGAGTCATTCATCACATCATCCCCTCGACAACATGCAAGGAGAATGTGCCTACCACCGATGATGACATATAGTTGTGGGAAACTCTTGATGCTATGGTACTTCAGTGGATTTATTCCACTATCTCTATGGACCTCTTGCAGACTATTATTGAACCCGACGCCACGGCCATGGACATTTGGATAGGCTGTGTGATATATTCCAGGATAATAAAAACTCCCGTGTCGTGACCCTTGAACAGGAATTCTCCCACATCAACATGGAGGATTTTCTGAATGTCTCGGCCTATTGTAAAAGGCTCAAGGAGTTGTCGGATCAACTCAAGAACGTTGGTGCGCCCGTCACGAATGATCATCTTGTTCTTCAGATCGTTGCAGGCCTATCTGAGGCTTATAATGGCTTTGGAACGCTTCTTCGTCAAAGTAATCATCTTCCACTGTTCTACCAAACACGTTCCATGCTCACATTAGAAGAGGCCGACTTGGCTAAAAAGGTGGTTACCGGTGCAAATTCTATCATGATGATGGCCACGTCTGATGACCCCCACTCATTCTCGAACAATTCTAGTCAAAATCGTAACAACGGTGGCGGTGGCGGTGGTAGTGGCAAGGGACGTGGTGGCAGTGGACCGGCTGGGCCGCAGCACCACTGGCTGCAACCTTGGGCCAATACATATTGGCCGTGGGGTTGGGCCAGTGGGCAGTGGCCCACGCCATAATTCTAGCCTTTACTCCCAATTGGGCCAGACCCAATTTCACCCAGAAGCAGTCGTCAACCCAGTAGTCACGGAATAGGCCCTGGTAGTAGGCTGGCCTACTTGGGCTTCAGCCTCAGCAGGCCTTCACTGCTGCGGGCCCAGCATCGATTCCGACGCCTACGGATATCAAGGCGGCAATACATACACTTGGTTTAAATCCTTCGGACACGAATTGGTACATGGACACCGGGGTCACCTCTCATATGACGTCTGCGTCAGGTAATCTCTCGCCTTATTTCAATTTGAGCAAAATTGTGGCGTTATTTTTGATAATGGCAATTCAATTCTTATTCGTGGTTATGGTCACACATTTATCTTCTCCGAACCCACCTTTAGCCTTGAAAAATGTCATTTATGCTCTTCACTTAATTAAAAATTTTAGTATATGTTCGAAAATTCACAACTCATAATTGGAGCTCTATTGACTTTGACCCTTTTGGATTTTTTGTGAAGAATTTCACGACGGAGATACCTCTAATGAGATGTAATAGTCAGAGAGAGCTTTATCCAATCACCACCACAACCACCACACTTCCACGAGTCAAGCCACACCATCAAAGTTTGCTGCTCTAGCACCTTCCTTATGACATGCTCGGTTGGGTCATCCGGGGGCGTATGTTATTTCTTATCTTAAAAATAATAATTTTATTGAATGTAATAGTACGCATAGTACTTGTCGCGCCCTATTTTGACCTGCTCGGGTCAAAGCGGAGCACAGACGTATGTGGTGATTCCTGGGTAAAATGATTGAGGAGTCGCCACCTAATTATCTTTTACGGTGAATTAGGACACCTACATATTAAACTAAGTGCTGCAATGTAAACTCCAATTTTAAGGTCTGCGAAACTAGCGAGATTCTAGGTAAGGGTTCTTTATTATCCTAAAGGGAAGGGGTTAGGCATCCTTTAAGATCCGCTAACTAGGATTATCAGTCAAACTCGAGGTTAATTATTGCTAGAAAAATGCATGTTTTACAAGTATAATAGATTAAAAGATGTTTGCAAATAATTGGTAAATGATGCATTTTTATACAAGTGCATTATTCGGATGAAAAAAAAGATACATGTAAAGTTTTGAAAAATATGCATTTGTGACAATAAATTATTTATACTATCAAAGAAGTAAAATTTTGGGAATCATTGAATTGTAAATTGACAAAAGATAAACTTATTGAGATGATTAATAAAGCGAATAAAAAATGACAAAAGTTGTTTTGAAAATCTTGAATCACGGCGTAGAGCCTAAAATAAATAACTAGCGAAGGGTTTCTAAGTTTGAATTCAGCCCAGAGCCTACAAATAAATAAGCTAGCGACGGGTTTCAAATCTTAAAGCTACCTATGAATTAATCTAAGTTTGCCTATTCTAAGCATTTCAATAGTTACATGCGTCACGATAAATAATATTACAATACAAAGCGGGATAAAGCTGAATTAAAGAAAGAAATAAAATAAATAAACAGGAATAATCGCCTTTATTTTACTTTAATCACCCTGCAAGCTGTCAAGAACAAGCGGTTAGAAACAGTTAAATACAAATAACTCCATCATCGCATTCAAAGCAGTGGATGTTTTGATCACGGAGACTCAGACTTAAATTTTGAAAAGAACATTCCAATCACGTCGTAAATTTGCAAACATATGACTAATGTAGTTTTATTTTGATTGCCTTGCCTACTAAGCGTGTTGGTCTCTCAGTGAAATAGAAAAGATCACTATAATCCGTGTCGTAGGCTGCGAATATATAACTTGTTGGTTATTTTAGTCACCTCGCCTACTAAACATGTTGATCTCGGATAAAAAGGTGTAAGTCTTCATCATTGCCCAGTTATATTTCCGTCTTTTCACTGTATGGAGGCCTCAAATCGGCGGATATTTTCATCGGCCAGTAGTATCGTGTTCAAATCAGCAAAAATTAAATCAAAGCGATGGCGATGGCGTAGCTTGATGGCGATAGCGATGCTTGATGCGATAGCGAGAAAAAAAAAAAAAGAAACGAAGGCAATTTCTGAAAAAGAAAAGCGCGATGTTTATTTTAAAGCAGTAAAACAATGATATCCGTGGGAAAGATATTTAAAGCGATAAATTGAAAAAAGCTTGATGTCTGAAGCAGGCAATGGCTGAAAGCGAAAAAGCGGCACTTTCGGCGGCGGTATGTTGTTCAAAGCAGTAAAACAATGATATCCGTCATAAGAAATTTAAAGCGATAAACTTAATAAAAACAATAATATATCCGTTGCACGGATGTCTAAAACGATTAAACTAAAAAAAGCGAAGCGAAAGCGAAAGAAAAGCGCGGCCTCGAATTCAATTTCGTTGGCCTTAATGCGATATTAATAAAGCGATAAAAGCGATTGCCAAAAAGCGAGCGTTGGCGATTTAAAATACCCGAGCCGAGTTACGAAAGTGGAAATATTCGTCGGGTCGCCCCGAGCCAGTCGATGATTCAAACCTAAATCGATTTGGCGCAATTTTGAGATAACCAAGAGCAAGAATACGAAATGCAAGAATTAGAAAATGTTCAAATCGGGTCAACGACCGGATCGATGATCAAACTCGAATCAGATTTCAACACCAATTCGGATAACGATAATAAGAAAATGAAATGCAAAATTAAGAAAATGTTACCCAATAGGTCGACCGATCCGGGTCGATGCGACCAGAATCGAAGAAATTCAACGAAATCGGATATTCACCAATTGAGGATAACCAACATCCGGGGAATATAAAGATGCAGAAGTGCGAAAATAATGCCGAAGGCAGTTGATTGACGAAGTCAGATCGATTCGACCAGAATCATATGTAATCGGAGAATCAAAGTGGAGAACAAACCTTTTGGACTTGATTCTTGAATAACAAAGGAAGACAAATGTTTGAAATCAAGAACACAACAAAGATTTATATATTGAATCGTTTTCCAAAAATCCTCGAAAAATCCTCCCTAAAATGAAGAACAATATATAGGTATTTATAGGTACTCACCCCAGCTCCAACCCCTCATGCCCTTTAAAGCAATTCAAATTTCAAAATAAAGAGGGGGAACAAAATCGATTTTTGGGGCGTGTTCTTGGGACATCGTTAGCGGTGTCGAGGGTAGGGTGGTGGCAATGGCGAAGTAGCGGGGTAGGGTGCGGCGATGTGGAGGTAGGGGCATAGGGGTGTCTGGCGACTTAGAGGGGGGTTAGGGTTTGTATATTTTTTGTTTTTGGTTTTGGTGTTTTTGGGTCTTTGGGGGAATTAAAAGGGAAGGGAATTGGGTATTGGGCGATCAGGGTGGGCTTTCGGTTGGGCACAGGTATTTGTTTTTGGGTTAGGAAAATAAAATGGGTGATGGGTTGGCCTTGGGCGAAAATGGGTTTAGTTTGGGTTGGGTAGGAATTGTTTTGGGTTAGGAAATAAAATGGGTGATGGGTTGGGCTTGGGCCGAAAATGGGTTTAGTTTGGGTTGGGTAGGAATTGTTTTGGGTTAGGAAATAAAAAATGGGTTATGGATTTAAAAAATATAAAAAGGGGTTTAATATTAAATATTATATATATATATTTTTGTAAAAGATGTGAATTATTTAAAATAACATAACGACGTGATAATAATAAAATATAATATTTGCGAAATGCTTAATGCTTAATAAAAGGGAAATGCGATGCAATTTTGCGAGAATAAAATAACATAGAATTTCGGATAACTTATGATTATTATAAAATATGCAAATGATATAATAAAATGTGAATAATAATAATAATAATAATAATAATGAGATATATACACACACACACACATATATATATATATATATACGCATGTATGTATATAGATTAAAATTGTTTTGAGGTGCTAAAAATAATTAAAACTGCAAAATAAATTGGAAAAGACGGGACAAAATTGGGTGTCAACAGTACTAATATTTGTCATTCTTGTCCGCTTGGAAAACATGTTAAGTTACCGTTTGTAGCCTCCAATTCTAGTACTTTGTTGCATTTTGATATTATTCATAGTGATTTGTGGACATCTTCCGTTTTAAGCTCTTTGGGCCACTGCTATTATGTGTTATTTTAGGATGTTTATTCTAATTTTTTGTGGACCTTTCCTTTATCTAAAAAGTCTCAAGTTTTTTTCACATTCTTAATGTTTAGAGCATTCATCCGTACCCAATTTGAACAAAAAATTAAAAACATTCAATGTGATAATGGAAGGGAATTTGTTAATGGGCCGTTTCGGGAGTTTCGTAACACTAATGGCATCTCTTTCCATTTTTCTTGCCCTCATACGTCATTACAAAATGGGAAATCCGAAAGAAAATTTTGTATCATTAATAATATTGTCTGAACCTTACTAGCCCATGCTTCATTACCACCATCCTTTTGGCATCATGCATTACAAATGACTATTTACCTCCTTAACATAGTCCCTAGCAAAGGGTTAGCATATCAATCTCCCCTTAAAATTCTTTATCATAAAGACCATTCGTATTCTCATCTTAGGGTGTTTGTGTTATTCACTTTTTCCGTCCACTACAATTAATAAACTTCAAGCACGTTCTACTGCTTGTGTATTTTTGGGTTATCCGTCTAATCATCGTGGTTACAAATATTTTGATTTATCTTCTAATAAAATCATAATTAGTCGCCATGTTATTTTTTATGAAACCCAATTTCCGTTTGCTAAATTGTATAATTTAGTGTCTAGTTCTTATAATTTTTTTGATGATGGGCTCTCATAGTGTATTCTCCAACAGTGGGCCCAACCTGTCCGTGATCCAATTCTACCAGTAGGCCCACTGCCTGCTGGCCCAAATGGTCTCGGTACAATTCCAGATTCTCGGCCAGAAGGCCCACTGCCTGCAGGCCCAATAAATTCTTTCCTAGCCCAATGTCTCATCCAGCAGGCCCACTGCCTGCTGGCCCAAATAATTGTCTCCCAAGTCCACTGTTTCGACGAGCAGGCCCACTGCCTGCTGGCCCAACCTCGTAGTCCATGCGTCCAGTTAATGGGCAGTCTTGCGCTGACCCGACACCTACCCAAATCCCGTCCAATTCTATCTCAAGTCAAGGGCCCGTTACTCGTAGCCAATGGGGTATTTTAAAACCAAAACGACATTTTAATCTTAATAGTAATGTCACTAAATCACCCTTACCTCGTAACCCAGTGTCTGTCCTTCATGACCTGAATTGGAAAATGGTCATGGATGATAAATATAATGCTCTTATTGAAAATAAGACGTGGGAGTTGGTTCCCCGTCTATCTGGTGTCAGTGTTATTCATTCTATGCTGATTTTTACTCATAAGAAAAAATCTGACGGTTGTTTTGAGAGGCATAAAGTTCGTCTTGTAAGTGATGGCAAAACTCAATAAGTTGGTGTGGATTGTGGAGAGACAGTTAGTTCGGTGGTCAAACCGACAACTATTCGCATTGTTCTCAGTCCGGTTGTTTTGAAAGCATGGACCATTCATCAGTTGGATGTGAAAAATTCTTTCTTACACTGTGATCTCAAGGAGACAGTATACATGTATCAGCTCTTAGGTTTCAAGAACCCTGATCATCCTAATCATGTCTGTTTGCTCAAGAAATCCTTGTATGGGCTTAGACATGCCCCACATGCTTGGTATAAAAAGTTTGCAGATTATGTGTCTACTATTGAGTTTTCTCACAGCATGTCTGATCATTCTCTGTTCATCTATCATTGTGGTACTTCTCTGGCATATATTCTGTTATATGTGGATGATATTATTGGCTGCCTCATCTGATAAACTGCCCAGTCTATCATATTTTTTCTCAGTTCCGAATTTGCTATGAAAGACTTGGGGCCCTTGAGTTATTTTTTAGGTATCGTAGTCACACGTCATGCATATGGTCTATTTTTATCACAGAGGAAGTATGCGGCTGAGATTATTGAGCGAGCTGGCATGTCATCTTGTAAGTCCTCTTCTACTCCGGTCGATACCAAATCGAAGCTGAGTGCTACTTCTAGCACACCTTACGAGGATCCCACCACTAACGCAATCTTGGAGGGGCTTTTCAGTATCTTACTTTCACGAGGCTTGATATTACTTATACAGTGCATCAAGTGTGTTTATTTATGCATGATCCAAGGGACAAACACATGCATGCTCTGAAACGCATTGTGCGATACTTACAGGGTACTGTTGATTATGGTTTGTATTTATATCCATCCTCCATCTCTACTCTCATGTCTTATACAAATGTTGATTGGGGTGGATGTCCAGATACCAGATGTTCTACATCTGGTTATTGTATATTTTTGTGATAACTTGATCTCCTGGTCGGCAAAACGCAAGGCTACTTTATCGCGATTCAGTGTGGAGGCCGATTATCGAGGGGTAGCCAATGTGGTGTCCGAGTCATGTTGGTTGCGTAATCTACTATTAGAGCTTCACTTTCCTATTCAGAAAGCTACCTTGGTCTACTGCGATAATGTTAGTGCTGTCTATCTCTCTGAGAATCCGGTCTAACATCAGCGCACTAAGCATATCGAAATGGATATTCACTTTGTTCGCGAAAAGGTAGCTCGTGGAAAAGTACGTGTCTTACATGTCCCTTCACGGTACCAAATTGCTGACATCTTTATTAAGGGTCTTCCCTTAGTTCCGTTTGAAGATTTTAGGGACAGTCTCAGCGTACGACAGCCGCCCGCTATGACTGCAGGGGTGTGAAAGTCCACCGATATACACAGCCCAAACCGTGTATATCACATAACCATATTTTGTATATATTTTTACCATATTTGTAGAACACTTGTACAAGTGTAATTATGGTAGTAGTCTTGTATTAGAAAAATGCATTAGTCTTGTATTAGAAAAAGATAGATTTATTTTTCATAATTAAAGATTATATCTCATATATATATATATATATATATATATATATATATATATATATATATATATATATATGAGATATATATATATATATATATATATATATATATATATATATATATATACCTCTTCATTAATGAAAATAATTAAAAAAATATTCTCTTTCAATAATGTTTCTCTGTCTTGTATATTGTCAATATATCCTACGTAACTCTCTGTTTGAACTACATGAAATGATGGGAGAAGTTGGGAAAAGGTGGCTCTTTGCTCGACTTCTATAACCAATATCCAAACAAAAAAAAATGATTTTGGTTTAAAAAATGGGACGTTTGAGATTAAAACATTTCCTTTTCCCCAATTCTTTAGTCAAAAGGGGAAAAAGTGACCTTTTTGACTCGCACAAATGGAAGAGGAAATAAATGTCCTTATATCTATGGATTGGATTAATTGAAAAGTCTATGCAAATGCCCATGTCATGGTTCAACTAGGACTTATTTAGCATGGAAATCAATTTGAAAATGATCCATTTGGACTTCTTTAACTTGGAAATTAATCAATTTGGAAAACTTGGGTCATAGATTTTCAGTTTGAGCTATACGACAAGCTAGCATGGCTTGAAAATATGTAAAGTAAATTATAATTTTGGATAGAACACTTCTTACCTCATGGCCAAAACTAGAGTATAGTTTATGAATTCCGCAAAAAATAACAGTTTTAGTCTAAATTTTATATTTATTAAATTTATTTAAAATATAAAAATTATTAATTTAAAACCTAGTACTTTCTGTATCTCAATTTATATGATGTAGTTTGACTCGACACGGAGTTTAAGAAATAAAATAAAATTTTCGAATCTTGTGGTGTAAAATAAATCAAAGATATTTATGTGGTTATAGATCATCTCATTAAGCGTAAAAGATAAAATTTAAAATTAAATTATTGTCCATATAAGAAAACGTGTCATTCCTTTTTACACTGACTAAAAAGAAAAATGTGTCATATAAATTGGGATAGAGAAAGTAGAACTAGAATTATGAACGCATAAGCTAGCATTAAGTTCTGATTGTGCCTCTGTATTACCTAAATCCACTTACAAGTAGAATGTAATAACAACCGCACACCATATATATTGAATTTTATATATGCCACTGATCACTACATCTACTTTTAAGCATACGATCTATTATCATCAAATGTTATAGTGAAATGGTAAGTATTTTTTAATTTTTTATCAAAGATTTCAAGTTCGAATCCAAAAATGAAGTCATTTTTAATAGAAAAATGTACCCCTTCAAAGTGAGACCTCCTCGACGAATCTAGAACACCAAAGTAACTCACATACACTAGAGTATCATACGCTGGGTAAAAAATAATAAAAATGTGTAAAATATTGGAATAATAAAAATGTGTAAAATGTTGGAACCTTCTATATCATTACTTAGCACAAGAATTAAAAAAGGAAAGAACTTGGGAGAACACTAAAAATAGGCAGTACTATAAAAGAAGTTACATGGAAGATCATTACTTGTTTGCATGTCATTATCAATCATTTCGTCGTTTTTAAGTTATACCTAACAACAATTAAATTATTTATTTGATTAAAAACGTGAGGAAAATTAAAATTTAAGTGTGTGTAAATTAATTGTTTGTGTCCATCTTCCAGGAACCAAACATTTGCAAATAAAAAAAAAATCCAAACGCGGTCTTCTTTGTCGGCTCAAAATATATTACCCTTGATTCATATTTTATTTACGTGATTTGCCATTTCACCATTTTGGCGTACGTTATTCCCTATGTTTTCGTTGACGTTAACTCGAAGTAGTTTATGTACGGTTTATTGATATTTTAAAGTTTAAACTGTTGTTTTAGTCCTTTAAAACATAGAAATAATTGCACATAGTTTACTTAGCTGTTTTGGTCAAGGGGTCATCTAGAAGGTCCATGATCCAAGACGGTGATTTAGATTTTAAGCCTTTAGGGAGCATTTGGTATGAAGGAAATTATTTTATCATTGATGTGAGTAAAATCAAAGCAATGATAGGATGGATGTGTTTACGAAACCAACTTAAATTGAGTTGAGGTGTCTAAATATATATTTTTAAAATTGAGTATTTACTTGTCAGTTGAGACTAAGTTAAGATATCTATCTATCTATGTGTTATACTTTTTATAAATAACGTAGTTTTTCATGAAAAATATCTTTTTAAAAAAAATAAGTGATTTTTTGGTTTTTTAAATCTATTTGACTACTAAGGAAAACAAAAATAGCAAGTCAAAATTGGCTCCTAATAAGTTATGCTAGTACTATAAAGATCGTTTCATAGAAGAGATAGGATGAGATTGAATTATTAATCTCATGGAATTGAAAGTAAATTCATGTTTGGTTGGTGGGATAACTCTTTTTATATTTCACTCAATTCCATTTACATGAGATAAAATGTGGGATAAGTTATCACACATAAATGGTGAAATTAGTTATCACACATAAATTCCTACCAAATAATAAGTACTATGTTTGGGAATTTAAAGTGTTGTTTTAGCACTTCAAAACAAAGAAATAAATGCACATAGTGTTACCTATGTGGTAGCTAGGCTCCACGGTCTAAAAGGTCCATGAGCTAATCTAAGAAGACGGTTAGCTGCATTGCAAGGTTGAGATTAAGATGGAGAATCAAGAGACATTTGAATTAGCTCGATAAAAGTAGTCAGTAAACATTAACCGCTAAAAAATATTTTTAAAGGCTGAGATTAATTTTATAAAGAGATGGTTATGTGTTTGAATACAGGTCTTGAACCTAGTAATAAATTAGTGTGTTTGATAAAAATAAGTTAGTGTGTTTGATGAAAATGTATTTATGAACACTTTTATTGTTAAAATGACTGAAATGTCTTTAAATTAATTTATAAGAAATATAAAACTCTTTTCATAAAAAAGGACAAATAATGAAAATAAAATAGAGATATTTCTAAAAGTTATGTTTTAGAAAGAATATTTAGAGATTAATAAATTAAGAATAAAAGATGCTTATAAACAGTAAAATAATAAATTAATAGTGATCAACTCATAACTTTTTAATAGAATATTTCCCGAATATTCTTCCATTAATTGTATTAATTGTATATCTCTTATTTTATGTAGAATTATAATCCTTTTGTAATTAGGTTGATTAGTTACCTAGTTTATATCAATGTAAATACTTTTGTAATACTATATATATTGTAAATCATTCATCAATAAAATCAAGGAACGTATTCTTTTATGGTATCAGTAGCCTAACCCTAAATCTCCCACCATAGCCAACGACTTCTTCTCTCGGCCACCCTTTCCCCAAACAGAACCCTAGTTTTTCCGACCATTCTCCCTCCCTATTCCTCATAAATTCCATCTTTCATGGCTGACAAAACCAAATTCCATCCTGCACTTGCAGTCAATAATATCAAAAACTTCATCCATGTCACCCTTGAGATGGAAAAGGGTCAATACTCCTTGTGGGCGGAGCTTTTTAATATCCATTATCGTGTTTACAAAGTTATCGACCACATCATCCTTCCTACACCGAAGTCCAGAGACCTCCCCTCGGCTTTGACTTCTGGTGATGCACTTTGGTCTCATTTGGACGCAACCGTCCTCAAGTGAATATACGACACGATCTCTAATGATCTGTTGCACACCATCATTGAGGCCGATGACACTGCCCGCTAAATGTGGAAACGTTTGGAAAGTATCTCCCACGACAACAAAACTCAACGAGTGTTATACCTTGAAAATCAGTTCAAGGACGTTCATCGTGATGATTTTCCAAATGTGTCTGCATATTGTCAAGAACTCAAGATGCTTGCCGACCAACTCTCCAACGTTGGCGCACCTGTCACTAATCAGCGCTTGGTTATGCAACGTATTGCAGGCTTGAACGAATCCTATGACGGCGTTGCCACCATCCTTCAACAATGCACGTTGTTACCATCGTTTTATGAGGCCCGTTCGAAGCTAATTCTTGATGAAACCCAAAAAATCAAGCGCAACACCACTCAGGCCAGCATTGTAAAGACTGCCCTCACCACCACTGTCGGGCCCTTCGCCGACGGCCGGGCCTCCAACTCCGACAGCCAGCACCGCCGACCGAAGGACCCACAGCAGTTCGAATCGACCCACAACAACCGCCGAGAGTGGCAGTCCGGCAAGGGCCGCGGATGAAATTCAAGCAACAACGGCGGCGGGAAGGGGCAGTTCCCGCTGGCAGGAAATAGTCAGTAGCGACCGCGACAGTGGCAACAACCTCTACTGTGGGTTGCCTATCCGTCATGGGCCGTGTGGGCCCACCATCATGGGACTCTCCTCCTTTCCCGTATCTGACATCCTCGTGGACTCCACCTCCGACTTGACAGGCCCAACCTGGCGTACTCGACGCACGTCCATAATAGGCCTACACAGTACATGCCCTCCCGCCCTCAACTTATGCACCAACTGACATTGAAGCAGCTATGAACACAATGTCACTCAACGCTCCAGATAAAAATTGGTATATGGACACATGTGCCACATCTCACATGACGGCATCACAAAGTACTCTCTCATCTCCAATTTGAGTAATTTAAATCAGAATATTATTATTAGTAGTGGACAAACATTCATATTCGCGATTTTGGTCATTCATCTTTATCCCTACCACATCCACCACCAATCTTAAAAAATATCTTCCATGCCCCTAAACTCATTAAGAATCTAATCTCTATGCGATGTTTCACAACTGATAATAATGTTTCCATTGACTTTGATCATTTTGTTTTTTCTGTGAAGAATTTTACAACAGGGAGACGAATAATGAGATATGACAGCACCAGAGATCTCTACCCTATTTCAAACGCCGTCAAAAATCCAGCCTCAGTTTCATCAATCTTTGCTGCTCTTTCGTCTTCCTTATGGCACTATAGATTAGGACATCCAGAAGCTTCTGTTTTACGCTACCTTAGGAACAATAATTTTATCAATTGCAATTGTATTTCTAAGACTTCTATATGTGAATCATGTGTTTTTGGGAAACAAGTTAAATTACCATTTTATACATCCACAAATTATACTTTAATGCCTTTCGATATCATACATAGCGATTTATGGACTTCCCTTATTTTAAGTACGGATGGCCATCGATATTATGTGTTGTTTTTGGACGATTATTCAATTTTTCTATGGACTTTTCCAATTGACAATAAATCCCAGGCCTACCCTATTTTTTCCCTCATTTAGTGCTTTCGAAAAAACACAATTTGAAAAGAGCATTAAATGTTTTCAATGTGAAAATGCAAAGAATTCGATAATAACCAATTCAAATAGTTTTGCTCCAAAAATGGTTTTACCTTTCGTTTTTTCATGCCCTCACACCTCCTCCCAAAATGGTAAAGCCGAACGGAAAATCCAAACCATAAACAACTTAATTTGTGCCCTACTTGAGCACGCCTCAATTTCCCTTCAATTCTGGCATTACACACTCTCCATGACCACCTATCTCCTAAATATAATCTCAAACAAGTCTCTAGCTCAACGGTCGCCCACTCAAGTTTTGTTTCGTAGGAACCCCTCCTACCAACACTTGCGTATTTTTGGATGTCTCTGTTATTCTCTCCATCCGACCATTTACAAACACTAACCCCTGTCTTTCCCGTGTGTGTTTCTGGGTTACCCCGCTAATCATCGTGGTTACTTATGCTATGACTTGTTAAGCCGTAAAATTATTATTTCACGTCACGTCCTATTTGATGAGCCTCAATTCCCCTTTGCCTCCATAAACTCGCACCTCGACATTCTTATGAATTCCTAGATGATGGTCTGAACCCCCTTCTAATTCATCATTTATATAGTCCGTCGTCCAAGACCCCGGCACCCACACCGCTGCCCACCCAGTTCTGTCGACGGTGACCTAGAACAACCCGTCTTAGGGTTATTCTGCAGCCACCTCTCAGAAAACTGAGCCACGGCCAGCCGATTCTGCCACCCCAGCCCTTTCTCCTATTCCCGATAGTCCCGCGACATCCATCCTCCTCCCATCCCGCGTCTCGAGACACGCTCTCGGACAATGGAAACATGTTCCATGCACGAAATTTCTAAACCTAAACGATTGTTTAACCTATCCATTTCAGTTGTCGCTTCCCTTGTCCCTCGAAATTCGAAGGATGGT
Source organism: Anisodus acutangulus (assembly GCA_029783415.1). Classification (NCBI taxonomy): domain Eukaryota; kingdom Viridiplantae; phylum Streptophyta; class Magnoliopsida; order Solanales; family Solanaceae; genus Anisodus; species Anisodus acutangulus. The sequence continues at coordinate 2,947,998 of CM056504.1, forward strand.
TTGTCCGACCCAAATTGGAAAGTCGCAATGATTGACGAATATAATGCTCTTGTTGATAATAAGAGGTGAGACCTCGTACCCCATCCGCCTGATGCTAACATTATTCATTCTATGTGAATTTTTAGACATAAAAATAAATTTGATGGTTCTTTTGAGAGGCACAAGGCTCGTCTTGTAGGTGATGGCAGGTCTCAACATGTAGGAGTAGACTGTGATGAAACGTTCAGCCCAGTCGTAAAGCCCACAACAATCCAGACCGTCCTCAGCATTGCCCTATCCAAGTCTTGACTCATTCATCAGTTTGATGTCCAGAATGCCTTCTTACATGAGAATCTTCATGAAACGGTATATATGCATCATCCTATGGGTTTCAGGGATCATATTCATCCAGATTATGTATGTCTATTGCGGAAATCGCTCTATGGACTAAAACATGCTCCTCGAGCATGGTATCAACGATTCACCGATTATGTCTCCTCTATATGTTGATGACATCATCTTCACCACATCATCTGATGCTCTCCGCCGGTTCATATGTCTCTCATTTCCTCTGAGTTTGCTATGAAGGATCTGGACCCACTGAGTTATTTCTTGGGCATCTCTGTCACTCGATATTCTGGCGGCCTATTTTCGTGTCAGAAGAAATACGCTGAAGAGATCATTGACCGTGCAGGCATGACATCTTGCAAATCATCCCACACGTCAGTAGACACCAATTTCAAGCTCAGCGCTGATTCCGACCCTCCTTATTCAGACCCGACTCACTATCGTAACCTGGATGGGGCCCTGCAGTACCTCACATTCACGAGACCAAACATATCATATGTCGTGCAACAAATCTGCTTGCACATGCATAATTCGACAGAAGCACACATGTATGCCCTCAAACGTATTTTAGGATACGTCCAAGGCACAATTCACATTGGATTACATCTATACATGTCCTCGCACACTGGTCTCACTGCTTATTCTGATGTTGACTGGTGTGGATTTCCTGACACCAGACGCTCCACATCTGGTTACTGTGTTTTTCTTGGAGATAACCTATTGTCTTGGTCTTCCAAAAGGCAACCTACACTATCCCAATCTAGTGCCGAAGCAGAGTACAGAGTTGTCGCCAACATCGTCTATGAGTCTTGTTGGATCCGTAACCTTTTACTTGAGCTTCACTGCCCGATTCCAAAGGCAACACTAGTCTACTACGACAATATTAGTGCGATATATCTTTCCGGCATTCCACCCAACATCAACGCACTAAACACATTGAGATGAACATTCATTTCATTCGCGAAAAAGTGGCTCGTGGTCAAGTTCTTGTCTTTCATGTTCCTTCCAGATATCAGATTGCCGACATCTTCACCAAAGGACTTTCGCGCATACTATTTGATAATTTTCGAGTCAGTCTCAGTGTTCATGAACCTCCCGCTTCGACTGCGGGGTGTAATAGAATATGTTTTTAATATTCTTTCATTAATTGTATTAATTGTATATCTCCTATTGTAGGTAGAATTATAATTATTTTGTAATTAGGTTGATTAGTTACCTAGTTTATAACAAGGTAAATACTTTTGTAATACTATATATATTGTAGATCATTTATCAATAAAATCAAAGAATATATTTCTTACTTTTAATTAATTTTAACTCATAAATACTTTTAATGTTTAATGCACAAATAAGCTAAAATATATTTATATTATAAATTAATTTTATCAACTTATAAATTTAGCTAAATATTATTTAAGTCCTTTGATTCTCGAGCGCTTGATTATTTAGTGGTTAGCAACTAGCAAGTGAAGCGTATAAGTCAATTCAGACAGATGAAATAAGCAATTTCTTGTATAGTGTTCCAAGTCTATCCAACGAGTAAGAAAATAATAGCAAGTCAAAATGGCTCCTAATATATGATCGTGCCTATGTCATACTTTAAGGGATGGTTTGGTTCATAGATAAAATTATATTGGGATATTATGCCTGAATTATAATATAAAGAATATTAATAATCACTAGATTATTAAGTTCATACATCTTTTATGAAATGTTTATTTTATGTTTTGTCAACGACGAATCTTTGATTCATTTGATTGAAAATGAGATAGATTGTGCATAATGTTTGTTAGTCTTTGCGTTTGGTTATAAATTTCAATTATTTTTCATTTTATTTAAAATTTATGAAGTTAAAAATGAAGTTGTGTTTGGTTATACATTTTACAAAAAATATTTAAAATAATATTCATGTTTAAATATACTTAAGTACAACTTCAAAAGTGAAAAGTGAGTTAGAAAATAGTGAAAACAGATTATAAATTATTTTTCAAATTTGAAATACAACTTCAAGTTAGATTTGGAATTTTCACGATCAAACACTAATTTTCGAATAAAGGGAGACACTATTCGGGGAAAAAGTGAATAATTTCCATGGTCAAAGGGTCCTTAGACCTTACTTATTTGCACAAGGTTGAAATTTTAATTATTCAGATTTCAGTCATTCAATGTTTTTATTCTTTAGGTCTGAATTTTAATTATTCAAATCTCAAAAAAGTTAATTGTGTAATTTTTATTTTACAATCACTTAATGTATTTAAATAAATTTGAATGATTAAGACCTATATTAAAATTTTAATATAAGATGTTATTCATTCATTTTCACTGCTAACCACTAATACCACCGTCGCCTCCCCACCATTATTAACAATCATTACATTTGTCAACACTCACCATTATCGACTATCATCACCTAGTATACACCACCCATAATCACCATTTTCAAGCACAATTACTATCTCCTACAAGCGCCATAGACAATTTTTATTACCATTAGTCACCCAATCATCACTATTAACCACCAAATAATCATAAATTATTACTAATAATCACTACTATCATATACCACTATAGTTGCCAACTAGCATTTTTGACCACTACAACTATTAGTTATTATTATCATCGACTTCAATTATCAATTGCCGCTATCAACTACTATAATCAATTACCAACGTTAATCACAACTGTCAGTGACCATCATAACCTCAAGTTATTTACTTACAAACATCACCTCCAGACGACACTCACAATCATCACCATGGGTAATTACCACCACCAATTAAACATACTTCCTTTAATATTTTATTAATTAATTAGTATTTTATTTAAATTTATATTATTGATTTTTAAATAAAAATAAGTTTCACATATTCATATATGTGAAAAAACAAATAGTCATAACTTTTAGCATTTAATTCTTAATACAACTACAACAATGTATTAGTGAGCCCCTCAAGTGAAGTTTGGGAAGGGTGGGTTGTACACATATCTTATTACTATCAGACAAATAGACTGTTTCTAATAGACAACGACTCAAGAAAAGCGTTTTCAGAAACAGATTTGACAAATACAAAAATAAAAGCTATAGTGAAAATATTATAAAAAAATTTACTGACAAACATAATAAAGATAACTCAAGTAAAAAAGATAACAACAGTAACACAATTCAAGAATAAGACAATAATAGAATACTAATAGTGATCCTGAGAGCAAATAAGGTATTTTTAAGCTAAAAGCTTACTCTCCCACATGAAAGAGAGAAATCACTCGACTACCTACTAATCCTCTACTCTGATCCTCGACCTCTATATTTTTCTATCTAGGATCGTATCCTCGGTAAACTGAAGATGTGTCATATTATGTCTAATCATCTCTCCCAATTTTTTCTTAGTTTACCTCTAACTCTCTTTGGACATATCACTGTCGACATCTGTGCTCCTCCTCTTTATATGTTGAACCATCTTAACCCGCTTCCCGCATTTTGTCCCACTTTACTTCTTATATCTTTGTTTCTAACTATCTCTTTTAGTGTGTCACACATCCATCTAAGCATATTCATTTCTATCACATTCATCTTTTGAACTAATAAATTGGTGAGTGATCAATATTCTGTCCCATAAAACATATACTTATCTAAGAACTAATCTATTTTTAGCATTTAAATCTTAATATAATATTTAATATTTAAATATGTATTCAAACTCAAATACCTTAATTTTAATATCTTAATATTTATAACAACAAATAATCATTTCACTTTACTCTTATCTCTCACCGCGTAAAGAATATTCTGAACTGACAATGGAAAAGAGGATGACCAAATAAACTATGACTAGGAATAGACACTCCCCACGTGTTGCCAACAAACTGTGGTCTACACAATATTGGTGGAAGGGTAGTTCTAAGTAGTTAACATACAAGAATATTTCCATATTATTATATATTTTTTACAAACTAGGTAATGTTGAAGTGTATGACAATTTCATATAAAAACTTAACATGTTAAAGAAAATATATTTTTAATATTTGATTAAATTCTCAACACGCCCCATCACATGTTGATCTAATTTTTTCATGGTCCAAGCATGTGAAAATTCTTTTTGATAATGGGTGGCGGTGAGAATTCGATCTCATGACTTTTGCCTAGCTATGATACCATGTTGAAATGTGTGAGCATCTCATCTAAAATTTTAAGCTGTTAGAGAGAGCACACTTTTAATATTTGATTATATTCAGTAAAAGAATATATTTTTTGATGCTTATTGATGAATGATTTATAATATATATAAGGTTACAAGAATATTTACTTTGATACAAACTAGATAACTAATTAATCTAATTAGAAAAATATTATACTTCTACCTAAAATAGAAGATATACAATTAATACAATTAATGAAAAAATATTGGAAAAATATTCTATTACACCCCCACAGTCAAAGGGGGAGGTTCACGAATACTGAGACTGACTTAAAAATTATCAAATAGTATGCGCAGAAGTCCTTTGGTGAAGATGTCGCCAATCTGATATCTGAAAGGAACATGAAGGACATGAACTTGACCACGAGCCACTTTTTCGCCAACGAAATGAATGTCCATCTCAATGTGTTTAGTGCGCGGATGTTGGACGGGATACCGAAAAGATATATGGCACTAATATTATCTCAGTAGACCAGTGTTGCTTTTTGAATCGGGCAGTGAAGCTCAAGTAGAAGGTTACAGATCCAACAAGACTCAGAGACGACGTTGATGACACCTCTGTACTCTGCTTCTGCACTGGATTGAGATAGTGTAGGTTGCCTTTTGGAAGACCAAGAAAATAGGTTATCTCCGAGGAAAATGCAACAACCAGACGTGGAGCGTCGGGTGTCAGGACATCCACCCCATTCAGCATCAGAATAAGCAGTGAGACCAGTGAGCGAAGACCTGTATAGATGTAATCCGAAGTGAAGTGTACCTTGGACGTATCGTAAAATACATTTGAGGGTATGCATGTGTGCTTCCATTGGATTGTGCATGTGCAAGCAGATTTGTTGCACGTCATAGGATATGTTTGGTCTCGTGAATGTGAGGTACTACAGGGCCCCAAAAATGCTACGATAGTGAGTCATGTCTGAATATAAATGATCGAAATTAGCGCTGAGCTTAGAATTGGTGTCTACGGGCATGTGGAATGGTTTGCAATATGTCATGCATGCACGGTCAATGATCTCTTCGGCGTACTTCTTCTGCCGCCAGAATGTCGAGTGATAGAGATGCCCAAGAAATAACTCAAGGGCCCTAGATCTTTCATAGTAAACTCAAAGGAAATGAGAGACATAATAGACCGGTGGAGAGCACCAGATGATGTGGTGAGGAAAATGTGATCAACATATAATAATAGGTAAGCCATATATGTACCCTTGTTGTAGATGAACAGAAAATGATCGGATCTGTTGTGTGAAAAACCGATAGATGAGACATAATCGGTGAATCGTTGGTACCATGCTCGATGAGCATGTTTCAGTCCATAGAGCGATTTCCGAAACAAACACACATAATCCGGATGAATAGGATCCCTGAAACTCATAGGCAGATGTATATATACCGTTACATGAAGATCCACACGTAAGAAGACATTCTTGACATCAAGCTGGTGAACGGGCCAAGACTTAGGTATGGCAATACTGAGGACGGTCCGGATGGTTGCGGGCTTTACTACCGGGCTGAACGTTTCATCACAGTCCACTCCCACCTGTTGAGACCTGTCATCACCTACAATATGAGCCTTGTACCTCTCAAAAGAGCCATCAGATTTCTTTTTATGTCTAAAAATCCACATAGAACGAATAATATTAGCATCAGGTGGATGAGGTACTATGTCCCACGTCTTATTATCAATACGAGCATTATATTCGTTAATCATTACAACTTTACAATTAGGGTCGGACAAGGCATCATTCGAATTATGAGGGACATGAGAATGGACAATTAAAATGGAAAGGTTAAACAGACGTTTAGGTTTATGAATTCCGTGCATGGCACGAGTTTCCATGGTCCGAGAGTGTGTCTCGTGATTCAGGACGGGATGGGACGGGGGGGGAGAGGGTTTGCCACGGGACTATCGGGAAGAAGAGGAAGGGTAGGGTGACGATATTAGCTGGCCGAACCTCGGTTTGCCAGGAGACGGCTGCGGAATCACCCGCATGAGGGCTGTCCTGGGCCACCATCGACATAATCGAGTGGGCAGCTAGTCCCGGACTAGCCGAGGTGGTGGTGAGTGCCGGGGTCTGGGATGGCGGACTATGTAAATGGTGAATTAGAAGAGGGTTTAGACCATCATCTAGGAAGTCATAGGAATGTCGATGTGGCGAGTGTAGAGAGGCAAATGGGAATTGAGACTCATCAAATAGGACATGACGTGAAATAATAATTTTATGGTTTGACAAGTCATAGCACGAGTAACCACAATGATTGGCAGGGTAACTCAGAAATACACACGAGGAAGACCGGGTTGGAGTTTGTGAGTGGTCAGATGGAGAGTGTAGCAAAGACATCTAAAAATACGCAAATGTTGGTAGGAGGGGTTCCTACGAAATAGAACTTGGGTGGACATCCGTTGACCTAGAGACTTGTTTGGGATTATATTTAGGAGATATGTGGATATGGAGAGTATGTAATGCCAGAATTGAGGGGGAATTGAGGCGTGAGCAAGTAGGGCACGAATGAGGTTGTTTATGGTTCAGATTTTTCGTTCGGCTTTACCATTTTGGGAGGATGTGTGAGGGCAAGAAAATCGAAAGGTAAGACCGTTTTTGGAGCAAAAATGTTTAAATTGGTTATTATCAAATTTCCTGCCATTGTCACATTGAAAATATTTAATGCTTTTTTCAAATTGTGTTTTTACGAAAATACTAAATGAAGAAAAAATGGGGTAGACTTGAGATTTATTTCCAATTGGAAAATTCCATAGAAGATTGGAATAATCGTCTGAAAACAACACATAATATCGATGGCCAGCCGTACTCAAAATAGGGGATGTCCACAAATCACTATGTATGATATCGAAAGGCATTAAAGTATGATTTGTGGATGCAGAAAATGAGAATTTGATATGTTTCCCAAAAAAGCAATAGTCACATAGAGGAGTCTTAGAAATACAGTTGTAATAAATAAAATTATTTTTCCTAAGAGAGCGTAAAACAAAGTCTCCCGGATGTCCTAATCTAGAATGTCATAGCGAAGACGAAAGAGCAACAAAGGTTGATGGAACTGAGGTTGGATTGTTGACGACGTTTGAAATATGGTAGAGATCTCCGATGCTGTCACATCTCATTATTCGTCTCCCTGTCGTAAAATTATTTACAGTAAAACCAAAATGATCATAGTCAAGGAAAACTCAATTGTCATTTGTAAAATATCGCACATAGATTAGATTCTTAATGAGTTTATGGGCATAAATGACATTTTTAAGATTAATGGTGGGGATAAGGAGGAATGACCATAACCACGGATGAGAATGTCTTGTCCACTACCAACAATAATATTTCGATTTAAATTACTCAAATTAGAATAAGACGAGAGAGTACCTTGTGATGCCGTCATGTGAGATGTGGTGCCTATGTCCATATACTAATTTTCGTCTAGAGTCGGTGCATAAGTCGATGGCGGGGGGCCCTGTGCTGTGTAGGCATGTTATGGATGTGGGACAAGTATGCCAGGTTGGGCATGTCGGTTCTGAGGTGGAGTCCACGAGGATGTCGGATTCGGGCAAGGAAGAGAGACCCATAATGGTAGGGCCCACCCGACCCACAATGGGTAGGCAACCCACGACGGAGACTGTTGCCACTGCTGCGGTCGCTGCTGGCTGTTTCCGGGCGGTGGGGACTGCCACTTCCCGATGTCGTTGTTGCCGACATTTCTTTCGCCGCAGCCCTTGACAGACTACATGCTTCGGTAGTTGTTACGGGAGGAAACAGACTGTTGCGGGTCTTCTGACCGACCGTTCTGGTTGCCGGAATGGGAGGCCCTCCCATCGGCGGAGGGCCCGACGGTGGTGGTGAGGGCGGCGTCGACAATGCTTGCCCGAGTGGTTCTGTGTTTGATTTTTTGGGTTTCCTCAAGGACGAGCTTCGAACGGGCCTCATAAAATGGAGGCAACGACGTGCATTGCTGAAGGATGTTGGCAATGCCGTCATAGGATTCGTTCAAACGTATACTAAGTTGAATGACTAATCGTTGATTAGTGACTGGTGCGCCGACGTTGGAGCGTTGGTCGGCAAACATCTTGAGATTGACAATATGCAGACATGTTTGGGAATTCATCCCGATGAACGTCCTTGAATTGATTTTCAAGGTATAACACTCGTTGAGTTTGTTTGTCGTGGAAAATACGTTTCAAACGTTCCCACGTTTGGCGGGCATTGGCATCGGTCTCAATGATGGTGTGCAACAGATTATTAGATATCGTGCAGTATATCCACTAGAGGACGGCTGCGTTCAAACGAGACCAGAGTGCATCATCAGAAGTCGAAGCCAATGGTATGTCCGTGGACTTCAGCGTAAGAGGGATGATGTGGTCGATAACTTCGTAAACACTATAACGGATCTTAAAAAGCTCCACCCACGAAAAGTATTGACCCTTTTCCATCTCAAGAGTCACATGGATGAAGTTTTTAATGTTGTTTACGGCAAGTGCAGGATGTAATTTGGTTTTGTCAGCCATGGAAGAGGAAATTTAGAAGGAAGAGTGAGGGGGAATGACCGAAAAACTAGGGTTCGGTCGTGGGGAAAAGAGGGGTTGGGCGGCCGAGAGAGGTTGGCGTCTAGGGTTCCGATCGTGGGCTAGGTGCCGTTGTGGGAAAAAAGTGGCGGCCGAGAAGGTGTATCGGCGGCTAGGGTATGATTTGTAGTTTTAGGCTACTGATACCATAAAAGAATATGTTCCTTGATGTTTATTGATGAATGATTTACAATATATATAAAGTTACAAGAATATTTACTTTGATACAAATTAGGTAACTAATTAACATAATTACAAAATGATTATAATTCTACATAAATAGGAGATATACAATTCATAAAAAAATATTGAGAAATATTATATTATTCAGGTTAATTTACATTTCGATTGTAATTAGAATAATTAATTATCTAATTTATAACTATATAAATAATTATTTAACACTATATATATTTTACGGAATAACTAATGATACGAGAATATTCTTGTAATATTAAATAAATCTCCAAGAAACTAATCTTCTTTCTTTTATATTATTGTTCAAGTCATAGATTTGACTATATAACAACCACCAAAAACACTCAAAAGATTTTCATTTCTTCAATCATATCATATCGTAAGACACAGGGCCCCTTTCTTTTCTCTTATCTTTGTATTTAGCACAACAACAAAAGTCTCTCTGAAGAAAATAATCTTGAATTCATCAAAAAGATTAAGGTTTGTGATCTTTCTCAACTTTCTTTGTTGGGTTCTTGAATTCTTGTAACATAGGTAGAGGTAAGGTTTACAATATACCCTCCACAAACTCCATTTGTGTGATTACACTGGGTATGTTGTTGTTGTCGTTGTCGTTGTATTAGTAGTAGCTAGTTTTTGATTTTGTATGGTGTTTTGATTAGTCTAAGTAGTGATTAATTAGTTATTAGATGTAAGATTCTGACTTTGTAATATACCATCTCATTTGATTCTTGTTTGTTTATCTCCCTTTCTTTCTTTTCTTTTCTTTGTTGGGTTCCTTTAATCTTGTTTTTGTTTGACTATTAGTAGCAGCTGCTATTTGATTTTGTATGGAGTTTTGATTAGTATTATTAGTGATTAATTATCTACTATATGCAAGCTTTTGACTTTGTTTATGGTTTAAGTTTCTGTTTGGCCTGTTTTAATCTTGAAAATCAAAGATTTGTTCTTTGCTTTTTGAATGGAATTTTTTCTGTGAGTTTTGTATATATGAAGCTGATTATTTGAAGTTTCTCTTTTTTACTTTTTGGCCTCTCTACCTACCTTGGTAGGGGTAAAGTCTACGCTCTACGCTCCCCAGACCCCACGTTGTGTGATTTGAATGTGGTTGTTGTTGTTGTTGGTTTGTGGGCAGAGGCAGATCCATGATTTGAATTTTATGGGTTCAAGTTTGAATTTTTATCACAATCTATTTGATTTTTAATGGAGTTTTGATTAATTAGTCTAAGTACTGATTAATCATCTATTGAATGCAAGTTAGTTTATGGTTTTTAATTAAGTTTCTGTGTTAATCTTGAAATCAGAGGTTTGTCCTTTGTTTACAGTCTTGAATTAAAATTTTCTGTGACTTCTATATGTATGAAGTTGATAAATTGAAGTTTATCTTATTTTTCCTTTTTTGGTCTGTGGGCGGATTCAGATTTGAACTTTATGTGTTCAAGTTCGAAATTTTATCACAATCTATTTGATTTTTAAAGGAGTTTTGATTCTTTAGTCTAAGTAGTGATTAATTACCCATTAAATCCAAGTTCCTGACTTTGTTTATAGTTTTTAATTAAGTTTCTACTTTAATCTTGAAATTAAAGGTTTGTTCTTTGCTTACAGTTTGAATGAAACTTTCTGTGACTTTGAAGTTTCTCTTTTTTTCTTTGTTTTGGTTTGTGGGAAAAGCGGATCCAAGATTTGAATTTTATGGGTTCAAGTTCGAATTTTTATCACAATCTATTTGATTTGCTGAGTTCAAAATTCGTCATTTGTACTTGTTTAGTGAATTTTTAACACATATATGAGGTTTAAGACAAAACTACTGGATTTTGATGAATCCATATCTTCGTGTGCTGCATCGGCTCTTGTTTGTGGGGGTGGGGCAGAGACGGAGATACGTGGTTAGAACTCAGAAGGGGTTCAATTGAATCCCATTAGTCGGAAGAATATACTGTGCCAAGAGTGTAAAAATAAGTTTTCATAATAAAAATAGTCAAATCCTCTTCAAATTAGGAAAGCTTATAGTGTATTGCTTAAAAGTTACTTTGAAATCTTAGGTATGACATTTTTGTAATTTCTTTTTAGATTTTTCTTGTTAGAATGTTTGACTTCGCTACAGGGTTGTTGGAGTGGATTAGAAGAAGAATATCAGTATTGATTCCTCTTTTTGTTTATGTCGATTATTCTTGATCTTTGTGTCGGTCGATAAGACGGATATCAATATTGATCCCTCAGTATTGATTCCTCTCTTCTGCTTATGTCAATTATTCTTGATCTTTATGTTTGGTCGGTAAGATGGATGTCAATATTGCTGCATTTAATGTTCGAAGTAAGAAGTTTTTGTCGTGTGGCGGAGGCAGGATTGACCTTTATACAGTATGATTTTCCAACATTCGCCCCTCTATATCCGCCCTTGGAGTAGTCTATTCTTGTTTTCTCTTCACGGTATGAGAAAAGATTTATACTTGAAGGCTTTCTGGTCTGTTTTTCCATTATATTTTAAAGGGCTTCAATCTTCAGTATAGTTTGAAATTTGGTTGTTTCCAAGTCTCCTTTTTCGTTTTACATTTTTATTTATGGTGTCGGCAACAACCTGTCTACCCCCAAGGTAGGGGTAAGGTATGCGTACGCTCTACCCTCCCCAGACTCTACTTGTGGGATTACATTGGGTATGTTGTTGTTTGTGGTTCTGTTTTCTCAATCTCAAGAAAATAGTTTATGTGCTTTCCGCCTTTCTGGATTTGCTAAATTCCCTCAAGTTACCATAAGATTGATCTCACATGTTAAGTTATAAGTCGTTAACTTTCATCTATTTTTTTGTTTCATTTTTTGCTTTTTTTGGGTTGTTTTTGTGGTAGTGAGTGGGTGGGTGGGTGGGGGTTGTTAATTTGTTTATGATATCGCTAACTCTTCGTTACGACAATTTGATTGCTTGTGAATTTGAAGATCTTTTCCTTATATCCGAATATGATCTGTTGTTCCCCGTATATTAATGGAAATTTGATGTTAGGCTTAGCATTTATTCAGATATCTGAAATAGGCTCTTTCTAGTACATTTTTATATTTCTAAGCATATATAAGGGGAATGACTAATGAGTTTGGTTTCAATTTTTTATACTTCTATTGATAAATTTGTGGGGCTCTGCTAATTTTGCATTTAGTATTTTTTTGTATTACTCGATTTAGTAGGTACAGATAATGTCACGCCCCGACTTTTCTCAAGTCTTTCTTTAGGACGTGATGGCACCTGGACAACTATCCCTTTCTAGGCGAACCATTTACTTCATTTTCTTCCTAAATTAGACATGTATTTGTGGAAATAATATATATAATAATAATCAATTTGAGGAGATAATGAATTAATCTAATAATGCATTAGTTGTCTTTGCTAGATATGAGTTGGTTACATTTTATCTTTTCCAATTGGGTCGTCCCTCAATTAGATTTCTAAAACCAACTTCATTAATTATAGCTTTTTGTTCTTTCCTCGATATGGTCTAATTACACATTCTGGTTTAGAGCTCACATACCGAAGACGTAGAGAGCTGTTTTTCCGTGTCTCTGTGTGTGTTTGTTGTTTTGTTCTATTTTCTTCAATTCATTGCAATATAGGTTTGTATTTTGGCGAAGGAATGGCTGTAGAATGTGAGATATAAATCGTTGTGGAGTTTGAGAGCTGTAGTTTGATGTTCTAATTTGATGAACTGTCTCGTTGTCTTCGTGGTATTCGGGCCTAGATGAATGATGATAGCTTCATGCGCTGTTTGTTTGGTATTTGTTTTTATTGGATTTAACCTATGTTGCTCGGACTCTTCAAAGATGCCGACCGGGATTTAACATGACACTGACAGTGTGAAGAATTCTTAAAGTATCTGTGTAATTTAACATGTTGTAACAGGCTACCTGCCTTATTTCTAGGTTACTGAACTTTATTGATGCTTACTTATAGTTATCTTTTAGATGACCTATTAGAGTGAATATTCGTTGTTGTTTATAGAAGTTAAACTCGTTGTTGTTTCACTGATACTTCTTATTCATAATACTCTGTGATAAAAAGATGTGGATGCTTTCTTACTTTTCATTGCAGAACCTTTTCCGACTGGTATATTTGGTTCAGAGCATTAAATATCGATCAGACGTGCGTTAATATTGATTAAATTTACATTTTTGTTCTTGAAAAGCTTCTTTGTTCTTTTGTCTAAAGTCTCCTGTTGCCTTTACTGCATTTTACCAAATTCTAGTCATCAGATATACTGATCATGATTTTCTTTATTGGCAGATTTTGTTGGTTAAGACATTCGACGTATCGGGCGGAGTTCACAAATTGAAGAGAGCACGTGGCTAATCTCGAGATGCAAGCATCCCAGAAACCTCAACCATCAGGCGGAATTCACAAATTGTACCGTCAGCCAACGGCTAAAGTTGAGCAATATTATAGCCCTTACCATGTAGTTAACAACAATTCCAACGATACTAGCAGCCCGGGTACACAGCTCTCTTATCAAACACAGAACGAACAGTTTTTTACTCTCGACTCACTGCCTGATGCTGATTACGTCATCTACGATTCGCCTCCTGCTGTAAGCGTCTTGTCCAACTGGAGTCCCTTCTCTCCTCAATGTTCTAATTCATACATTTCCGATCAGCACCATTCTTCAGACAACACTTATGGTTCGCCTTTGAGCGGGTGTTCAGTAGTTGATGGTGGCAATGAACTGAGGAATGTTCTAAGGGAGATGGGAAACAATTTGCTCGGTCCTGACTCTGATATTGATGAAGACAGCAGTTGCTCGTTTAATGGCGAGGTCTCAAAACCTTCAAAGTGGAATCGAGTAGTGGAAATCGCGTCGAGCTTGGACGTGAAAGAGCTGCTCCTTGCCTGTGCTGAAGTAGTGTCAGATGCCGATTTCTCGGCTGCAGAAGTTCTGATGAATGTCCTCGAGCAAAGGGTATCGGTTTCCGGTGAACCTATGCAACGATTGAGCGCATACATGTTGGAAGGGCTTAGAGCGAGATTATTTTCCTCGGGAAGTATCATATACAAAAAGCTGAAGTGCAAAGAACCAACTAGTTCGGAATTGATCTCATACATGCAAGTCCTCTATCACATCGTCCCTTACTACAAGTTTGCTTACACTTCCGCCAACGTTGTGATAGACGAAGCCATGAGGAACGAGAACAAAATTCATATAATTGATTTTCAAATTGCACAGGGAAGTCAATGGATGTTCCTCATGCACAATCTCGCCCGTCGGTCTGGTGGACCCCCTTTTGTCCACATCACCGGTGTTGATGATTCTCAATCAGCGCATGCACGGGGAGGAGGACTTCAACTAGTAGGTGAAAGGTTAGCAAAAGTTGCTGAATCATATGGAGTGCCTTTTGAATTCCATGCTGCTGCAATATCAGGCTCTGAAGTTCAGCTAGAAAACCTTCGTATTCGACACGGAGAAGCCTTGACAGTTAACTTCCCATACGTGCTGCACCACATGCCGGACGAGAGTGTAAGCACCGCGAACCATCGGGACCGTCTACTAAGACTAGTTAAGAGCTTGTCCCCGAAGATCGTCACCCTTGTTGAACAAGAATCGAACACCAACACTTCTGCTTTCTTTCCAAGATTCCGTGAAACTATGGATTACTATACAGCAATGTTTGAGTCGATTGATGCTGCTCGCCCAAGGGATGACAAGCAGCGGATCAGTGCAGAGGAGCATTGCGTGGCACGAGACGTTGTCAACATAATAGCGTGCGAGGGGGCTGACAGAGTGGAAAGACACGAACTTTTCGGAAAGTGGAGTATGAGACTTAGGATGGCTGGATTCACTCAATGCCCCTTGAGTCCATCAGTTAGTGAAGCCATCAACGACGTGTTGAAAGAGTTTAGTCCAAATTATCGGCTTGCAGAGAGCAATGGTGCGCTTTATCTCGGATGGAAGAACAGAGCTTTAGCGACGTCTTCTGCTTGGAGATGACTGCTTGGGGAAATGTTTATCTAAGCTGTAAATCTCTCTTTACATAATCTTGATATGTTACCTTTTCGGAGGACTAGAAGAGTGTATCGTTAACCCTTTTAAATTTACGAGATCTAGGACAGCGAAAATCTTAGGCTTGTACATGTCAACATTGGAAGGAAAATAGTGAACTTTGAAATATAATTAGACATTGGGACTATTCTTGTCTCTTTTGCTGGTATGTTGATCTCTTTTTAAATTTATGAATTGTATCTATAACTGCTTTCATGATTAGTGTTTATCAAATTAAAATAAACCCTGCTTGTTACTTGAATCTTTAATCATGGTCATGAGTAAACTCTTTACATCAAGGCTTATAAGTTGTATCAAACAGTTAGAAAAATAGAAGTGTCATATCAAGTTTGATTGTTTGGTTGTCCTATAGATCTTCTAACTATCTATATGAAGAGGAAATCATGTAATGAAGAATGTACTTTGAGCTTGGAATGAGCATGAAGAGACTAACTGTACTTCTTTATCTTTTGAGTTGTTTTGTCGAATTGGTCGCTCAATCTTTGGTCTTTATATGAACCCTATGCAAAAATGGGATAACTTCTTATGGACTCATTGAGAATGATTTTCGTCTAGTTCATTGGCCTATTAGAAGTAGAAGATGCTCTGGTGGATCTTCACGGACAAAAAAAGATTGCAGTCAGTTTGATAATGATCAAGTGATGTTGCTTTTTTGACACGAACCAAGGTGATGATTGAAGCAAAGAGTATTAGTGTTTTGCACTCAGATTGAGTACTGGTTGGAAGAAAATTGCAGGAAGACTATTCTAAATGGCTAAGAGTTGCAGAAAATGAAGATTGGTACCAGGCAGATTTAACAACTATACACCGACAATGTACAAGATTTTTTACACCATCTATGTATTCTAACCTGTTATATCATGTTACTCTATTTCTTAGGTTAGCATATCAGACTTGCTATGAATAGTTATGTGTTGTTGAAGTAACCTAAAGTAACGATGACTCACAGTCTATGAGCATTTGCAGGACACTCAAATGAAGAAAATCAATTAGTGATCTCTGTGTCAGGCTCGGGATTCAACAATCTGAAGCTGCATCCCATCCTGGACGTTGCAAATTAAAAGAAGAACGAAAGAGATGCATGAAGGTATGTTCTGTTCGCTCTTTGATACTGTGCTTGTATAACACTGCTTAAATTTGTGATATTAGTACCAATTTACCAAGTGATTATATATTAGTCCATCTGCAGCAATGAATGCTTAGATCATTTCACCAATTTTAAAAGCTATGTTGGTCGGATTCTTCAAAAATACTGTCAGATGTGTCAGATCCTTCAAAAGCCATGCATTTTTGAGGATTCGACATGGGTGCGGGAACATATTTGGAAGATCCGAGAAATATCTGTGGTAATGCAACATTGCCTAAAGCACAATCTAACAGACATGTGGGAACATCTATCAATCATTTTGGTCTCGATTTTGGATGACATTCTTTTTCATTTTAAAACGTTTCAAATAAGAGAGGAGCTTGGATCGAATCGGCATATTCTTATTGCAATTATACTAATTACAATGCTTTTATGTAAGTTTTACTACTTTCCATTAAATTCATTCAACACAAATTCTAAACATTAAAATGATGTATTTCATTATTATAGTCCTTTTAACAAAGGATAGTCGGTGACTTCAACAATGATCTTTGTTTGCTATTGTTCTGGTCAAGTATTCTTTCCTTTTTCTATATTCGTTTAAAAAAGACCTTTATATCACAAGTACTGGATCAAGGTAGCAACAAGCAGAAGTCATGGCTTGATAGTTCAAGGTCGAGATATTATTGGCCAACCAATTAATGTAACCATTATTTTGCTTAAAATTTCAAAAAAGGTGACTCATTTCTTTTCGGATCAGCCTTTATGGAAACAAAAAACATCTCTTCATTTACTTAAACAAAACAATGATCAATGCTACATATACATATACTATACACTTTACAAGTATACACAAACAAAAAACCACCCCAAAAAGAAAGGATATTAAAAGAAAAAAAACAAAATTAAGTAAAGAGGTTATTTATATATTGAGAAAAAATCCTACCTTTTGCAAAAAAGATACATCAAAAAATATGTTCAAGAATGTCGATTATTTCCCCACGATTTGATGCCCTTGTACGTTTTACATCAAAAGTTGTTCAAGAACGTTGATTATTGCCTCTCGTATATCTTCGTGATCGCGTTGACACCCTATTTATTGTTGTTCTTTTTACAGGCCTTTCTGCATTCTCTGTCATTGAGTCAATGTGAAGGTAGAGGTAAGGTCTGCGTATACTCTATCCTTCCCAGACCCCAAGTTGTGGGATTTCACTGGGTATGTTGTTGTTGTTGTTGTTATTGAGTCAATGTGAAAATTCTAATTTGCAAGCATTCATAATAACATTGTGGCAAAGAGTAATTGACATTGTTGCTCTTTTCAGGTGCTACATTTGTAACTTTTATATTTGCATTTGTAACTACCAGCAGGCAAAAGATCACCATCAAGGTAACCATTTTCCTGCTGGCCGATTAGGATAAAAAAATCTTTCTTTTTCTTGAATGATTTATATATTTTTGTGTTTTGATAGAAAGGAGGAGAAGGAAAAAAGTTTTTTTTTTTTTACTTTCTTTTCCCTTCTTCTTTCTCTTAGAAAGATTTTTTTTTTTTGGAAAAGAATGAAAATATTGGATTATATAGAATTGCTTATTATTTTTCTTTTAAAAAGAGTGTAAATTGGAGGCCAAAGAAATTAACGGGTTACTAATTATTACACATTTCTATGGTTTAAAAAGAATATGATGGAAATTTCGCGTTGGTTTAGATTTGGAGAAATACATTATTTGGCTCACATAAAAAATTGGAAAGCAAGTAATAGATAGCGTATTATATAGAATTTATTTCTTGAATTTAGGGTTATAGTTGTTGGGGTGTTGTAGCTGCTACAAACTAGGGTCATAACTTTTTCACCTAAATACATTAGAAAATAATACTCCTACATTGTTTGTTGTCATTGCCCTTTATTACTGCTGCCTTTATAAGGTCTGCGTACACTCTAACTTTCCCAGATCCCATCCGGTGGATTATACTGGATATGTTGTTGTTATTATTTTGAGAATTGCACCGAAAAAGAACATCATAAACAAAGCTCGGGCAAGGCGCTTACCTTTTTTGGCTGAGCCTTATCTTGTTGATGAGACTAATAGAAAGAAAGGACGGTCTCTGTCATACATGGTACAAAAAGCATTTTCATAAAAAGTACCTAAAATAAGTTGATTTCGGCAACTTGGTCAAACAATTTGGTTTATAAGTTGAAAATCTATGAAGAGAAATTTTAAGAAAGCAATGCTATATTAGTGAATATTGGATTGCTAAGGCTCAAATATATCTACAAGATTAATGTCATACAAAAGTAGGTCTTAAGATAGATCTGCGATTTACAAAATTGGACAAGATCATATATAATCAACTGATCACATCTAATGCTAGATACAAGTATTAAAATGAGAAGATCGTTTGAGATGGTTTAATCGTGTTCTACAGACCTCCATATGCACCGATCCATGTGTGGCAATATGATGATTTAAGGTGATAAAAATAGGACAAGGTAGATCAAATATTAAAATTATCGCAATTCAAAAAAAGACCTACAACTTCTAGGAAGCAATGCAGACTAATCGAAAAATAGAACAAATGGATATAAGAAATACAAACTAGTTGGTGTAAATGATTAGTTGCAACTCCCATATTATATCCAATAATTCCTTTTTATTTTGATCAGAGACTTGTATGCACAAACGAGTGCAAGATATTATTTTGTGTTGGGCAAGATGAACATTGACTAAAGTGGAATGAAATACAAATTATTCATATAGCCAACTGACAACAACAACAACAACATACCCGGTGTAGTCCCACAAAGTAAGGTCTGGAGAAGATAGGATGTACGCAAATCTTACCTCGACCTTTATGGGGTAGAGATGTTGTTTCCGATAGACCCTCAACTCAAAATGAAAGTAGTAGATGCAGGATTGCAAGGAAAATAAAACGACAAAATATCCAGATATAAAAGCAAATGGAGCAACACAAATAGCCAACTGACCTATCAAATAAAGATTCATATAGCCAACTCCAACTAACTTGAGTTTGAGGTATAGTCTAGCAATTGAATAATCATTTTTGATTTTGTTAACACTAACCAAAGAGAGAAACAAAGGACAGATTGAAGCAAAAACAGAACACAAACAACTGAACAAATTGAATTGTACAAAACTGAAAACTCAAAAAACAGTAAAAAAATGGTCTTCTCCCCTTGAGATAATTTACATTTTCTAAAGAAAAAGTTCGTCCTATAGATCCAAAAGAAAGTTGTACTTCTTCAACCAACAAGAAACTGAATTACATCATGGGAGAAGATATGTTGACATGTCTTAGGACTCACTATCGGAATTGTTTAATTTTTTCCATTTCCCACCGGTGCCCGGTACCCGCATTGTGACCCGACTGGAAGTCCAGATTGGGGGTAAAGTGCTCCATAACAAAGGTGACTCCATAAAGATTGTTTACTTACGATGAACAACATCCACCCTTGTTTGTTTCTGCAACTGTTTCTTGATTTTCATCAGCCTGCAAAACCACAGTTTTACCATTTGCTAGCCGCCCGGAATCCTTTTTCTGGAGCTCTTCAGATTGAATAACCTTCCTGCTCAGAATATTATAGATCTCCCTTACAACTGTCTGAAAAGCAGAAGTTACATTCGACGAATCCAAAGCTGAAGTTTCTATGAAGAATAGACCCTTTGCCTCAGCCAAGGCTTTGCCTTCAGCTGTAGTAACCTCCCTGGCATCTTTGAGATCAGACTTGTTGCCAACGAGTATTATAACCACGTTCATGTCGGAATGAGCTGTCCAACAGATCAAAGATACACGTTAAAAACGATGCTAGTCAACTGAGGGAAGATGCTGAAAAATGAAGCTATCATGTATTTTGCTTTATTTTATGAGCAATTTTAGGGACAAGTGCATCAAGGATATTGCCATGATCAGGAGGTCATGGGTTCCAAGCCGTGGAAATTGCCTCTTGCAGAAATGTGAGGTAAGGCTGCGTACAATAGACCCTTGTGGTCCGGCCCTTCCCGGCGCATAGCGGGAGCTTAGTGCACTGGGCTACCCTTTTTACATCAAGGATACTGGCTATGTTGTTCGGCCTCTTTAAAAATGTCGACAGGTGCGTGTCAGATCCTTCAAAAGTAGTGCATTTTTGGAGAATCTGATACGTGTACAACAACATTTTTAGAGTCCGAGCAATATAGGATACTGGTATCATATGGGAGCACAATGCCTAATCCAACAAATAAATTTAATGTGCAGTTGGGAAAACAGATTATGCGTTAACCAACATGGTATAATCTCGGCCGATACAAAATTATCTACTAAGTATTGAACTATAATGAAATAAAATCCCTTGTACACTTTCCTCAAGTACCTTAAACATAGAACATCTATTAGGAAAATCTAAACTAAAATGAAAAAACAAACAAGTATTTAGTCAAACAAATATATGGCCTGTTTGGTCAAAGCTTCTGTGAAGCCAAAAGTGCTTTTTTTTTCTTCAAAAAGTGCTTATTTTAGAAAGTTAAGGTGTTTGGCCAAGCTTTTAGAATAAAGATAAGTGCTTTTGAGTAGTAGCAAAAGTTGTTTTCCAGAACCTAAAAGAAGTAGTTTTTCACTAGAAGCACTTTTGGAACACTGGCTAAGCACAAAGTACTGCTCTAATATTCGCAAAAGTGTCTTTCAAATTGATTAGCCAAATGCAAACTGCTACTCTCCAAAAGTATTTTTTCGAAAAGCACTTCTGAGAAAAATACTTTTTAAAGGTAGCAGATTTTGGATGCTTGGCCTAAACAACAATGAGAAAGCAAACAAGTATTTATTCAAAAAAATATAAAGTAAAACAACTAATTAAATCAATAGCATATCGCTTACTCTGAAGCTCGTTAAGCCACCGACCAATGTTATCGAAAGTCAGGCGCCTACTAATATCATAAACCAGAAGAGCTCCAACAGCACCTCTGTAATATGCAGAAGTAACTGCTCTAAATCGTTCTTGACCAGCCGTATCCCATATCTGCGCTTTAACCTCCTTTCCATTTATGTCCATCTTTTGGGTCTGAAATTCTACTCCAATTGTCGATTTTGAGTTAGGATAAAATTCATCTCTAGCAAATCTAGCAAGCAAATTGGATTTACCAACTGCAGAATCACCAATCAATACAATCTTGAATAGGTAATCCTCTTTTTTTTCTTCCTCGGAATGGAGCGCCATCTTCTTCACCACATAAAATGGGAAGCTAGACCACCATAACTACTTATTTATGCCAAATCAATAGTGTGAAATTAATCAGATCTTGCCCATTTAATGTCCCACCCCCTGCTAAGCTCCCACTCGCCCTTGCTTCTTGCCGCTAAGTACTAAGTTCAAACCTGAAAACAATATGATGGAAATCAAGCATTGCGAAAAATCGCGCACATACAAAAATTTGGTTTTAGATTCTAAAATGACGTTGTTAACTAGCTTGGGACTGAGGTGGTGTAGTAATACTATTCTAAGATGACATACATAGGAACTATCTTTTGGACTTAAAGAAGTTTCCAAAACTCACCTAATTCTTTTGGACTACAAGGACAGCCCGGTGCACTAAGCTCCCGCTATGCGCGGGGTTCGGACCACAAGGATCACGCAGCCTTACCTTGCATTTCTGCAAGAGGCTGTTTACACGGTTTGAACCCATGACCTCATGGTCACATGACAATAACTTTACCGGTTACTCCAAGACTCCCCTTCTCCAAGAAATTCCAAAATTCACCTAATCCAGTGTAGGTTTACCTAATTATCTTTTGAGAATGGTAACAGTAGTAGGATTACCTAATTATACCATGTTAAGAGGAATGATTTCCTGTGACCATTTACAATTTAAATAGAAGAAAATGACCCTACAAAAATGTCTTGTATTTTATTTATTGATCTCCTGTGAATATGGCCATTCAAATAACTAAAAGAATATTTGTAATGGGTCATAGAACTGATTTTCCCTCCAATTACATTGTTATATGTAGGCCTAAGGCACCTAAACCATGTACAATTTTGTAAATTGAAACATAGGAAATGATAATACCGGTACTTAGCATCTGAAAAATGCCAAAAAAAGATGGATGCACTGGACAAAACTTCAGAAAGGGGAACAGATTCCTCAAACTTTTTTGTACAATCTAAACATCATATATTAAACACATCAAAATTATTTTGCTTCAAATGGACATGTTAGCCATAATTCAACTAAGGGATATTCATCAAAAACCATAAAGAAGTACAAAGAGACGGAGATGTAACTTGTGAAGATAGAAAGTCATGTTCATGCATTTAGTATTTTAAATAACATTTTAGGTTCTCTGAACTATACTCAAAAACAACTAGAAGTCTATACATGAGCTGTAATTGAAGAATCTTGAAGTTCAGCATTATACATTTTACTATGTTTTTGTCCTCTTTCCCATATAACTGAAATTATTCAAGAGTTAACTTGCAGTATTTTAAGGTTGGTCATGTGCATATAAGCCATGTCTGACGACGGATACATTACTGGAACTTGTACTTCTGCAAACATATATGAATATTACTAAAAGCGCTCTATCAAAACAAGAATGCCGACGATTTCTAACCCCTCTTTAACACTCCATTTTCAGCTAAAGCCACTTCAACAATTACAAGTTCTATCTCCCGAAGAAACTGCTTTAGCACTATTTTTTGTTTGATATCGATGGTGTCCGATTAACTTACACGCACCTTGACTGTAACGAGTAACTCCGTCCACTTAAGTCTTAAACAGATGGGAAGAATTCACCTAGTGTTTCCTCTTTGTTGGGATTCAAGCTTTACTTCCCAATGTTATCACTCCAACATCTTCAACTGCCACGCAACCCCTTTGGGTGTACTACTTCTGTATTAATATTACATGGAGGCAAAAGTAACATGATCTTGATATTGCAATTTCCCTTGTTTACAAGCACATGCATCTTTCTATGAAATTATTCAAATCATATCTACACCTCAATCCCATCTCAATTGGGTAGGCATATATAAATCTTTTTTTTTTTATATAAGTCATCAAAGATTTCATAAATGCTTGCAGTAAGCCAGTACGACAAGACATAATTACAGATTGCGCGGATCCCCTATTGCATCTAAAATTGAAACATTGTAAAATTCCCATTGTTAATAATATCATTTACCTTATAAAAAAAACAACAACCAGGTTGGCTATATAAATCTTGTGTACCATTTGCTCTATTTAGTTATATTTCATTCCAATACTAAATAATTTGGCCTTTAATGCAAATCAATGGTTCTATAAATCCCTACTTACGCGTAGAAAGGATAGTTTAATCCCAATTAGTTCATGTCATTTATATGAATCCTTTGCTTACATGATTCTCCGTAATTAGCTAACTTTGTTATTCTTCCTATAACAAAGACTTAATATCACACCAATATACAGAAAACTCAACCTTCTGCAAGTAGTGGAACCCTAAAATGGCTAGCAGATCCCTTATCAGGAATGGGGGGAAAAACACGTCTAGCAGATCGTCTCCAAATTTATTCGTTATTGTTGCTCAGACCTTCAAAAATGTCGACAGGTGCGTGCCAGATCCTCCAAAGTAGTGCATTTTTGGAGGATCCGACTCAGGTACATCAACATTTTTGAAGAGTCCGAGCAAAACAATTTCTTTACATAACCACATATTCCTTATACAAATACAATGTGCAACCATGAACAGGAAAAGAGCCCCATCCACATGTAAATAACTTTGACAATTGAAAGCAAAATTAACCCAAGGAAATGAGAACAGTATCCTAATGTCGAATGTTTTTCCTATATGGGACCCTTATAGTAAATAATTTCAACAATAAGCTACACTGCATAAGCTGTCTCATCATGTCTAATAAAAAGAACTCACAAAATATTTTGTATGACTCAAACAAGACATACAATAATTACTAAGTAATGTAACAGTTTCCCTGACATAACTACTTCTAGTGCAACACTTAAAATCATAGAATTTTGGCATTTACCAATTAAAGATAAAAATAGACACATAATACTAAAAATGCAATTAACAACCACCTTTTTAGGATATTCCTAAATCAACCCCACATTTCAATTTAAAAAAAAACTGAAAAAATTCAATCTTTAGCATTTTTCAAGCCCAATAATAACAAGAAAGTGATAAATAAACAAATTGGATAAAAAAAAAGTTTCAATCTTTAGCATTTTTCAAGTTCAATGATAACAAGAAAGTACTCCCTCCTTGGTGGTCCTTCCCAATTTATGCTGCACTTTTTTGATTTCGAGATTCAAACAAGTCTTTCTTTGACTGTAATTTTTATATATATCTTTTAAATATTTTGTATTGTCAATTATTGTGACTTAAGGTACTTTTTACATAGTTTTCAAATATGTAAATTTTATTTCAAGAAACTTAAAAATTTCATGCCTGAATTTACGGCCAAAATTAAACTGTGTGACTCTTGAAATTTGAACTGTGCCACATAAACTGGGACAGAGGGAGTAATAAATAAACAAATTGGATGAAAAAAGAATCAAACTTTAGCATTTTTCAAGCTCAAAATGATAACAAGTAATAAATAAACAAAATTAGATAATAAAGTTTCAATATTTTTTACAAAAGGCACATACCCAATTCTTGATTTGATCAAATGCTACATTCCTCTATGAATCAATCAATTGTTTGATCAAATCAAGAACCATTTCTTGATTGCAGATCAATGAATCAAAGAGGTGTAAAATGGGGTGATTTGAAAAATGTGTGGGGAAAAACATAGGAATCAAATGATTATGGTTTTGGTTTTTTGGAGAGATTAAGGATAATTTTCAACATTCAAGGAAGAAGTGGGCAAGAGAGAGAGAGAGCAGATTTATTAAAGCATTACACTATACAATGTTGGACAGATGGCAGCAATAAATGGGCTTATTTCAGCTAATGTGGATATATTGGTGGCCCAGTCCAATTCAAAATATACATACATTATTCTTTTTTCGTGGATTGTCCTTCAAACGCACTGTTAATCAATTTTTGACCCTCAAATTTAAAATCTTTAATTTTTTCCCTTCACTTAAAAATATCCCGAGGTTTCGGATTTGAACCCATGCTCAGTCAAAAATTAAAAAAAATCGCAAGATATAATTTGCATTCTCAAGGCAAAATTTGCCTTATGCCAACATGCAAACTCTGTCTGTCTTAAAGTAAAGTTTGCTACCTTAAGTCAAATACTGTCGGTAGAGTTTGAAACTCTACATTCATTTGCAGGCAAACTCTGCCTTGCGAATTTTTTTAAATTTTTTGATTGAGCTGTGTTTGACGCCGGAATCCAGGGGATTAGGCGAACGGTAAAAATGAAAAAAATTTAATTTGAGGAGCAAAAATTAAAGACAACCCCGAAATAAAGGCATTCATACGAATTGCCCGTTTCATTTAATGAAAACGTGTTTGATTGATCTCCAAATTTAATTAATATAAAAAGAATTTTAAAGTTTTAGTGTTATGTCATGACATTTGTCTGTAGATTTCCTTATACTGAATTTGTTTGATTGAGCATGAAATTAATAAATAAATAAAAAATTTATTATAGTTTTATATCGAATTATTTGTGTGTCTATAAGATTATTCTTAATAAGAATGCATCAACAAAATTGTTGCTTTATATAGATTATCGGGACATGAACTTAGAAAAAAGTAAATAATATTAAGTTGAGATTACTCTAATAGTTTACAATCAATCAGAAAAAAAAAGAAAAAAACCATCTTATACTATGGCTATATATCATTAGGGGCGGATCTGTAATGGTGTAGGAGCCCATAAATTTTGAATTTTGGCTTCACCTTTGTATTAATACTTCTTTTATTCAATTTATGATACACTTTCTTTTTTAATTTATTTCAGAAAATAATCACATATTTACGTCTAGAAATAATCATTTTGTCCATAATAAGTTGATTTCACATAGAGGGATAGATTAGTTTAGATCGCTCACAATAGTTTTACCTATAGGAAAGATCATCAGCAGAGGAGACAACCCATTTATGATTCCAGATATTTTATATTCACACAAATATTTATAGCTTCTTTTAGAGTACAAGTTTTAAAAGTTTTTTTTAACCTTCATGCTCATCACATAAATTGAGACGGGCGAAATATATATATATATATATATATATATATATATATATATATATATATATATATATATATATATATATTAATTACTATCATTTTTCATATGTTAACATTTTTCTTTTAGGCAATAGAGGTGAAGTAGGGATTTTTCCAATGGAAGGCAAAACATAGAGTGAAATATTTGACAAAGACAGTTTTCGTTTGGCAAATGACAGTACTGCTAAGTCTGCAATTGCCTTGAATAAAGTTGACAGAAAGAGCAGCACCACATCAACTTTCAGTACTTCTTTCCCTATATTTTCATACTTCTTTTTCTTCTTAATTCAAAAAGCATAACAAAGCCATGATTTTAATTAAGGAGATTCAAAAATATAAAAAAAATAAACATATAAAGAAGTTAGGAGATTCAACATCTACTATATATACATAAAATATAAATATTTTAATCTTGTATCTACAGTATAATTTTTTGGCCCCTTGTTTCTACCTAGCTCCGTCCATGCATGTGAGTGTCTTTGGCAAGACCATTTTATCTGAAAAATGAGATTTTTGGTGTAAATTTAAATTAGTCAAGTTCCAAAATAAATATCAAACACAAAGTGTAAATTTAGTAACGTGACGCAAACTTTGTATATGTGTTAATTCATTAAGTTTATATAAAAATTAAATTCATAACCCAATTCTTAAATTTGTTATCTTAGAATTTAAAACTCATAAATAGTAAATTTTGAATATATATAGTAGTATATCTTCACTCTTAATTAGATACTTTGAAAGTTTGAATTGGTACTCAACAAATGACTTTTCTCTACAATTATATAGAAATTTTAGGAGTACTATCTTTAGATAACTTTTCATTGACTAGGATTTTTCAAATTGAATCTAAATATCTTTATTACATTAAACAATTGGTTTACAATACATTTATGTAACTTAATGTACAAATTTCGTATCAAGAAAATTAAATTATCAATATCTGAATTCTAAAAGAGTAATTAAAGACTTGATTTTGGCTAGGTATTTAGAATATATAAAACTTATTTGGGTTTGTTTGACCAAAATGTCAAGATGGCCGAGTTGATCTAAGGCGCTAGTTCAGGTACTGGTCTGAAAGGGCATGGGTTCAAATTCCATTCTTGACAATTTCTTTTTCCTGTTTTTGGGTCCTGTAATCTCTTCAAAAAAAAAAAAGAAAGGGCAGCCCGGTGCACTAAGCTCTCGCTATGCGCAGGGTCCTGGGAAGAGTCGGCCCACATAGATCTATTGTACGCAGCTTTACCTTGCATTTCCGCAAGAGGAGCAGCCCGGTGCACTAAGCTTCTGCTATGTGCAGGGTCCGGGGAAAGGCTAGACCACAACGGTCTATTGTATGCAGTATTACCTTGCATTTCTACAAGAGGCTGTTTCTACTGCTTGAACCTGTGAGTCTTACCTTGCATTTCTGCAAGAGACTGTTTCTACTGCTTGAACTCGTGACCTCCTGGTTACATGACATCTACTTTACCAGTTACTTCAAGTCTTCCCTTCCCTGTAATCTCTTCAATTTTTTAGAAAATTCAGCCATTTCTTTTAAACTAATGTTGCACTGTAGAAACTATATTTTTTTTGTATTTATAACACTATTAAGCAATAGTAAAAATAATGCACGTATCTTATTTTGGCTTATTTAATATTTAAACGATAAATGCACTTATATTCATAATGATAATTTTTAATGATATATGGTGGTGTACAAACCAGCACGCACCCTAACTATTTCACCGAATATTGACTATTTCATTAAGTATCTACTATCTCATATCAACACAGATACATGATAACTCCGTCCATTTTCTTCCATTACAAGTGCCGAATTACTGTCTACCATTGCTTAGGTTGGTGGGAAGAAGGTACATTTGGCTTGGAAGTGTGGCTACAATTTTTTGGTGTTTAGAAAATGCAGCACATTTTTGCAATAATACAAGGATGAGTACATGAACGAATTCCAGATAATGTAAATGTTAAGAATATACGATCTTGTTAAAGGCTCGCTTAAGCTCTAAAGCTAGGTGCATTCTCGCTTCGTTCAAGTGGTGCTTCGGTGCAGACATTGAAGCACTGAGGCTTGTGCCTCATCGACTGTGGACTCTGTGTTGAAGTAGTTCGAAAAGTGACACATTAATTACTACGAAATACTGTATTGGTAAGTAAAAGTAGGAAATTACAGAATCGATTTGAGAAAACTAGCCACTAACAACAATAACATACCTTGTATAATCCCAATAAGTGGGGTCTGTGGGGAGGGTAAAGTGTACGCAAACCTTACCCCTACCTCGGTAGGTAAAA
Source organism: Anisodus acutangulus (assembly GCA_029783415.1). Classification (NCBI taxonomy): domain Eukaryota; kingdom Viridiplantae; phylum Streptophyta; class Magnoliopsida; order Solanales; family Solanaceae; genus Anisodus; species Anisodus acutangulus. The sequence continues at coordinate 2,976,857 of CM056504.1, forward strand.
GATGATGTTTTTGATAGACCCTCGGCTCAAATAGAATCAACAACAGGATAGCAAGAAAACTAAAGAAGAAGAGACAACAAATAGTAATAGAAAACTAAGAATAAGAAATATGCTATTATTAAAATAAAAATACAAGAAAATGATGGAAATAATATTGATCCAACGAGAAGGAAAATAATACTAGTCTTACTACTAGCCTTCTACCATAATCTTTGACCTCCACACCCTCGTATCTAGGGTCATGTCATCGGTAAGCTGAAGAATAGCCACTAAATCATACTAAAATATAATTCACTTAGTTATGGGTTTTCAACTTCTTCAGATAATTGTCCTTTGTGCTTATTGAGACAATAGATTAGAGAAACATGTGATATCATTCAATTCATTTCCTCAGATAATTGTCCTTTGTGCTTATTGAAACAACAGATTAGAGAAACATGTGATATCATTCAATTCATTTCCTCTCAATTTTAACAAAATAAATTAACCTTGAAGGAAGCTTCTTACAACATAGAATCAGACATAACATTAACAGATAAAGAACACAAACTGTAATATTAGCTGGTCTCAATATATTTCAATAAAAGTTGTACAGCTAGCAAGATGCAAATAATACAAAATAAGAAGTGAATTTTCTTGAAATTATGCTGCAATCTTGATGATGGATTCTGCACATGTATAAGCTTTATCCCTCTAGAAATGGAAGGATCCCAACTGGTAACGGAAGCTTCTTTACCTTTCCGATGATTCTCATTCGGATTGCTGCAATGCCTCGATAAACGCATCCTTGAGATGAGCGTTTGTAGCAGCTACTCGTCGAGCTGTAATGTCAAATTCTGAACCAGATCACCATATATTAGACATTCCGAGACTCTATTGGTCCATTTCTAGACGTGTGGCGGATTCAGAATTTTAATTTAATGAGTTGGAAATTCTCCGTTCTTTGAAAATATGGGTTCAAAACTTAATATTTAAGTTACTTATCAGATTTTTTCACATACATCTAGAGTTTAAACTGAAAATTGTGGGTTCAGTTGAAGCTATCCAAAATATTATGGTCAACCCTGTATGTAACTAGATTCTTGAAGCCAAGTTCCTTATAGTTTCATTTGTCAATGGAGAACGAGATGTCGTAAGCTTGACAATTTCCTCCTGGAACTAAACATGTCATAACCCGGGGTGAAATCCACAATATAGTCTACGAGTTCGGCAAAACCCGATAGATATGGCAGAGACCCTATATTTGTGTTACGAAATCCACGTAATATATATAAATAATCTATCCCGACCAGTAAGTTGTTTGTCCTAGAATTCAGAACTCATAAACTTAAAATTCTAGATCTGACTCTGATCATATATATTCAGAGCATGGTCAATTTAAGGCACTTCTTTAACTATCATCCGGCATGCCTTATTTTGATCGTCTCCATATGAGAAAGAGAATTCTCATTATTCTCCTTTATTGGGAAAAACACTTAAGTAATAAGGTATGTTATTCACGGATCAAACACAACACCTCCAGCTTCTTTAATATTACAGCACTGCCTGCGACATCCCTGTAAATAGAAACACGTCATTAACATTATGATCATATGTTACAACCGGGAGCGGATCCAGGATTTAAGCTCTATAGGTTCAATCTTATTTATCGTGATTTTAATGAATTTTGACACATAAATTTATATTACGCCTGAAAAGTACTGGACCCTGCCAACCAAGTATCAAAAAGAAAGGAGAAGAGAACTGGATTCAGATGAACCCGCAGCTAAATAGTTGAATACACCCCTGGTTACAAAATTTAAAAAAACATTGAGCCTTACCAAGGGCCTCCAAATTCAAGCTCATAGAAGAGATCAAGTCTTCCACATGCCACCCCACAGAGATTTAATGCACAAGAACCACACATCCGGAGGGACCGAACCTGTAATATAAAGATTAAAGCTAATTTCTAGCGCAGGTGAGCACATGGTTAACTGAAAAACTTTGGATGCCTATGCATGGGTTGGCTAACCTTGAAAAGTAAGCTATTGATTCGACTTTTAGTAGCATCTACTGTTAATTTATCCAGCTTCGTTCCAGCCTGAACCAGTAAAATAAAATTTGAGTCAAGCATATCAGAAAAGAAAACAGTAAGAGTTAATCGGCAAATCTATCTGTATCAATTACCATCATATTCATATTTATGGTTTACTAAAAAAATTACATATCAAATATCACATGAAGAAGGGTAGAATGCTCTTAATTAAACTTTTTGGACTTCACAAATGTATGATCATAATATCTGCAAGATCCTACTTCATAAAAATGGCCAAGGCATGGTTCCGAAAAATAGACACACAGAAAATTAGGATGCCATACAGAACATGTTGTTATCAGCCACTAATACATCAGAGGAATTAAAATTAATAGGTTCCATGTTGGCATTGCTATTCGAGAGAAAATGATTCACGAAGAACTGTAACGATAATGCAATAATATTAAAGGTTGACTACCTCTGTAGCAAGGAGGGCCTTCACCAGCTCGGACTGAGAAGATACTGCAGGTATTTAAACACCGTAGGACACTTATAAAAGATCCGTAGAAGAGCGTATATGCAGTCAATTAACACCACTTAGAGATGAGAACCTTACGTTTGATAGGCTTCCCATTGAGAAAAGCACCTTTTCCATGAATTCCAGTGAAAAGCTGTGTATTGAGATTAAAAATCTTGTAATAAGTTAAACCAGCCATTAACCCAAAATAAATATGAAATTATCACTTCCCTGATGATGGATTCTTTAAACGGATGGGAATTATTTATTTAAGGATGATCCATGACATGGAACAACACCCTATGTTGCTCGGATTTTCCAAAAATGTTGCCGCGCCGTGTCGGATCCTTGAAAAATGCACTATTTTTGGAGGATCTGACACACGTTCTAGAGGCATTTTTGAAGAGTTCGAGCAACATAGACGACACCTACACCATGTCATTTTGGTGATCAGTGAGGCTAGCAGAAATAGTGATTGCGATGTCTTAAATCAATTAGAAAATCTTCATTTGTTTGTTCCTTTTCCCTCTTCCCCCCGGGGGTACGAATGGGGGAGGGAGAGTTCATCTGTTAAATTTATGTTGCTCAAACTCTCTAAAAATATTGTTGTACCCGTGTCCTCCGAAAATGCACTACTTTTGGAGAATCTAACACACACCCGTCGACATGTATGAAACAGGTGAGACCATTAAATATCTGATTTGAACAACCAAATAATTCCATTACTTCCTATGAATGAAAAGACTAACTTTGGACAATTGAATTTTCTCACCTCATCAATAATAGGGTTGTAAACAACTCCAACTGTAGGAATCTTCCCTATTGTCAGACCAATAGAGACAAACAAAAGGGAACCTACAGGTTATCACATCAGGGCAATGAATGGTTGGACATAAATATGTGATATTTGAAAAAAAGTTTGAAAAAGGTATTTAAAAGTTGAAGTTGTGTTTGAACATCCATTTAACTTAAAAAATGTAGAAGTCTTGTGTGAGTGAAAACAAAAGTTCACTTGAAAAACCGTGCAAAACCACTTTCTCAATCTTGAAACTCATCATCAATTTCTTTTTCTGAATAATCAGTTCAATGTACTCCCTCCGTTCACATTTACTCGTCCACTATTGACTTTGCACACCCTTTAAGAATTAATAAATGAAGTGCATAACTTATCGTGATACTCATATTAATTGGTGCATAGTTTTAATAGATTTGAAAAGTAATTTGAAATGAGTAATTAATACTGTGGGTAAAACAGGAAAATAGAAATTCATGTCCAATCGGGAGAAAATAGGTCATTGAACTGAAAAGTACATGCTTACCCGTGCACAAAATTAGTTGTTCCATCAAGCGGATCAACTATCCAAGTTGGTTCATCAGTAAGCTCAAAAGCTCCAAGAGCGGCTGTTGTTTCTTCACCAATGAACTAAAGTAGAGAATTATTACAGAAACAAATGGAAACACATCAATGAAAATTCTCTAACTTAACCATTAATCGAGCAATTTAGTCGAGAAACGAAAGGTGAAAGCAAACCTTATGGCTAGGGAAATGCTGCTTGGGGTGATTGAATATGAGATCTTCACATGCCTTGTCAGTCTGAGACCAAATCCACCTAAATTGAGTATTCAGACAAATGGATATATTACTTTCTTGTTTACCCTGAAGCAGTGTTCGTTGCCTAGCTACAATTCTAAAGATCCAAAAATACATTCTTTTTTCCAATGAAGAGATCCTATAACTAAAAAAGAAATCATCTTTGCTCCTATAACTGCTCTGATTTAACTCGATCGCGTTGTCTATGAAGCATAAGTGAAAAATTAACAGAACAACAAACCTTCTTCCACCCCTTACCTTTTTCCTGAATAAGAACTTACTATGCCTATCCTTCAAAAGGCACATTAAGGGTGTGTTTGGTATGGGGGAAATTTTTTGTGCAGAAAATATTTTCCAATTTTCTCATGTTTGGTTGGTCAAAACTTTTGGAAAGCATTTTTTCTTAAAAAATAAGTTGCTTAAAAATAAGGAAAATGACTTCCCTACTGAAAATACAGAAAACAAGTTCCACAACACTAATGGTCTCTTCCCCACCCCACCCCAACCCCATCCCCACCACTTCCCCACCCCAACCCCTATTATTTATCTAGATTATATACAAATGCTTTTGAAATAATATTTTCTGTTTAATTACCGACATCAGAAAATCAGTAAGAAAACTACTTATTTTTCAGAAAATATTTTCCGTGGAAAATATATCCTTCATACCAAACACACCCTAAGTTTCTGTAATCTTATAATCCTGACTTCAAATTAAGTAGAAGTATCCTCTAGTTACTGATCAACACAGGCCCAAATTCAGATCTTATTTTTATTCTTAATTTCCTCTCTACCAAATGCAAACTAGTTCAAATTTTCCAAAATTGGTCTTCACATAAGCAAGATACCAAAGAATAGCACATTAACCAAGAATAATTCTTTCCTCATTCTTACTTCAAACAAACCATAAACTACATAAACAATTTTTACTAATGGGAGGTTATGGAGGACTCAGATTAGGTAGAAGGAGTAAGTAGTCTCACTTATCCTTTCATATTAGTAGTCCCAGTATTGCTCTATAGTTTCTTGTCCTTTGATTTCTGCTACTATCTATTATTTCTTGTACTTCGATTATATTATTTTATCTTATTTATCTATGATAGCTATAATGGCTGCAACTTCTTTTTTCAAACTGTTTTATCATGATTTAGTCCCTTTCGTTATTTTCATACTGCTTTGAGTTTTTTGTCCTTATCTGACCTTTTTTATGTTTTCTCTTGAGCCGAGGTCTTTCGGAAACAACCTCTCTCCCAAGGTAGGGGTAAGGTCTGCGTACACTCTACCCATCCCAGACCACACGTTGTGGGATTTCAGTGAGTATGTTGTTGTTGGTGTTGTAGAAGCAAAATGCACAAATGCTAAGCCAAATAAGCATAAAAATACATGTCCTTTGTGCTCCACATACTGTCTGGTAGAATCCATGGCAAATTAGCTGCAAAACTCAGAAAATATTGAGAACTAAAAATTAACAACATAACAAAAAATTGAAACTTTATTAAATAACAGTAAAAATAAGTTTTTTAGTTCAGAAAATGAAATGAAAGATCAATTAGGGTCTACTTAGATTAACCTCTCCAGCTTTCTTAGCAGCATCAACTGCAACAGCCAAGAACTCTTCTAATGAACCTGGGATTCAAAAAATTGCTACTATTTGAGAAACAATTAGTGTACAAATACATATTCGCCAGATAATAAGTATATATATATGTGTGTGTGTGTGTGTGTGTGTGTGTGTTTATATGGATATCTATAAAAATAAAATTTTTGAGGAAGATATTAGTGGGGGCTGACCAATTTGAGCCATTTTTCAGAAATTTTTGATTGGGTGATAGAAGAAAGATGTAGAAGAATTATAGTATGTCCGTTTGATGTTTGAAGAGAAAGAGGAGAGTACGTGAAATAATATTATGCTCCAACTTTTATATAGTAAAAAGAATAAAAATTCTATTCCCTGACCCCTATAATGGCCCAAAGATTATTCTATTATTAAAAAAAGAAAAAAGAAGAGAAGAGGGCATCCATATAACTGGGGGAAATAATACGTATATGCATAAATTAGTACTCTCTTTGTTTTAAATATAAACAGAAAAAGCAGTTTGACGCATTTTATATTTTCTTAAAAATCTTCTTTTATTTTTTAAACTTTATGACAAGTCAAACTAGACCAATCTTTTTTAGAACGAAAGAGTACAATATTTGATTTGAGCTTAAGAAAAAATATCTACATAACTAATGCAACATTTAATTGACGATATTAGAATTCTACAACTGATGCAACATCTGTTGGCAATATTAAATTCCAATTATTACTAATAGTCACATGTTATAGGATAATGTATACTATTATCTTGCATTGGTTAGAATGACAGTACTTTTGTGGCTCTTTTGGTTACCCAGATTATGGAATAATCCCATATAAAACTCCATAATATTTTGTCCTTCATTTGGTTACATATTTATCTTTCATACAAGGAGTATTGGTGTAGTTTCATAGTGAAAGTTTGGTATAGTTTTATACCACATTCTATGTGAAATAACAATTCAAGAATTAGCTATACTTAAATAATAATTTACCCCGATTAAGCGATAAATTGAGCTAAGAATATATATAACTATACTTTGGAGATAATATTGTACCAAGGACACAAGTTATATATTTTATTTGGTTAGTGTAAACACCAATATCGCGCTCTTGCAGCAAACGCGCATTTTGTGATAAATACAAAGCATATAACAAAATCTTCAATTATTGATTTCTTATGGCCTCCAAACCTTCCAAAGAGTAGCATCAGACCGTTCATATTTAAACGGACTTTTTTCTTTTGGCTAGACCAAGAAGATCAGGATTGATGACAAATAACAAAATAACCACACAAAAAAATGGAGTTCAATTAATAATTTCAAGAGCTAAGACTATTAGTTTAGTAAAACGATATTCAGTGAGAAAACAACATCATTCATTTACACACAGCCATCACAGTGACAGCTTAGGAACTAACTAGTACAGAGTTCAAGAGAGTTCCTTGGTTTCAAGGGCTGCAATTTCTTTGACAACTTGGGATTTGTCAGCCTCAAACTGCTCATCCTCTGCAGATAAGAAAAGATTAGTTAAGGAAAATTTCGAGGCATCCTTCACAAGATAGAACTCGTATTTGCATCCAATGGTGTAACCTAGTGGTCAATGAAGTTATAAGGTCTCAGGTTCAAATCTTGAGTAGACAATAATTGTAGGTGATTTTTTCCCATCTGTTCAAACCTTGATGGACATAGTTACCCGGTATCGGTGCTGGTGGGAGATAGCAGGTATCCCGATGAATTAGTCGAGGTACGTGCAAACTGGCCCCAACACTATGGTTATCAAAAAAACAAAAGATACAGCTCTGTATTCCTACGTGCATGTAGCTACTCCTAATCGATAGTTACTGTGTGTGTACCTTTGTCAGTCTTAAAATCGGCAAAGAGACGCAGGAGCTTGCTTCTGTTTGCGACAAGGATGCTAACGATATCTGGAGGCTTGTTCTGGTTTGCAGCAAATAACTGCAAAAGTTGAAAGTCAGAGACGAAGCCGTCGCTAACAGAACAGTTACATGGGTAAAAATATCAAAATCAATAGAGGGTACCTTGAAAACATGGAATGCTTCTATCTGGATACTCTTGCTTGACTCCTGCAAAGGGAGGAATCAGCAATCAACAAAAAATTACAGCAATTCAAGAAGCTTTTCAGGTCATCAGCTAAAGTGATGGGAAAGAAGCCGCACAACCTTCTCTATACTCGTAAAACTTACCACCCTGCGCCAGAAAATGTTTATGCATGTTTTAAAAGGTCAACTTGTAATCACTCTAAAACAACATGATGTTCGCTGAAACAACTCATTGTGCCACACTGGTGAAGTCACGGGTCATGTTTCTTAGCTTGTTCACATGAGTCTTTTTGCGCTAAGCAAAAAGAGGTCCATCTAATTTTACTCATTTCACAAGCTAACAGTTTGTCCGTTGGGTTGAGATGGACTTTCTCACACTCAAAACTTGAACCGGTGCTGTGAAGCAGAATATCATTTGTAACGGTTTCATGATAGATATGGTAAAGCCCCCACCACCCACAAAATAGGAAGACAATAAAATCAAATGCACCAAAGGAACTACTAAGAAACTTCAAGAGAATACAAGATTAAAGAATAAAGTAGAATGACAGTCAGGAAGAGAGGGCTGAAATAAGAAAGATGCAACCAAATATAACTCAATACCCTGAGAAGATTCATAAGGATCCTTAAGTTGTCTCTTGAACTAACATAACGCGTCATTACTGCAGAATTTGAGCGGTCGAGCAGAATATCTCCCAACAGCTGCAACAGTAAAACGAACATCTTTAAAGATTAAAAAAACAATGACAGGTGATTTCTGTCAGCCTACAAGTCACAACTGCCTGAACATAAACTGGAAAGACTCGATGTATGAAGGAAATGAAGAAAAACTCCAAAATTATAGTGACCTATTAGTGATGTATAATAATATGAAGTTTCGGCAGAAAGAAATACATGAGCTTGAATAATGGGAAAAACTAACTGCTGGAAATTTCTCCTCAAAGTTAAAAGGTTCTGTTTACCGAATCAACAGAATGAATCTCATCCATTTGAGATAAACAGTAAAACTGCTTAATTCTGAGTACATGAATTTCATTCAATTTTCTCTTATCCAAGCCCCTCAATGACCCTGCTTTAATCATGGAAAGAGGATTCCTGCTAACCTCAACCCAAAAAGGACATATATAAGTGTTCTCTAAAGAAATTACGATGTCAACTGCGAACACAGCCCCGAGTAAAGGAAGATGCAAAAAAAAACTCTTTTAAAAAAATGAGGATCAGTATACAACGGATCGAGACAAATTGTTATCTATGTAATATGACGAGGGCTTGAGGTAGAAAATGCACATCAAACATTTATGAGCAACTATGTACTCGATTTCACTGAGATACTTTGCAAAAGATGTGAGAAATTTTCTGAAGGAACAGTAATTTTTCCGGAAGTATATTATTCAGCAAAAGTTGTCTACAAGAAGAGCGGAGGCTTCCCTTACCTTGATAGCTTGCCTTCTGGTGATGTAGTTACTAGACTCGAGCAGTTTTGAGTTATACTCGGCAAAGAACTAAAAGCAAAACCAGCAAATAATAAGTTCCTTGTGATTTATTTGTCAAAGCAAGAGTAATTGATGAGAAAATCCAACAAGAATACCGCAAAAAGTTTTTAAAACTTAAAAGTAAATATCACACAGATGCATTTTGAACACATTTATGTAGTAATCACTAAGCCCAAGTACAAAACACTGAAAGTTCATGTGGCTGACACCAGAATCCTCCATACCTCTATCCTTCAGATAATAACAGTTGATCCCATTCATCCCCACCCTCAACTACACAAACCGGGACAAAAGAAAAAGGCCAGCGACAAGAACAGTTTCTAAGGTTCTTAACACAACTTCTCTTTCCAGAAACATGTCACAATTTTATCACCCCTTTGTTGATGATGGAAAGGTGTCTCGAGAGGCACATCGGGCGAAAGCAAGAGTTTCTAAGATAATAAAGTAAATGATAGTCATGAAGTCCCAAGAAATAAAGGTAAAAAGTGCATTAGCTGGGTGCTGTATCAGTACTACGAGAATCATTTCATTGTGATAAAGAATATGATAGTGTCAATGACAAAAGCATTGAAGTATCTTGAGAGCATAGTTGCATAAATCAAAGCTACATGAAGCAAGAAGTTTCTAGAGAACAACTTTTAAATATAGTTCACAAAACAAGCTTGCATGTGTACAACTGAAATACAAGCAGCAACAAGTTCATAGAGAAGTCCTGGCAATTATGGTTCATACAATCCATTTACATGTGTAAACAATAAGCAATTAGATATATATACTAGATTTATTACCCAGTCATAATTCTTCGAAAGAAACTCAGCTACTGTTGATTTGTGCCTCGTCAAGAGTTCCTGCAACAAACATTGCAATTGAATCAGGATATTGACGCAGTAGGCATGATAAGCAACTCTTAGGAAAGAGCAAAAGCTTCTATTTCAGGACAATAAAGAATATGCCGAGATCACTACTAGCTTTGGAGAATGATCATAGCACCGCCAATCTACTGAATTTCAGTAGGAATTAACGCAGCAAGTTCTTACGTTACAGACATTAAGAAGCCCCAATCATTTGATTTGATAAAAGCAAGCTAACCACACGATGGACAAACAAGGGTGTCATGTGGAGTAGCAAATTGGCTTCTTTTCCTTCTTCTCTTAAGAGGTTTGCTAGTGCAATAGCCGTATTTGCTTAAATAACCATTGAAGTGACAATAGAATTTTTTCAGGTCACAAAGATTATCTATCAGATATTCATCCCACTAACATAATTAAAAGGACCAAACCTTAAAAGTAGCAGCAGCAGCAGCAGCAATGTCAAAATTTGGCAGCTGAATATAATCAAAAAACTTCTTCACATGCTCGGATTCCAAGACATATCTAATAACAGAAGCACACATATAAGTTCTCAAAAAATAGATCCAGCAGCAGCATAAGATAGGTTCATGTGCCTCACCTTGCAACACTCTGGTGTCGAATGCATTCCCTCAGCATTGTACCATAATGCAAAGCCATATCTGTATTCTCATACCTAAATGACAGGGGTAAAAGAATCATCAGAAATCCATATACCAATAATTAACAAAATGATCTTCAGAAACATCTTTTCGTTCCCCTGAGATAAATTTCCTAAAAGAAGCTATCCCATCAAGGCTTTTTAAAATGGGACCTCATCTTGTATTGTATTAATTTGCTCATCCATAACAAAGGTAAACAAGTACGGGCTCAATACCGATCCTGGTGTAAACCACAGTTATGGAGAATCTATATCTCCAACTACTGTTCTCACACTAATGAGGGATACGTATCATTTATGGCATTTACATATTTAATATGAAATTTTTTCTTCTCCCACATCCACCCAAAGACCTTTCTTGGTACTCCATCTATTCTTTCTCAAAGGAGTTACTTTAATTGACATATAATAATTGAGGATATAGAGTAAACTATTCGAAATAATTTCAAGAGTATATGCAAATTCGATTTTATATAAAGAAAATATCAGATCTGTAATTAAATTTACCAATTCTTGAAATTTGTCTCGTAGTATTTAGTCACTACTTTGGGATGACCCAAAGTGCCTCAGACGAAATGGAATAACACAACAAGTTCCTCCAAACAGAGTTTAATACTCCTAATAAACATACAAGAAAACTTCTAATGGTTCTTTCATTCAAATATTTTTTTATCTAGCTTGCCCATAGATTGACATCAGCAGTGTGCTTTAGAAAAAAAAAGCCCAAAAACAATTACTCCCTCCGTCCCAAAAAGAATGACTCCTTTTCCTTTTTAGTCCGTCCCAAAAAGAATGACATATTTCCTTATTTGGCAATAATTTAACTTTAAACTTTACCTTTTACGCAAAACGAGATGATCTATAACCACACAAATATCTTTAGCTTATTTTAGACCATAAGATTCAAAAGTCTTCCCATATTTCTTAATGTGTGTGCCAAATGAAAGTACATCACATAAATTGGGACGAAGGGAGTAAAACAATTTTAAAGCCATAAATATGAAGCAATTTGACAACGCAAAACAACACATGATAGTAACATGCCACCATATTTGTAAATCTCTTTCCTTCCACAACTTACCCCGCTACTAATATATCCATCAGATCAATGTTTGCTTCCAAGTAATCACAAGCAATCAACCGCGATTGAACCTGCTGTCTTTGCAGATTCGCAACTACTTGAGTAGCATCTTTACGAGCCTGCAAAAAGTAAATCTCCTTGTAATAGGAAGACACTGAGGATGGAAACAACATGGCAACAAGAAATTTGATGCACTCAAGGGGTAAGTACTACCTCTAAATTGAGTCTTGGAAGCATATCAATCAGCAGCCGTAGCGTGTTCTCTTTAAAGAATTCTTGAGTCAGCTGAGAACAAGCGTCCGAGACAGGTTCTGATTGACCATTCCCGTAAAGAACAGACTTTAACTCCCGAATTGTCTTGCCTAACTCCACTATCTGCAGGTTCACATAAGGAAAGAAGTACACAATTCAAATTTATAGCCAATTGGAGTATGTGTATTCAATCAGAAACAGAACTGTATATGGTTGTTCCTTCTTTTCATCATGCAATTCATATTAATGGCACTTTTGCTGGTGATAACAGTAAACGATGATCTCAATGTAGCACACCAAAACCTAAAGATAGAACCAAGTCCAACGATGACACAAATTTCAAAATCATTCAAATACAACTAGCAAGTACACTAAGTAACTTCTATCCACCAGTTTCATTACATTTAGCAGACCAAATAAATTCAGGATTAACGCATAGTTGATTCATCCACTGAATTTCAACCAAATTAAGTATCCAATCCAAGGACAAACAAAGCAAAGATTGAACTTTGTTTTTTTTAAAAAAAAATTATCTGGATCCAATTTTAGCTAATTAAAGACACTCAATTCTGACAATGCACAAGACTATCCAGATTCAAAAGCATACAGCCAAAAAACAAAGAAAAATCAAACCTAACAAACAAAAAGCAAGACAACTCTAAACTCAGGGGCAGAGCTACAGTTCTGCGTACGGATTCGGCAGAACCCAGTAGCTTTAGCCTAAACCATATATTTGTGTTAAAAAGATCCACTTATGATGTATATATAATTTATCCAGAACACAATCAATTGTGTTTTTTTAGAATTCAGAATGCATAAACTCAAAATTCTAGCTCTGCCTCCAACTCGAATCACAACAAAACAAAAAAGTTAGATGATTTCTTAATGTAGGTAACCATCGAATAGTCAAGGTGCACGCAACTTGTATAAATTTACACTACGGCAATTTAGAAAAAAGGAAACGAGCAAGAGAATATCAACCAATCAACTAATTATTGTGCTCGATTATATGTTATATATGAACTAATCTAAATCTAACTTCGGTCGATTTAATAAGAAATTCACGCCTTTTCTTCTCTCTTTCCCGAGCTTGTACAAACACTACGGTAAATTAGAAAAAGGAAACGAGTAAGAGAATACCAACCAATCAACTAAACCTCATTGCAAACTAACAGTGTTCAATTATATGCTACTATATGAATAATCTGTATCCAACTCCGTTCGATTTAATAAGAATTTCAAACCTTTTCTTCTCTCTTGCTTTCACGAGTATCAGAATTACGAGCAAAGAGAATATCAACAATTCAACTAAACCTCATTGCAAACAAACAGTGTTCAATTATATGCTATATATGAATTATCTATATATAACTCGTTCAATTTAATAAGAAATTCAAACCTTTTCTTCTCTATTGCTCTGGCGAGTATCAGAATTACGTTGTGTATAGATAAGAAAACGAGCAAGAGATAATATCCACATATCAACTAAACCTCATTACGAATTACTAGTAATTACTGTGTTCGATTATGTGCTATATAGAATTATCTATGTATCGACTCGGTTCGATTAAATTCACACCTTTTCTTCTCTTTTGCTATCACAAGTATAACAATTACGAGCAAGAGAATATCAACCAATCAACTAAACGTCATCGCAAACTAACTGTGATGTTCGATTATATGCTACATGAATTATCTATATATTTAATTAGAAATTCGCACCTTTTCTTCTCTTTTGCTATCGCAAGTATAACAATTACGAGCAAGAGAATATAAACCAATCAACTAAACGTCATCGCAAACTAACTGTGATGTTCGATTATATGCTACATGAATTATCTATATATTTAATTAGAAATTCGCACCTTTTCTTCTCGCTTGCTTTCGTGAGTATCAGAATTATGTGCATAGATAAGGAGATCACGGGTCTGACGAACAAGCTCAACAGGAGTTTTCGGCTTTGATTTGAATAATAAGTTCTTCATCTTCGCCGCCGGCTTGTCTCCGGCACCGATTATGCTATTTTCCGGTAATGACAAAGCTGCCGCCGGCGACCAGAGCCTATGAACCACCGATCTGCTCCGAGGGCTCTGTGCACCGAGAGTTCCTGTACAGCAGATTACTATTTTCTGTTGAATCTGGTTGGGCCCCTCTCCCCGAAATATTAATATTATCACGGATCTAACATTTTTTTAGTAAATGGAAGCAAAGTATAGTTGCACTTGTATCCATTATTACTTTCTTGAAATAAATATATTGTGAATCCTTTTGGCTCTTATTTCCTTGTCTCTTTTGTAAAAGAATTATTATAAAAATATTGATGTTTTAGAAAATAAAAAATATATATTAATTTTCAAGTAATGTTACCCTTATTAGCAATAACAAAAATATTCTACAAAGAAGTTATGAAAATTGAGAAATTAAAAATAAATCAGGACAGTTTAGTCAAATAACTTTTTTTTTACGGTGATGTTTTGGAAATTTGCATGCATCTTCACAGGGTACCTGATCTCTTCATGTATTGGAAGTTCTTATTTTGTGAAAATTTGCATGTAGCTTCCTTCCGGTATCGAAAATTCTTACTTGATTGGACATATATAAATAAATCATCTAATATATTTACTTTCGCGAATTTAAACTAAAGACTCATGATTCTCTCCCACTTTATTGATTACTAAACTACATTTGCACTGCAATTTAGCTAAGTAACTCATATTATTAATGTTTTCATAAAAATATATATAAAATCTAAAACGGTAAGTAAATAGGAGTAATAACTCCTTTTTTCTTTGTAATTATTTGGTATTTTAAATGCATTAATTCATATTTAAATAGAATAAGCTTGTGAAAAAAATTCTCCCTAATATTAAATTACCACATATTTAATTAAGGATGAAAATATTATAATAAATTTAAATTTTATTAACCGTTAAGGAAGACTTCATCTTTTCTATAGCTTCACAATAACTATTTTTCAAGAAAAAAAGATTTAAAATGACTTGATTTAATACTAGCATGGGATCCTATATGGATAATATAGACACTCACGTGAAGCAACTATATATGTCATTTTCCACGCAATCAAGGCGACTTTTGTACTTGAAGACAATTTGATTTTATCATATTCTCTAAACTAGTCATAGATCCATAATTAAAGGGAAGGAGGAAGAAACAAACGAAAGATATTTAATACTCACTCATGATTAAAAAGATTCTTCATTTAGATTTTATTTTTTATTCAAAAAAAATATTTACCTACTAAATAAAAAAGATATTAATCTTGTTATAAATATTATTTATTATTATGAATGTTTATCTCTATAAGAGAAATTAGGGTTAGTGAATTTGAGACCAAACTACTTAGACCCTATAAATAGAGATGTTGCCTTCATTATATTTGATCCCTCGAGAGAAATAAGAACTCTACTCTCTTCTCTCTTTCTCAATAATATTTTTGTTCTAGCTTTATTACTATTTCATAACACGTTATCAACACGAAACATACAAACATCGTTGTATGCAATATATCATATTTCAGATCAATACATGAAGCTTTGTTCTCATTCGCAATAGTTTAGCTATTTATCGGAGGCATTCAACGCGAAACCAACTTGAATATAAATAAGTATTAACAAGATGAATTATCTTGATTACATAATCTGAAAATTGTGCTCTCAACTCAATTATTTTGAGCAAGTAACTTTGCATATGTCAAACTGCAGGTTGACAATAAACACACATGTGACCGTCTTATCGATGCATCTATTTAAGACATCACATAACAGGTGAACGGATCCTTATTCACCTTTTATATTTTTCAGAATTTAGGGAATTCAATCCCAACATTAGCTGGTGTAATCAACTTATCATGAGAACAAGCAAATTAATTATTGAAGAATCTTCTAGTTCTTCAATATATTCCGAATACAAACTTAGCACATCAGATTTAAATTAGGACAACCAAAACTGTCACGTCAATTGATAAAATTATTTGTACTAGTAAACTTCAAATTTACCATGCCATGTGCTATTTGTTTTAGTAAACTTTCGATTTACTATGACATAAAAGAAATAATAGTTAGACACTACTAGTGTCATATAATAAATAGTAATTAAATGGACATTTAAAGACAATACAATTTATAAATGATGAAAAGTAAGTTCTAAACTTTAGTAAATCAGACATCTCGTTCAGGGAGAATACCATTAACATTCAAATATTTATCATCAAAGCTGCAACAGTAACCATAATATATCAATGTAGTTATAGTAGATAATATTCTACACAATTTGTATCCTTTTGCCTTGGAATGATACATAATAAAAGTTTTCAAGATGATTTGACGTGCGACAGGTACATGGACAATGACCTTCATACCATAAAATAACATTTATATGCGCTTTATACATAATTTTTAATAACTCATTATTTCACTCAACCACAAGAAAACACCGCTTCAATATATTTCTCAAACATTTTCCACTTGTCAAAAATCATACCAATACTTCTAGACCATCAAAATGCATATAAAATCATTCCTTAGTAGTACATCCCAACACTTTAAGAAAATTACAGC
Source organism: Anisodus acutangulus (assembly GCA_029783415.1). Lineage (NCBI taxonomy): Eukaryota > Viridiplantae > Streptophyta > Magnoliopsida > Solanales > Solanaceae > Anisodus > Anisodus acutangulus. The sequence goes on from CM056504.1 coordinate 2,993,532, forward strand.
AAATTAAATATAAATATTTTCGACATTTTGCCACCTTATATAACTAAAAATGAAGCTAGCAAGAAAATAAGAAAAACCTTTACATGGATTATAAACTCACAGCAGATTTTGGGGAGTAAAAGAAGTAAATTTCAAAGTTGAATCCTTTTGAAAGTAAAATTCAAAACCTTACTACTTGGGGAGTAAAGTTCAAAGGTTTACCACTTCGAGAGTAAATTCAAAGTTCTACTACTTCGGGGGTAAGGTTTAAAATTCTACTACTTCGGGAGTAAAGTTTGAAATTCTACTAATACGAGGGTAAATTTAAAAGTTCTACTACTTCGGGAGTAAATTTCAGAAACTTACTGCTTCGGAAATAAATTTTGAATTTCTATTTCAAGAGTAAATTTCAGATTTACTATTTCAAGAGTAAAATTTAAAGTTTTACTACTTTCAAAGTTCTACTGCTTCCGGAGTAGAGTTCAAAGATTTATTACTTAAGGAGTAGAGTTTAAAATTTGCTACTTCGGGAGCAGATTTCTGAGTTTGCTAATTCGGGAGCAGAATTATGAGTTTACTACTTCGGGAATAAAGCATAAAATATTTAGAATATTTTTTTCTCAATTATTATACCTCTTTTGGGGTGAGTCGTGATAACTTCACAACCAAATGCACATCCGTATATATAAGCTTTACTACATACTATCACATTCACTTCAGGGAATGGATCTGCATTCATAATATTTATCAAAAGTTCTCGTTCTTCAAAAACCGAACACAATCATCTAAACTTGCCTTAAGCATATCAAAGTATAATAGCTTAGAACCTCTTTTAGTAAATTGCTACTTTAGAAGCAAATCGAGGTGTACATATAATGTGAAGAATTTTTCTCCAACATATCTTACATGATAATCATAATAAGCTTGTAAATATATTATCACTTCTGGTGATTAATGAAGACACGTGAAATATATAACCACTTCTGGTAATGTCAATTTCTTATGAACTCTAATGGAGTTCAAATAAATCACAACGTTAGTCCCCTAATAACAATAATTTACGGCAACTAAAAATACATAACATGCTAATATCAAGTAAAAGTTGCATTGTATTAAGGGGCCTTCCACTAAATCTTTGTTAAGAATCCTCACATACTATATTAGTATTTTTATACACCAAAGGAAAAATCATGTTCAAGGGATAAGATATATTCTATCAGATGTATAAGAACACAAATTAAAGTAGCAAAGGAGGAGATATATAGGACCTGAACAACGACCAGATCTTGACTCTTTAAGAGTGACTAGAGCACTTGATGTATTGTGATGATTCTCAATTGATTCACTGGAACACTCGAGCACCCAGTGTTTTGATTTTGTAAGGGGGAAAAAAATCAAATTCCACTTAATAAATTAGAGAATCGTGTTGATAACGTGTTATGAAATAATAATAACGTTAGAATAAGAATATTGTTGAGAAAGAAAGAAAAGATGAGAGTTCTTATTTCTTTTGATTAATCAAATACAATGAGAGGAACATCTCTATTCACAGGGTCTAAGTAGCTTGGTCTCAAATTCACCAACCCTAACTTTCTTTGTGGGATAGACATTCATAATAACAAATAATATTTATAACAAATTTTATTTTTTCAGATTTACTCTTATTAAGTGTTGAATGATCAGATCCCAATATATATTTAATTAGAAATATTTTAATCAAATTATCTATTTTTACTTAAAAATATATATTTTTTTAAAGAATATGTAAAATGACTAAGTAAACACACTTTATAATCGATAGGAAATATGTTGTTTATTTCTCATGCCGGGTTTGATATTTATACTGTAATCTCAATTTATTCAAGTTCACATCGCTTAAAATCCATTAAAAAGAATAAATCCCAACTAAATGTTAGTAGTTGTTTTAACATGTTATAGTTATTTCAGAATATTTGATATTTTACAATTTTCAAGTCTACCCTTTCTTTCTTTTTTTAAAACTTTTTTGCTTTACAAGTTAGTGAAGTGTTTACAAATTTATGACAGTTTAAACAAATATTTTAATTAATAGAGTAAAAAAATATTAGGTAGAAACTGATAAGTAACTAATGATGCGCATAAACTGACGCGGACACCATAATTATAAAATTAATAATATTTTATTTTTACTTATTTAATATATTAAAAATAGATGTCCATTTTTACTTTCCAGTTTGAAAAATCAAGCAATAATTTATATTTCATACTTATTTTATGCTTATTACTATTAATTATTGGATCGAAAACTTCAAGGAATTGTTAGGGTTGCATAACTTGTAAAGTATGTCTAATTGATTTTAATAAATAGATGATTTATAATAATTAGAGGTGATATACTCCCTTCGTCTCAAATTATTTGTCGTGTTTACTAAAAATAGTTGTCTCAAATTATTTATCATTTTAAAAGTTCAAGATATAATTAATTATTTTTTCTCCATTTTATCCTTTGTAGATGTCACATAAATAGAAACTCGGGTATGGACATCTACCTACGCAGTAGCGGTAGGTATTCACGCTTTCGCGCTTCAACGTGAACTCCGCTTCATGATTGTGGCCTTCAATTTGCCAACGCGATCCTTCGCTAAATGGGAGCCTTGCGTGATAGTGTCTATATCTCCCCAAACGCGACGGCTGGTAGGTAATCCTCTATGCGATCTTGTTTTGTGATCGCTCGATCTTGTTTCGTGATCGCTGTAAACAACTAATCAATCCAAAAATTACAATTCTAAATGCATATTTTAGCTTGATTTCTTGAAGCATTCTTTCAACTTGATATCCTCTTGAAAAGTTTGGAGGGAAGCCTTGGAGTAACTGGTAAAGTTGATGTCATGTGATTAGGAGGTCACAGATTCAAGCCGTGGAAACAACCTCTTACATAAATGCAAGATAATATTGTATGGCTCTTCCCCGAACCACGCGCATAGCGGGAGCTTAGTGCACCGAGTGAAAAAAATTATATAAATACTTTTATGCTTTGGGGAAGGCCAGCTGAAGATATGCGCGAGCTTAGTGCACCAGGTGAAAAAAATTATATAAATACTTTTACGCTTCGGAGAAGGCCAGCCGAAGAGATGTGAGGTAGACGACCTACCTAATGCATTTACACGGTTAATGCATAAAACTTAAAAGTTAATCTTTAAAAAGTTTTGCCTATTATGATATCATCTCCAAAAGGGGAAAAAAACAAGGCATAAACAAAAAGAAAAATAACACTGAAGAAAATCACAGTAATAGAAACATAACAATAACAATACACACAACATTATTGCTACTATAATCGAAAAAAACCCCAAAATACCAGGCTGCAAAAAATATCAAAGATGTAGTGTATCCTTCAAAAGATCGAACCCGCATTCGTAGCCGATAATGTCCGTAGCTAACAGAACTTCTTAATAATCTGTCATTAGTTTATCGCTAAATTGTTTAGCGATGAATTTTATTATTTAGCTACAAATTATATCCGAAAATTCCAGTTTTTTATTGTGAATGTTGGGAAGAAAGTAGAGAAGAAACAAAATACATAAAACAGAACAAAAAAAAGTTATGAATTACAAAGATGGCAAATTAGCACTAATCAACAATAATAGGAACATAATACTAATCAACAATAATAGGAACATAAATACACAAGCATTGAAATTCTCGAGGATCTAATTAACAATGCGTTATAATTTTTTGAAGGAAGGAAGATTCCTAAAATTCTCCTATGGCTTATCCCAAACTACCGCCAAGTACTTACTGCTGCTAGCACCACCGTCCTTGGCGGCGATGACTAGCCGACAATTTGTGCCGGCAACGACTTGTGTTTCTCCTTTCACCACTCGTTTAAACACTAAATTGGATTTAGCCTCCTGGTTGTGCTGATCCACTGCGAATTTCCCGATCTTCACTACTTGAAAGTCGTTTGTATCAGTTAAAGGACTCCAACCGCCGAGCAAACAGCCTTTTCCACTGCTGAGTGCGGCGGAGGCGTGACGGAAGAAGCTGAAATTAGTTACGAATTTTGTCTTTATATTTTCTCGTAGCTAACATAATTTTTCAATAATATATTACTAATTTATTGCTAAATAGAATTAGCGATTACTTTTGTTATTTAACTATTTCTCCGTCTCCATTCATGTGACGGTCTCGTTTCAATATGATAAAAAAATACTTTAAAATACTGATCAAAATTCACATGACTTGAATCTAAGAGTGGCCAGTGGGCCGGGTTCGGGTCTGACGGGGTCGGGGCGGGACGGGAGAAGGGGTCGGGGTCGGGGTCGGCGGGTTCTGGCGGGACTGGAGCAAGTCCCGTCCTGATCCTGATCCAGTCGGTATAGGCTCGGGGCGGGGTAGAGCTCGGGGCGGGGTACGACGGGTTTTCCTTTTTTTTTTTAAATAACATATGTATAAACAAAACAAGATAGTGTAATAAAAACATCTCAATGCTGTTTTTGTGCCTCTTATATTATTTAATAGACATATGATTTTTTTGTAATACAAATACAATTGTCTAAAATCTAAATTGCAACTTTGTGGTGTTGTCCAAAAGTTGCAAATTACATAAAAAAAATTGCAATTAAAAAAATTACATTCTCAAAAAAACTTGTTCTAATTGCTTGATGATTTCATGTGGTTCTTCAGTTGGAATTGGTATTTGTTGATCAAATTGATCCACGTCGCTTCCACTACCTTCGGTTAAGATTTCGTTGTAGTTTTCATCATCTTCTTCGTTGATCTCCGGTTGACCGCACCTTCTCCGCTCCGCTCCGCTCGTATCCAATCTCTGAATAATACTGCAATTTCCAAGCTGTCTCCGGCTAATGAGTGTCTGTGGTCTCCTATTTGATATCTGCCTGCAGAAAAAGCGCTTTCAGACGCAGTTGATGACGCTTGAATGTTCAAAACATCTCGAGTCATCAATGAAAGTGTCGGAAAGGTCTTCTCATTCCCTCCAAGATTTCAAATAAGTTTTCATGTCCATCTTCATTGATAACTTCTTGATACGGTACAGAACCCTGCAAAACAAAAATATCCAACTCGCTAATTTGGTTAGTAGTAGAGGTACGACCGCACATTCTATTTCTGAGGCTTTCAATACTAGCCGCAGAAACAACATGTCTTTTGTGAGGTTGTGTTGAAGATGAAGAAGATGGTATGGAAGCCGGTAAGTTACTAGCATTTTCTTGTTGATAAAATCTATATATATTTTTGCATTGGTGTTCTACGCTAGACAACACGTCTTCTTTAGTTTGTTCAATAGGTGGTGGGTGATTTAGATTTTTAGGACTTGGAGGTGGTAGTACTTCTATACAATCGTAAATAGTTTCAATTAGTGATTTAGTACCGTCTATTTTAATAGTAGGATTTAATACAGAACCAATAATATAAATAGAGGGAATAGAAATAAAATATTTTTTTATTTTGACAAACATTTTTTTAATAGATGCCTTATAAGCTGATTTTTTCATATATTCACTAAGTAATAAAAATATTAGAGTTATATAAAATAACATAGTTGAAATAGTAGGATAATATATACCAAAAAATTCTTTTGTTGCTTGAAAAAATTTCTCTAAAAATACAATAAGTTCGAAATTTTTTTTCCAATCACTATCTAAAATCATATCAGCTAGATTTTTATTATGAGAGTTAAAAAATAAAATTATAGGTATTCTATAGTCATAAGCAACAAGTAGTTGCTCGTATAAAGAATTCACCTAGTGAATACTTCTTGTGAAATTTTTCTATAAGGTAGTCCACAATCGTGACAAATTTTTTTTATATTCTTTTCTACGTTGTACTTTATTACTTTTAAAAATAAAGTTTATAGCAAATTGTATTTTACTAAGAATGTCTTCAAAAAGTGATAGACCATCCTTTACAATTAAGTTATATATATGGCACGCGCATTTTATATGAAAATGGTCTGAAAAAGATGGAGTTAAACTATTTTTTAAAATTGTAATTGCGTAATTGTTATTAGAAGCGTTATCTAATGTAATAGTCATAATTTTATCGGTAATTCCGTAATAATCGCACACTTGATAAATATTTTCTGCAATAAAAGTACTAGTGTGCCTATCATCTATATATCTATACGCTAAAATACGTTTTTGCATAGACCATTTATAATCTATCCAATGACAAGTTACAGTTAAATAATCATGGCCGTTAGTACTACGACCTATATCAGACGTGATAGATACTTTGCTATTAAAATGATATAATGAAAAACGTAAATATTGTTGATATTCATGCGCGAATTTAAATACATCTCTCTTAACAGTTGATCTAGAAAAATCATTAAAAGCAGGATTATATATATCTCTAATGTAATGAATAAAACCGGGAGATGAAGGAAATGAAAAAGGCAAACCCTCCATAGCAACTAATTTTGATATTGCTTCCCTATCTCTATGTTTATTGTATTTAGAGCCTACAATTCCCCCGTCATAGGGTTAATTTGACCTTGTACTTGATCCGGGACAGTATCAGTATGTGAACTTTGTTCCGATGGAGCGGCGTTTGCGCACCCGATTTTGAAGCCTGGTATTGGGCATACCTAGCTGAATGAGCACTTACTACGTGTCTAATTAAACCCCCCGTCCCACTGTGACCTTTTTCAGTTTTAAATTTTAAAACATTTTTACAAATTTTACATATGGCTACTTGATTCTCTACGTCCCTATCAAAAAATGTCCATGCATCTGATTTTAATGATCATTTCTTTGGACCTACTCGTCTCATACTAGGGGGAATAAGAGGTATTTCAGTTGAAGGTGCACTAGTGGGTGTGTTGTCATCAACATTAGTAGGTATATCATCTAGATCATCGTCTAAATTAAAGTGTTCTTGAGTTCTAGAAAATAGCTCCTGATCTAAATCTAATGGTATTGTAGGAAAATGTTGAGTATCAACAAAATCATCATGTGTAGGAATAAGATGACTAGAAGAAGTACTCTTGCCCTGGTTGCCCCTACTAGAAGAAGCACCCTACCCTTACCCTTAAACATACATTTTAATCATTCCATTTTAATTATGATAATAAATAATTAAAGATAATAAAATTAAGTGCGCTAAATAAAATAAACAGACAATAATAATTTAATGAAGGAACGAATGTACCAAACACCGAGGTAACGTCGACGTGTAATCGAAAGGTTGAAAATTGAAACTTTGCTCGATGGAAGATCCTCAAGCTAGTTGCCAACTTCACTCTCAATTCCCAAATGAATAAATAAAATTGAATATTTAGCAAACAATGTAGACTTGTAAAAAGATGTATTGAGAAATTAGAGAGATTGTAGGAAGATTTGTGAGAAAGATGAAGAGAAAATGAGTTATTTATAGTTGAAAAATTGAGTTAAAGTGTAAATATAATAAAAATAAATATTAAGGGGTAAGGGGGTGGGGGGCTAAAATGGCCGTTGGCCAACTACCATAATCTAAAATGGCTGTTGGTGCAACGGCCATATTTGCAAAGGGGAAAAGGGCGGGGTCGGGACGGGCTCGGGGCGGACGGGCTTGGGGCGGGCTCGGGTCTCGCGGGACGAGACATCATCCCGTCCTGAGTTCGAGGCCCGCCCCCGTTATATATTTTTTTTTGGCGGGGTAGTGGCGGGACCGGGGCGGGCTCGGGACGGGGTCGGACCGTCCCGGCCCACTGGCCAACCCTACTTGAATCACGATGAAACAATCACAGAAAGTAGTTAAGAAACATAAAATACATATTATATAAATCACAAAGACGGTACAGAGAATTAGCACTAATCAACAGTAATAGGAACATAACACAAATACACAAAGCATAAAAATTCTCGAGGATCTAATCAACAACGCTTTATAATTTTTTGAAAGAAGTAAGATTCCTATAATTCTCCCATGGCTTATCCCAAACTATCGCCAAGTACTTACTGCTGCTATGACTGCCGTCTTTGGCGGCGATGACTAGCCGATAATTTGTGCCAGCGACGACTTGTGTTTCTCCTTTCACCACTCGTTTAAACACTAAATTGGATTTAGCCTCTTTGTTGTGCTGATCCACTGCGAATTTCCCGATCTCCACCACTTGACGGTCGTGTGTGTCGGTTATAGGACTCCAACCGCCGAGTAACCCGCCTTTTCCGCCGCCGATTGCTGCAGAGGTGTGGAGGAAGAAGGAGGTGATTACGACGGCGGAGAGAGTTCCGGCGAGGATAGAGTTGAATCGTAGGGCCATTTTGGGGGTTTTTGAGAATTTAACGCGGGGAAGAAAATGTTGGTGTGAGAAGTTGAGAATATAGTGGTGCTACTTATGTAATGAGATTCGGCACGTGGAGTACTGATAGTGGTCAAGTGACTTGCTTCCTGCATTTGCCCCGTCCCAGAAGTTTCTATAAAGTTCGTAAAGTCAAGGTCACGTGGGTACATGTCAAGGTCAGGTTCATGCTCACGGTCATGGGTGGAGTAGGGGCGGACATATATCGATTTATATCAATTTAATAATCAAAAAATATAAATTAAATAAAAATTGATTTTATAAAAAAAATTTAATACAACTTTTTTTTTAAAATGATATGTTCGGTTTATATCGCCGAACGTATCGGATTATATCGGTTTGTTTTAGTGGGTCGGGTTGGGAAATTTTTTTAAAAAATTTAAATTTCCAAAACTGAAATTGACATTCACACCTACACTATCATAAAATTTCGACGTTGAAATATATTGTGTATCGTGAGATGTTTACTAAAGAAAAAGAAAAAGAAAAATTAGAAATCGATTTGGGGGAAAACACAAATTGATTGGGGAAAAGGATGTATTTCTAAAAATTGGCGGCGCCAAACATTCAAATTTGACCGGTTCCGTCTCGAAAAAATACCCAAAATTAAAAAACAAATCGGGTAAAACGGACATCCGAGCGCAGAGTTATGACCATTTAAAGTTTTACCAATTTACAACTACTTTCTCTCCCTACATTTTATGTCAATGCTTCCGTGATAAGTTAATCAAGTTCATGCCGCATGCAACTTCCATAAAAGCTTCATAGATCGGCTTCAATGGCTATGATTCAAGAGATAGTAGTAGCCTAAATTAAAATATATATATATATATATATATATATATATATATATATATATATATATATATATATATATATATATATATATATATATATTTAATTCGGTTTTTCGGTTCGGTTCGTATCCAAAAATAAAAAACCGAACCGAATCACTAAATCCTTATTCGGTTCGATTTTTTCGATTCTCCGGGTTTTTTGCCCACCCGTGGGTGGAGTGTTTCTATTTGGCTTCATAAATATAATTCCAAATTCTTATTATTAACTATAAATTATTTTCCAAAACATGAATTTATTATATTCAAAATGACACAGTAAACTTATCATTTTATTAATTACTACTTCTTAAGGAGTGTATCAAGTCAAACATGACCAAATAAAAATGGACGGGGAGAATACTTTTTTATATATAGTTATGGTGTTGGAGCTTGCGTTCGCACCTCAATCAATTACATAAAGTATCTGATAAGAATAAATCACCTATGACTTTTTCTCTGTTGAAATTGAACCTGACTCACACCTTATTGACCATCCCTTGGTCACTATTTTTTTTGCCAAATCCATCGACGGCCTCTTGTGGTTGTCAATATCTTTCACTTAGACACCTCAACTAACTCTGGTATGGAGTTAGTACCTCTAATTGGTAGGAAGCAGATCAATTTATAGGATTTAAATTGAAATGCGTCCATCAAATCACAGAATAAATAAGGGAGATTATTATACCATCAAATACTTACTAGTATAAGATTATAGTATAAGTTATAACTGATTAGTTTGTGATATTTGGCCACACACAGTAATAAAACAATCTAACATAAGCTGATGGATTGTCAATGGGTCATGCAAATGTTGCTGTGAAGTGTCAGCAAGACGTGAAACACCGCGAAGAGATTATTCAATTTTGGAAGATTATGCACAATTACGTGATTGCAAAATTATAAAAACAAATATAATTGTATGGATGTATCCTTCATCTATAGTACAAAGAACAAGTTTGGTATAATTTGCAGCACCTCTAGTTTTCCTCAAATTTCGCATATGAATGTATTCTTCATCCATACTCAGATACTCAAAATTATAATTCTCTAGAAAGAGAACTTTGGTGACAATGCTTGGTGAATTTCCATCAATGTTGTTGTTCATAGATCTGTATATAAGCCTCAGAGAGTGCAACCATTTGAGGGAGAGTTTCTGAAACACGTAGGTCCTGCACTTGATACCTGTGTGGAGTATACAAAATGGGTTATTATTTTATTTTGTCGAGTAAATCAACATTATCGTGTTAGGAGGGAGAAAATTACCAAAGGTCTACGGATTTTCGCTACACAAATACTCTGTATGATCCTTCTCCTGGCCTGCATTATGAACGGTATTCGCAATTAGATCATACTTTGAGAGCAGTTTTCTATTCACCTCGGGTGTAGGTAGAGGTATATGTTGAGAATATAATCAAATATCATATGGTCACACACTTCAATATGGTATCAGAGCAGACCATTTTGGTCTAGGATCGAACCTCACCGCCACCCATTCTCAAAAAGAATTTTCACGTGCTTGGACCATGAAAAAAAAATCAGGCCAGCACATGAAGGGGCGTGTTGAGAATATAATCAAATATTAAAAGCGTGTTATATCTAACAGCTTAAGTTTTTATATCAGATGATCACACACTTCAAATAGTATATAATCCTTCAGCTCCAAATTCTTCACAGGGAATTTAACTGCATAAGATATAGAACTTTAAGGATTACAAAGAAAACACATGTGAATACAGAACTTGGCGTCCTCAACACTAACTAAATTAGTAAATTGAACAAGTTTCACACTGTAATTATTACACTAATCTATCCAACCAATTTTTTGTATACAGGAAAGTCAAGAAAACATGTCTTTAAAAAAATCATTTCTCGTAATCATCAAGACAACCATTAGAGCACTCCCACCCAGCCCACAAACCATTCTAGACCTCTGGAAGAGCTGGCTTCTCGTGAATACTACTCGAAAAAAGTAATTGACATGTCCTTTATATTCAGCTTACACTTAGGTTACTAAGAAGCAAGGTCAATTATGACAACTAACAAAGGCAATACACTGAACTAACAGACCAGTGTAAACCATTTTCTTGAAGCCTACCATTAAAGAACAATTTTCAGGTCTAAAAATTTGTGCACCTCATTTAACTGGCACTTTCATGTTTGCATCTTAATGACAAGCCCATCAGTAAGATTGCCAATTTCTAATTCATGCATAAACATGCCTACACCAACATATGGGCACAGCAGGAGAAGGGAAGTTTGTTGATAGTAGAAGCACCATAAAACGATAAATGATCCCTGAGGCAAAGGACTTGAGAAAATAACTATAAAAGTTTACCAGTACGGACACTAACCTGTGGGATAATGTTTTGCTCCATAACATCCTTAAAAAGAGGAGCAGGTGGCAAATCAAGTTCAAGAATTAAGAAAGGCATTCTGCTGGACTCCATAAGACTATTGTCTGCTTCATTTCCACTGTGTATCTCTTTCACAACCTCCATCTCACCCTAGCAGGAAAAAGGAAAAACCTTCAACTCCAAAAAGAACAACATTTTGAGTTGCTAAAAGATAATCATTAATCAACCAATACCTGAAAGCTCTGCTGAATTATGGTGTTCCCTTTTTTTGAATCTCGAAGATCAGCATGCAAGGTTTTAAGAAGCCATGACATAAATTCAGCAGGATCAGACTGCACGTCTTTCAGAAAACATTTTTCACTTGATTCCATAACAGCCTGCAAGAAAAAAAATGTGGGTTCACCTGCAGATACAGAGTCATTAGGATATGAAGCCATGAATAAAAGATGAAATCTTCATGTGATAATGCAGGGTGAGAACCTGTCCCTTGAAATTTCTTGCATGCCAAATCTTTCGTGTGAGCTCTCCAAATCGATGAACCAGAGGAGATCTGCTGTGCTGATAGTGTTCAGGGATTAAAAAGAAGTTTCTAAGAGGAGTTACTCTCATCAAAGACTGAATTGTCACATTAACGAAATCAGTCTTCTCCTTGATGTTATTAAGCCCAACCTATCATAACAAGACCAACAGGTTAGAATCACAACTTAAATAGACCATTACGAAATAGTAAGCATTTACACATCAATCATAAGAAAAACAAAAAAATATATGGAGTATAATAGCAAGTTGAAAAAACCGTTCCTGGAAGATAATCAGATCCATCAAGTGCCCTAGACCATTGCCTGTTTTTGTCAAGCTGTTTAACTTGCTCCAGCGTAAATCTAAAAAATAATATCAAACAAACATGATCAAGAGGAACAAAGCCCACAGTTAAATTTTGGTATGAATCAACCAAATCAAGCAAGGTTGGAAACTCGACGAAATGCAAAATGTAGAAGTACTTTGGAACACTGATTGTGGGATCTAAAAGAATCCTTGGGATTATTTATAAGAAATTTGCAAAAGACACATTTTTCAAAATACATGATCAAGTTCTCAGAAACTTCAAATATTTTGACAGTGGAGGAAGATTGAAAAGAACTAGAACTAAACCAAAGGACAAACTAAAACTAGCACTAAGTACATCAATTTAACATCAGTAGGAGTCTTTTTAGAACTATCTCCATGTATTACCATTACGAGGATCAAGCGTGTCCATCCGTTCACTTAATCAGAAATAACTCATAGCATGCATGGAAATAAGTAAACTTAAACCAAAAAAAGAAACAAGTCATGATTAATCATTGGCGCCGAAAGGACATTCTAGTGATCAATAAAGTGAGGACTAGGGTTCAACCTCATCATAAACAAAAATACTATATGAAAGATGCTATAAGTTGCTAATGTTGGTCAAAGCTAGTTTGACTCTCGAGAAGCGAAACATAACAAGTAAAAATGAACGAAGGGATAGTACTTTTGGTAAAGTTTAGATCATAATTTTCAATTTATAACAATGAATTTATCTAATTCACTTTAGCTATGAAAATTGGTTAAATTGGCAGGGAGATCGGAGAGCGTAATATACTAATAGTAGATTATTGCACCTCACAAATTCATAATGCATTCCCATTATCAAAGGAAAGCAAATAAAAGTACATCGTTTATGCAAATTGTTGGAGTTTCTATGGTACTTTATAAAGCAGTACGGGAAGTAATAACTATTACAAATGTTCGAAAGGATAAATAAATGGTCAATCTTCAAAACTGCCGCATGTGTGTTGTGTCTTGAATCTTGATCACCTTGCAAAGCCAATGTTGAGAAGCGCAAGTTTGTTGTGTCTTGAATCTTGATAACCTGAAATCAAGAAACAACTAAATCACTGGATGGTTACAACGTTGTGTGTTAGTCGAGGATAGCCCTATCCTTAAGCAACAAGACCTTGCCCGTATATATGCTTTTACGTTAGCGGGCAATAGTCTCCCCAAGATAAAACAACACTTTTATCTCAACACTACAAAGCCAATAGGTTGAGCACAGTGAAGAAAACAAATATGACTTGACTTGCGAAGATATATGGAATAGGAAGGAAAGAGTTTCTCTCTACTCTTCTCTTTTTGTCTCTGTATATAGTGTGTCTCTGTAGTGTATATCTTGTGTATATGAGGGAGTTTACTCACTGCTTTTTGTCTGATTTTCAGTCAATGAAAGTGCAGATTTTTCGCCCTTTGTTTTTTCAGTGGTTTATACTGCTGTTTTTATCACGATTTTCGGGCTGTTTCTTTACTTTCGTTTCTTATTTTCTGCTGTTTCCCCTGCACATTGCCTATTTCTTGCTGCTGTTTTTCAGCCAAGTGAAGTGAATATATAGCAAGAGGAGGGCTGTCCAACAACCACAAACAAGGCTGTAATGGCCCTTAAAGAGGCCATTTAAAAATGTGCAATGAGCCTTGAAGAAAATTTGCCCAAATGCCCCAAGTAATGGTGTTAATGGAGAGTTAATCAGCCAAGTAATGGCTAGTTAATGCTCCAAAAACGCAATTCCAACGGTAGGCGAAAAAGTCTCCGAAATTCTGGGGACCAAAGCGTAAATATTGAAACTTCGAGGACCAAACTGTACATATGAAAGAATTACGTCCAAAGCGTACATCCGAAACCGGGGATCAAGCTGTACATCCGATGAGTTCTCTCGGTCCAAAAGATAATATCGAAAGGCCCACACCCACTGACACACCCGCGCCCACGGCTGGACTGAGGCTTCGAGCGAGGGCGGGGCGAAGCGGCCAGCCCAGCGTGCGTGTCTAGCTTTGAACCCAAGCACTAGGTCTTCCCTCCTTTAAACACACGTGGATACCCGAGGATCGAAACCGCTACCACATTAGAGACTTATATAGAAAGCAGTTCTTCCTATTCCCACCCGATGTGGTAGATTTGTCCCACACGTTCCATACGCCTTAAACACCTTACTGTGAACCAATATCTCTTTCATTTCTCAAACGAATTAGACGATTCTTCCCTACGGTCATCTACTCATAGTAGATCATGCATGTAAAGAACCAGGTCTCAACCTCACGGAACACTAGTGTTTAATTCATCAAAGATGGGTGGACGCATCTCCCCATAAAAGCTAATTTCCAACAATCCCCTCTATGAAAGAGAGATTGTAGCGCACACAAGGTGCCTACATTTCAGCAATCTTTCAGCGAAAAGATATTGCATCGGGGAGAGGTAGCTTACGCTTTGAACCTTCCCTAGTTGAATACCATGGACTTACTTATCGCTTCGGTGAGCGTGATGTCTTGACCGTCGGTGTTTAGTGTAAGCCAGAGACAAGCGATATCAACACAATAACTCTTCTTATTCATTTTCCTTCTTACGTTTCGTCCGTTGTGGCCATGGACACACTTGGATTCTTAAGTGCGTTCATTTGAGTCGGCCATCCTACTCGCACTTAAATAGGTGATCTCTACAAGGTATCCTTGCTATACCCCCTTCCTACAAGTGTTAGGAATCATTAAAAGTTCCACAACCCTAACCTCAACCGTTTGAGGATCTTTTAAAGGTTTGGAAGCTTAACCTTTACCACGTCATCACAGCGACTTTAATGTCTATCGAGAGCGACTTTGGATTCATGTTTTTCGTCACGAAATCATCATCCGAAGTGCTTCTTTAGCCGCGGCGCTCAGTGAACCTTTTGCCGTAGTTTCCCATGAACCACATTCTTGGGATCTCCAATCGCATATGGTTGGGTTTCCACGCAAAGGTTCGTATTGTTTGGGTTTAAGCCGAATTCCCCTGAAAGGCAGTAACACTTGATCTCCCGGGTAGTCCCTTAGTTAGTAAACAAGGATGTGACACCCGTGATGATCAAGCGCCATACGGTCTTATGTCTCCGAAGCCAGATCCTAAAAGATATGTCAGATCAAATCATCCGTGTCCTTCCCGAAGCCGACCAGCTGTACGATGTATAACTGCTGAAGACACGGGTATCTCGATAAGGGGCGTCATCTAAGGGCGAGTGGGTTACTCAACTTCTTTCATGCTTTGTATAAAGCGATAAACACTGATTCCATCATGAATCGGCCGATCTGAAGTTTGCTTAGAGGATTTTCCAAGACCCACCATACACATTTACTTGTGGCTTTGGTGTTCTTATCCGATGTCCGGTTGCATCACTATGTTCTCCCGAACCGTTGGACATCAGAATACTATAATCTGTAGATAAGCGAATAATTGAGATATCGTCATATCCCGACTTAACGCCTTCTATTGATCATGTATTAAAATCATCAGTGAACCTTAGTTCAAGCGATCTGCTTTATGGCCAGAACCGATACCAGGTCGTTTGTAGTGTGTACAATACATTGAACTACCGTGACCTTGGCATATCGCTCCGCCTTGTTTATGCACACGCCCATGATTCAATCAGTTACATGATTCATATCCATTGGTGGCTTCAACGGGATCAACTATCGACCGATCCGTTAGATGTCTTAGAAATCCAATTCCTAAGATGTCATCATGATACCCATATCTTTCATATCGAGACTTTGTTTCAATGACTTTTACTTTGTTGATTCTCCAACCTGTTGGCTTTCTAATTTGAGTCGATGTTTACGTGGTCAGATTCATTGTTTCTGTTTTATCTGAAACTTTCGGGACCAAAATGTAAACATTTCAGGACCAAAATGAAAGTTCGGAAGAAAGCCCAGCGGTTGACAAATCAACTACGATTCTCTTCTTCAACTCTCCGGTTGGGAAGGCATTTCAACATCCACGCCATGTAAGACTACAATGGCCGGGATGTGAAGCTACTCTGAGAGCACATTTTGCAACCCAAAGGTTCTTTTCCAGGAGGAAGATCAGCATTCGCAAGTATGGTTCTATATGATCCTGTAGAATGCAGACGTCTAGTTAGGACTGATCGATCCTCGCGGGTTCTTGTTAACCTTGAGCAATTACTCCTTTTTCCTTTTTTCAAGGAAAGCTATCTTCAAAGAATTGATGTTCTTTGACGCCAAGAGGCGACCTATGTTATTTGCGGATCCGGTGGATATGCAATCTACGATCTTAGGTACAACTTGACTGCTGTTTCATTATTCCAACTTTTACCAAGCAACCCCACATAAATTGGCGTCACGACTTTGCGCTTGCATAACACCGTTGGGTGAGGTGAGAAATGAACAGTCGTTTAATGAGCGATGTTTCACATTCTCCCCCTCTATCACTCACAATTTCTCAATCCGTAGGCTTAGTTGATTTTCAACTTACGCTTGTAGCGCTTATCCGCTTCAACGGCTTCATCTTTGCTTTTCAATAAACAAAGGATTCCATACGTTGTATCATCATCGATAAAGATCACAACGTACTTCTCTCCCACTATTTTTGTATAAACTTCAAATCACCCAAGTAGGTGTGACTAAGTTCTAGAAGGCCGGTGCTTCTTTTCGCTATTCCTAGCCGAATTTGGAAAGGTGATTTTGCCTCTTCATCTACCTCCACATTTATTTTGAGGTTTATGTCGACAATGGAAACAATATCAACATGTCGTTAGTTTTTGAATGACTTGCTATTTAACGTGTCTTAATCTATGATGGCATAGATGCCACGGATTACAAATATATTCATTCATTTAGCTACAGACATCTTGTACCATTCTTAGTGTATTGAGGACTGTTGGACTAGTCTCGATCCACTTGACCAGCAGCATCCCTTAAACCAAGTTAGGGACATGTATCACCTCATCTTAGAGTGATCTCATTCACAAGTCTATTGAGGACAACCTCTCCGGCCCCTTTGATTTTAGAAAGTGGCGTTGCTTCACATGAACAACCTGCTTTGCGTGGTTAGGCGTGCTTAACCGGATCATATGTGATCTCGATACTGCAGCCCACTTGGTTGCTTTGGCGGGCCCGAGTGTCCTATTTCTTTACTCGCTTTCTTTAGGCCTTGAGATCATTAAGACACTGAAACTCGGCCCACCACTAGGTGTCCATTACTTTTCCTATGAAATGAATTCTCGCCCCACTCAGTCACCGGAGGCTTTGTATGACTGAGTGTCCAATATCATCATATCAAAAATTTTGGCCCACTCCACGCCTCTGGAGCTTTATATGACTGAGTGTCCAATATCATCTATGAAGGATCTTCTCACAAATAGTATGTGGAGTTACTACGTCTTTAACTTTTAGACTTCTTCCGTTATGATTGGTGCCCAGATAATTCTTGGCGCTTACTTAAGAGTTATACGATTTTCGCACGCTAGTGGATCTTTCTCCATCGTATGTGCGAACATACTTTTACACGCTTTAAATAATTTACACTTAAAAAACGGATCTTTTTAAGTCGTTTACAAACTCGATCTTTAAAGCGGAAAAGAAGATGAGATTAAACTTACGGTTGTTAAAGCGTAAGGAATATAAATTATTTTCATATTCCTCCTTACTTTAATCCATTTTTAATCGACATCATTTAATCTTTATTCTTGACAAGTAAGAAAAATACTCATCATCTAATTCCTTTATTCTTGACAAGTAAGAAAAATAGTTATCCCAATTTGGATTCGGCTCACTTACTACTTCATCGGTGAGTGTCAGTTCCTTCTTACCATTATTCGGATCTTTTGTGCAGGATAGATCAGGGCCTTAGCTGCCAAGATAGAAGTACATCTTCGTCTTCTCCTCTTGTCGATTGACATCTCGGGCTCTCGAGAGCGCTTGTTCCCACTTGATCTTGGTAGCGGTGACAATATGAATCGTTAAATCATCACTCTCTTCTACCGAAAACCATTTCCATATCAGTTTGGTCACACAACTTTTGACCGACATCTTTGAACACTAATAGTATTACAATACATTCTTGTCTTAGCTGTTGGAGTTTCTATGGTACTTTATAAAGCGATGCGGGGAAGTAATAACTATTACAAATGTTCGAAAGGATAAATAAATGGTCAATCTTCAAAGCTCGCCGCATGTGTGTTGTGTCTTGAATCTTGATCACCTTGCAAAGCCAATGTTGAGAAGCTGGCCCTTAAGTTTGTTGTGTCTTGAATCTTGATAACTTTGAAATCAAGAAACAACTAAATCTGGATGGTTACAACGTTGTGTGTTGAGTCGAGGATAGCCTCTATCCTTAAGACAAGATTGCCCATTATATATGCTTTTCGTTAGCGGGCAATAGTCTCCCAAGATAAAACAACACTTTTATCTCAACACTACAAAGCCAATAGGTTGAGCTTTGGCGAAGAAAAGAAACAAATATGACTTGACTTCTTTGAAGATATGGAATAGGAAGGAAGAGTTTCTCTCTACTCTTCTCTTTTGTCTCTCGTGGTATATAGTGTGTCTCTGTAGTGTATATCTTGTGTATATGAGGAGTTTACTCCTTTGTTTTTGTCTGATTTTCAGTCAATGAAAGTGCAGTTTTCGCCCTTTTTTTTGAGTGGTTTTTCTCTGTTTTTGTCTGATTTGAACCGCTCTTTCTTTCGTTTCTTCTATTTTTCTGCTGTTTCCCCTGCTACGCCTATTTCTTGCTGCTGTTTTCAGCCAGTGAAGCTGAATATATAGCAAGAGGAGGAGCTGTCCAACAACCACAAACAAGGTATAATGGCCCTTAAAGGAGGCCATTTAAAAGCGACCAAGTAATGGCTATTAAGGCCTTGAAGAAAGTGCCCAAATGCCCAGTAATTTAATGGAGAGTTAATCAGCCAAGTAATGGCTGGTTAATGCTCCAAAACGCAGATCAACGGTAGCGAGAAAAGTCTCCGTAAAGTGCAGGGACCAAGCTGTAAATATTGAAACCGAGGGACCAAACTCGTACATATGAAAGAATTCGTCCCAAACTGCCATCATCCAAACCAGGATCAAATCTGTATATCCAGTGAGTTCTCTGGTCCAAGATAATATCGAAAGGCTCCGACCCGCATTGACCACGACCCCATGACCCCGGCCCACGCGGACTGACTCGACGAGGCCGGGCGGAGACGACGGCGGCAAGGCGGCAGCAGCGTGTGGGCAAACGAACCCAAAGCACATCTAGGTCTTCCCTCGGCTTTAAACACATGGGATACCGCCGAGATCGAGAACCACTTTACCACAGAGACTTATATGAAATTCTTCCTATTTCCCGATGTGGTAGATTTGTCACCACATTTCCATGCCTTAAACACGCTTACGCCGTGAACCAATATCTCTTTCATTTCTCACTTGAAATTAATTACGATTCTTGGCCTACGGTCATCTACTCAGAGATCATGCGTGTGAGAGACCAGGTCTCCAACATACGGAACACTAGTGTTTAATTCATCAAAGATGGGTGGACGCATCTCCCCGCAAAAGCTAATTTCCAACACAAATAACAACACCTCTTAACATGTAAGAACTATAAATAACTACACATTCAGAGTTCATGCTTTCTTTTTTCGGTTAGAATAAGTGTTTTTTATTTCTGCTGAAATTTAAATCTAGTTTTCTTTGGAATTTGAACCCTGGTCAACGTAAAAGAAAACACAACATATAATACTTTTGATAAAGTTTATATCATAATTTTCCATTTACAAAATCAGTATAATCTACCAAGGTGAGTCTCAAAAATTATCGTGCATTTAAGGTTCATACTCCTAGTAACTTCATAGACATACTATTTACACATGTCAGATGGAAAAGTCCGCGGGCCCATAATCTATAAGTCATAGTTGTCAAAGCTTGCAAATTGCAAGTCGTAGCATGTAAAAGTTGGCTGGTGATAATTGGTAATATTCACTGGTGGTAAATAAATGACGAAACAGCCCTCCATGCCAGGCATATTTCATTTAAGTTATCTACTATTTCTTTTCCTTTATTCATTAATTAACCTGTTAATATATTTGTATTGTTCTACTATAACATTTTTTTGGTCTTTTATTTCATTATCTCTTTTGATTATTTATCTCAGTTTCATATTTTCTTCCTCTTTTTATCTTAATTTTTCATCTTTTAGTGCTATCATATTTCTTAGGGTTGTAATAGTATTTTCTTGTTCATATATTTGTTGAGAATATTCTTGTAAACGTTGATATCTTTCTTTTATAAGATCTATACTCATTCTGCAATTTACTATATGTTGGTTTATATCTCTATTATATGTAAAGAGTTTTTCAACTATTTTTTGAAGTTATCTTAATTGATTTTCATCCATAGTGACTTGTAGCCATCCATAAGTCTGTGTTTATAGCTGCTATAAAATGAGTTGTATATTTATTTCTCTATGTAGATTTATTAGTTCTCTATATGCCTTTATATTTTCATCTATAAATCTGTGTTTTTCATCGTTTGTCCGGTCTTTTGATCTTCTTAATGATAATAATTCATTTTGATATTTAATTATTAGTTTTGTCCCTTCTATTTGTGATCTTTTTAATAACAAAATGGTTAAGTGTAAGATAACATAAGTACAATTATATATATTAGATCCATCTTACTTCTAAATTCCTGGTAAGTCTAATTTTTTTTTTCTTTTGTCACATTTTATTCGCAAATAAGGTTGACCTGAAAATTTCGGGAAGAAACAGAATGACAATTGTCAATTTTAATTTTCTCCCTTATACTATAGATGACAAGGTAAAACATTGGCTATCAAATTATATACAAAGGCGAATTCAAGATTCTTAACATTATTTTTTTGGCTAACCAGTTGTTGAATGTAGTATACTGTTAGTTATTTTTTGTAATTATACGCATAGCAAATAATAAAAATGAATATATTTTGAATTCTTCTTCCTTTTTCTTTTTCGATTTTCTGAGAGCATTCCCTAAGATAATTTTCATTTTTAAGTCTCCCATAGCTTTACATGATGCCTGTCTTGAGAAAACAGGTAACGTAAGGATCAAAAGCCTGGAAATCGTGAACTATCATGCCAATGGATGAATGTCAAGTTTCAACAATGGGAAAGAAAAAGCTCCCCAGGACTTTGATCTTGTTGTAAGAGTGCAACGCGTCATGTGCACACTCGGCGCATGTCACGGGTTTGAACCTGCCGCAAACAAAAGCCGTATTAAACTGGAGAATGATAAAGGAGCGAGGCCCAATTATCCAAGGAGTTACCAATCGTGCACCATAGTAAGTGGGGTGCTTGAGGCAGCACAAAGATACAAAGAAGTAAGTCCAAAGAGAAAAGTAGCCGAAGACAACTTTGAAAATCTTTTAGTTGGAAGGTAAGTAAAAGGATGCAAAACCATAATATGAAAGATCAAAATTTAATGAACAAATTTTTTTTTTGATTCTAAAGATATCTCAATTTCTGGACATTCAACTAGAAAACCAATGACACCAATGAAAGTGAAGAGAGAAAGAGAGCTCATTGTTAATGAGTCATAGGCAAAGCTCAACTTCATTCAATGATACTCAACAAGAACCTAACTGCTAAGTTAACTCCTCCACATCATTGAATAATCAATTGCAGCAGAATGTTCTCATTTTTCCTCTTCTCAAAAAACTATCGAACAAGAAGGACAAAAATTATGAAGAATGAAAACAAGAATAGTCGCGAAGTTGACAATTCGAGCAACATCTTTATTTATGTTGCCTGCCATTCTTTCTTGATATCAAATGTGTAGTTGATCTCCAAATAGCACTTGTTATCATCATCAAGAAACTGAAAACAAGAAAAGAGGAAGATTTTAGTTAATATGCACATAACTATCTCTAGAATGATGAATGTCAGATGCACAAGCTTAAAGTGAAAAATATCTAAAAACGCCTTCAGCTTCTGTTGCTTGGACTCTTCAAAAAGGCCATTGGATGCGTATCGGATCCTCAAGTAGTGCATTTTTGGAGGGTCCGACACGGGTGCAACAACGTTTTTGGAAAGTCCGAGCAACATAGGCTTCAGGTGTATGCTTAGATCCAAACGTTGCTTATGAACCAGCCTAATAAATCTTTTTTTGGCATTATCATATAGCGACTTGAGTCAATGAACCAACCTCTAGAATAATAAATTTAGTCCTATCCACAAAGATGAAAGGAAACGAGAATTGGTACACCTGATTCCCCAATATAGGATAAAGTTAACGATTTAACTTATATACGCTGAAATTTTAACGTGTTGGAGCAGGTAACTTTGCAAGTAGTATCACTTTTTATGGATGGTTATCTGTAGTAATCATACATGTTGCTCGGACTTTTCGAAAAGGCAGCCCCACCCCTGTCGGATCTTCCAAAAATGTACTACTTTTGGAGAATCTGACACGCACCGATCGACATTTGAAGAGTCCGAGCAACATAGATTATCATTTAGAATACATATACACTGTCAATGTCAGTGTCAGTGCATAGAAGTTAAACCCTAAGTTAGAGGACCATATGCAAACAACTGCACTCTCAGTTATAGTATTGAAGCACATAATATTCACCAAATTCAATAATAGCGGAAGATTTTCAATTCTGGCATACAGTATATAGTATGAGGGCCAAGTCAAATAGTAGACGAAGAATATGTTGAGTATGTAAGGCAGAAGATAATCACCTTTGTCCTTGCTGAGTAAGATCCTCTTGCAAACATGCCAGAAGGGGTAGTATCCTCCGGCATTTCATGTGTATAAGGCTCCGATTGAGGACTGAAGGCCCCAATCATTTGTTTCGTGCTGTCCACTGAAATAAGATACGTGAAAAAGAGAAAAAAACATTTGATCAAAAACACCATAAATAGATGTTCTTTCACATGAGATAGAGACAGCAAAGTATAGTTAGTACCTTTGAGACCAGTTTTCCAAACTGTGTTCGTGTATTTGAGCCCTGTCACTATATTGTTGCTGACTTGAAATGAGAATTTTAGGCTGTATTTGCTCCCTTCTTTCAGTGTAAACCATGGGCTATTGGGATTCCCGTCTTCTGGGATAGGGAGAACAATATCAGATCTACCAGGAGACTTAATTTCAAGGCTCAAGATCTTCACGTCTGGATCCAGGGATTCTACAATTTTAAAGAAGTGGGAAAATGTCAAAGAGTTTTCTGTAGAAATGCTTCTTACATGAAGGGTCATCAAGATTTCAGTAATCTTGATGAAAAAGGAAATGCTCTTCTCACTTGAAGATCACACCCGAATTGCTCACTAACTTATTTCTCAGACTCAAAACTCGGACAATATGCTTTGGGACCTATCAAGTAGTCATATCTTATTCTCTTACACTGAATATTATCAAGATGGAAGTCCTTAATTCAAATAAAACCTATTCTTAAGGTCCTAACCAAAGCATTCATCAGACTATTAGTCAAACTGCAAATACTCCAATGAAACAGAATCTCGGGAAATCATTTTATTTTCTTAATAAATGTGCACATACCTCAATGGAATCAGTGAAGACACTACCTTACATTAAAACCAATTAAAAACTAACAGACATTTACGAAAAATTATTTGAATTTGGAGCTTTTGCTCCCAGAAGAAGAAATTAGGAATGCGCAAATATGATATGACAATCCAAAATGCAATGAACTATCCCCCGGTACCAAATTTTTCCAGGTCAGCTATACAGATCATCTGAATTTGTTTCTCTCTATTCAAATCCACACTAAACATATTCCAAAATGCAATCAAGCAAGAGAAATTGAACGATTATATTTTTATCATGCCGTATATGCGCTAAACCTCGAATGTGGGAAAAGAAGAGGACCATTACTAGAAGGTAACATCCCAAGGATAACATTTCTATTTTCTGGATTTATGCAAACCACATATCATACAATATATTATTTCAAGTTTAGTTATTACGAGGGATAGTCTAGTCATCCACATCATAACAAGAAAAGCAAAATATCTCAAATTTCACATGCTAGTTCGGGGGAAAACAAACAAACAAACAACAATATACCCAGTGCAAGTGGGGTCTGGGACCTTAATTTCTATATATGGATTTGCTCTTTTCTATTATGTGAAATTCCACAAAGTTTATTCATTGAGCAAATCTTGAAACAAAAAGAATGGTTTACCTCCAACAGAATTGATATCCACACTTCCAAGAAGCTGCTCTTTCCACCTTCTCAAACTCTCGTCATCCTAAAATTCCAAAAAACATGAAAAACATAACCAAACATTAACACAAAAAGAAGGAAAAAAAACATTTGGTAAGACAGAAAGATGCAATCTTTAAAGGGAAAGTTACACATTTAGCCCCTCGGTCAAAAATATTTTCAGCTGCTAGTCAATATACATATATTATACACTAATTATACATATGTCGGCTATCCTTTAAATGGGAAAAATGGAAAAGATAGAAAGATGCAATCTTTACAACAACAACAACAACAACAACTACTACGCCTCAGTCCCAACAACTTGGAATCGGTTATATGAATCCCCACTTCTTCATTTAAGCTCATTTTCATATCATCAACATACTAAATATGCAAGTCTTTAGATGAGAAAAACAGAAAGAAAGATGCAATCTGTACAACACCAACACGCTCAATCAAAAATATTTACAGCTGCCAGCCAATATACATGTAGTATATACTAATTATACATCTGTCAGCTATTTTTGAGGATGGGTGGCTATTCAAGTTAATTTCCCATCTTTAAATGGAAAAAAATGGGAAAGACAGAAAGATGCAATCTTTACAACACCAACATCTACGTCAGTCTCAAACAAGTTGATGTCGGTTATATGAATCCCCACTTATTCATTTAAGCCATATTATCATCATACTAAATACGCAATCTTTAAGGAGAAATTGAGATAAATAGACGCCACCAAAATAATAGCCAACAAATGTAATGTATAATATACATAAAATATACATTTTTTATACAAAACAGTATATTTGGCTAGTGAATGTAATTGTTTAAGCTCATTTCATATTATCATCATACTAAATATGCGATCTTTAAATGGGCAAGATGGGAATTTCAGAAAAAAACACCTTATCTTTCTCAAAGATAAGCATTTTAAAAGACAAAAAGATGCAAATTTTACAGCAACAACAACCACTACGCCTCAGACCCACTTATTCATTTAAGCTCATTTCATATCATCATTATACTAAATATGAAAATCTTTAAATGAGAACATTGGGAAAGACAGAAAGATGCAATCTTTACGACACCAACAACTACACCTCAATCTCAACAATCTGGGGTCGATTATATAAATTCCCAGTTATTCATTTAAGCTCATTTCACATCATCTTCACCATAAATATGCAAATATTTAAAGGGCAAGTTACACACTTGGCCGGTCAGCCAAAAATAATTACATTCACTAGCCAAATACACACTATTATGTATCAAAAATGTATATTATACATTAATGTACAAAAAATATACATTTTCTAGCTATTATTTTGGTGAACGACTATTTATGTC
The DNA here is from genome assembly GCA_029783415.1 of Anisodus acutangulus. Taxonomy (NCBI): domain Eukaryota; kingdom Viridiplantae; phylum Streptophyta; class Magnoliopsida; order Solanales; family Solanaceae; genus Anisodus; species Anisodus acutangulus. The sequence continues at coordinate 3,019,354 of CM056504.1, forward strand.
AATTTTTCATCTTATCTTTAAATCCGAAAGACAGAAAGATGCAATCTTTACAACACCAACATCTATGCCTCGGTCCCAACAAGTTGGGGTTGGTTATAAGAATTCCCCCTTTATTCATTTAAGCTCATTACATATCATCATCATACTAAATATGCAATCTTTAAAGAGAAATTGACATATAGTATACATTAATATACGATATACATAAAATATACAATTGGGATACATAATAGTGTATATTTGGTTAGCGAATGTAATTATTTGAGCTCAATTCATATCATATCATACTAAATATACAACAACATAACCAGTGTAATCTCACAAGTGGGGTCTGGAGAGGGTAGTATATACGCAGACGTTACCTCCACCTTTGCGAGTAGAGAAACTGTTTCCATAGACCCTCGGATATCGGAAAAACAAATGGGAAATCAGGAAAAAAAAAAGCACCTTATCTTTCTCAAATTGTTCTTTGAGAGTGCATTGTGGACCCAACTCAATCTTGTTATTAGTTTCATCTTCTTCCTCATCCTCAGTAGTGTAAAGGGAACTCTTACTCATTTGCCTACTAACATCTTTCTCACCAGGTTCATGTTCAATCTCAGAATCAGATTCACCAATTGGTGTTGCAGTTCCCCCTTTACCCTCCTTATCACAATCCATACCTGTTATATTTCAAAAAAATTACCCCAATAGCCAAAAAATACAAATTCTTGACAAGAAATAACAAAGTGCTAGTGGTATTCTTCAATTAGAATATCAAGAAAAGCCCAAAAACATGAAGAGACTCAAAAAAAGAATCTATCTTTATTGAAAAACAAGAAAATGGGGTCATAGAAAAATGGTTAGGATGAGTGAAAATGAATAAAAGAATCCCAAGAAAACAAATAGCAAGAAAGGATAATGATGGTAAGAAGAAAAGACAAGAAGAAAAAAATAATATATTGAAAGAAAGAGGGGGAGAGAAATATGGAGAAAGAATTGGAGGATTTGTTAGGAAAATTGTAATGTAATGTTGTGGTGATCCGAAGATTGTGAAAATGAGATAATAATACAGGGAGGGAGAGAAAGAAGGAGAAGGGAATGGTGGTGAGGTGAGTTCGTGTGAAGGTTTGTTTACAAGGGGATTTCATGAAGGAAAAATTATGATGAGATAGTTTAGGATTTGGTGGATGATTGAAAACCCCTTCTTCATATTGAACAATTAAAATAATACAATAAGCTAACACGTTTAAAAATAATATCAATTTAAAGTAAAATTTTGTGTGCGGCCACTGTGTCATTGCATGAGTTGATATTACTAATCGCTCAATATTGAATTTCAACATTTGAACTTAGGATAAATGTTATGGTGTTCTATTGACTTAGAAAAAGAGTATGATCAGGTCTGAAGGGAAGTTTTGTAGAGATGCTTGGAAGCTAGAGGTATACTAGGGCTGGCAGTGGATCGGGTGGAGCTCAATCCGCCTCCATTCGCCAACTATCCATCCACCACCCGATCCATTCATCACCCTATTTTTTCTTCATCCACATCTGATCCACTCATCATCCACGGGTGAATCGGGTGCTTCGCGGATGAAAATTATAGCACAATCAGTTTGGTACTTTTGGTTTACTTTTCAGTTTTTATTTGTCCTTTATTCTTTTTATAACGGCAGAATTGCCCCTCTCGAAACTATTTCTGGAATGAATGAAATACATAACATAAATCTAGGGAAAATATTTCAAAATAATTCTTTTTTTTCTCACTCGGTGCATAGTATTCATATTGAAGCCGAACTATATTCGAATTCGCATCGGGTAATGCTCATTTCTCGGGGGAGCCATAGAAGTAAAACTATTTGTATGAAAACTCGTCTCTGTAGAGAATGAATTGTGTTGTTATTTACTGAACTACACAAAAATAATTAATTTATAAACGGGTGGATGGATGGATCGAGTGGTGGGTTGGATGTATGTCCACCCGAATCCGTCACCCGATCCATCCGTCATCGATTAAAATCCGTGTTTTGTCAGATTTTCGTCCATATAATCGGGTCGGATGGATCAGATATCCATCGGGTTATGGTGAAATTGCCAGCCCTAGGTATATATGTGGTATATACTAGAGGAGATTAAGAACATGTATGATGAAGCCAAGATCAGGGTAGAACAATGGGAGGGGATTTTAAGCACTTTTCAGGCGTGATGAGGTTACACCAGGGTTCATCTCTTAATCCATTTTTTTTCAAAAAAAAATATTTTTATTTTTATTTTATAGGGGTAGGGGGATTACAACGTGGATTTCGAACCCTCGCCAACAAGGTGAAAGTTCATGTAGTCAACAACTAAGCTAATAAATCCCTACTTAGTCAGTTTTTTTTGCCTTGGTGATGGACGAATTACACGTCATATTCAAGGTGAGGTGGCATGTGTATGTTATTTGCAGACAATATAGTACTGATTGACAAGTCTTGCGGCACAATTAACGCTAGGCTGGAGGTTTGGACACAGACCCTGGAGTCTAAAGAGTTCAGGTTAAGCAGGACTAAGATCGAATACTTAGAGTGTAAGTTCAGTGATATTACACATGAGGTTGGCATAGAAGTGAGACTTGATATACAAGTCGTCCCCAAGAGAGGAAATTTCAAGTATCGAGGGTCCTTAATATTCAAGAAAATGAGGAGATTGACGATGATGTCACACATCGTATTGGTGATGGATGGACAAAGTAGAGGCTCACCTCCGGAGTCTTGTGTGATAAGAATGTAAACCTAAAACTTAAAGGTAAGTTCTACAGAGTAGTGGTTAGGTCGGCTCTGTTGTATGGGGCAGAATGTTGCTAGTTAAGAGCTCTCATATCCATAAGATAAGGGTTGCGATAATAAGGATGTTGAGGTGGATGTGTGGGCACACTAGGAGATATAAGGTTAGGAATGAAGATATTCGGGACAAGGTGGAAGTGGCCTATGTTGTGGACAAGACGAGCGAAGCGAGGCTACATCATTTGAAGAAGAGAAATGTCGATGCCCTGATGATCAGAAGGTGTGAGAGGTTGGCAGTGTTGGGTTTGATGAGAAGTAGGGGTAGATCGAAGAAGTATTGGGAAGATGTGATTAGACAGGACATGACGCATCTTCAACTTACCGAGGACATAACCGTAGATAGAAAGTTACGTAGGTCACAGATTAAGGTAGAAGGTTAGAAGATAGTTGAGGGTTGGATAGACTTTGTAGCTAGTATTAGTATTTTCCTCGTAGTTTCTTGTTCGTCAATCCCTGGTTCTATCCATTATTTCTTGTGTTTCGGTTATTACATTAGTTTACTTTATGTACTATGTTAAGCTTTCCATATAATTTTTATGCCTTATTTACCTTTGTACTTTCTTTTCAAATTGCTTTGTTTTGTATTACTTGAGACGACGGTCTTTAGGAAATAACTCCTCTATCTCCACGAGATAGGAGTAAGGTATGTGTACATTTTATCATTTCCAATCCCCCACTTATGGGGAATACACTGGATATGTTGTTGTTGAACTTAGGTAGATATAGAAATGTTGGTGATCAAGTGAATATTTAAGTTGTTATTCACAAATCATCAATAATTTTATAAAACAACATTTATGTTCCAAACACAACTTAACTTCAACAAAACTATTTTCAACATAATTTTTTTACCATCTTATATATCGTTCATACACCTACTTATTTATTTTAATTTATAAACCACGATAACAAAATAGAGTAGTACTAAATACAACTTGGATATTTTTATCCAAACATCACGTCAAGAGCTTGAAGTGTGTCAAAAGAGCATTGAAAGAAGACCACAAGAGTCATAATATACTTTATCTGTTTTTATGCTATTAGCTATTCTGTTGATTCATCTTCAAATAGGAACAACTGATTTACAGATCTCATTAACCACAGAATTTAGTGAGCAACACTAAAGCTTTCTGTGTGGATATTTCGAGAGTCTAGAACAAAAATCAAGTCAAGAAAAGAGCCAAAGATCAAATGAAATAAGCTGAATTTGAGCTACAAGAAAGGAGGTGCAATCACAAAGCATACGCCACGATCTCGAAAAGTAGTGATCCCATGCAGTGTCTTGAAAGCGAGATCTTTACCGCGAACATGAAGGAAGTAGAAATCTCAAAGGCGATCGCGAGACTACAACTGCCATTGCCAAAAAATATGTAGCTATCATAAATGTGAAGCTCGACCCAATATATATTTTAAGCTAGTCTAAGATGTTTAGGAAATTGTTAATCTTTGTTTAAGCCCTAGAATAAATAGTCATTTCAAGAGTTTGTTGGATATAATTGTTGGAATCAAAGCAGTACGGAAAGTAAATAAATATTACAAGTGTTCGAAAGGATAAACAAACAACCAAGATTATAATTGCCGCAAGCTTGTTGAGTCTTGAATCTTGATAACCTGAAATCAAGAAACACTAAATCTGGATTGTTACAACTGTGGCTGAGTCGAGAAATGACTCTGTCTTTAAGACAAGATTGCCCCGTATATATGTTTTTACGTTAGCGGGCAATAGTCCCCCAAGATAAAACAACAACTAATCAATACTACAAAGCAAATAGGTTGATTCTGACGAAGAAAACAAACATGAAACGATTGCTAAAGAGTGGAGATTTAGAGGAAAAATAATAACTATTCTGGACTGTTCTTGTTCAAGACTTGTCTTTTTTTTGTGTTCTTTTCTCCTGCTGCCATCAAATCTATTTCAGGTCTCAATATATAGTGTTTAGGAGGATGAGAGGTGTTAAGAGGTCATTTAAGAGGTGTAGTCATGGCCAGAAATGTTTTGTACTAAGGGCAAAATGTTTCAGATGGTTAATGTCATAAAATTGTTGGCTTTCTGGCTGCTGGCACCATTCCTGAAACTCCAAGGACCAAACTGTAAATACTAAATAATTTGGGGTCCAAAAGATAATATCAGAAGCTGCACAGAAGCCCATGACCTAAGACCCGAGCCTGGACCGAACGGGCGAGCGGGCAGCGACGCGCATGTGGGGCTAGCCTCAAACCCAAGCACATCTAGGTCCTCCCTCCTTCAAAGTTCAAACACATGGGTTACCCCTTGGGGTCCTAAACCGTTATCCAATTTTGAGGCTTATAAAAAGAACAATTCTTCTTTTTCCCACTGATGTGGTAGATTTGTTCCACACCATATTTCCATGCCTCAAACACCTTACTTCGTTGACCAATATCTCTTTCATTTCTTAATGAAATTTGACGATCCTTGGCCCTACGACCATCTACTCACTTAGTAGATTATGTACGTGTGAAGAACCAAAGACTCCAATATGCAGAACCCTAGTGTTTAAGTCATTAAAGATGGGTGGACGCAACCCCTATCAAAGGCAAATTTCCACCAATCCCCTCTTGAAAGAGAACTGGTGCACACAGGGTGCCAAACTTCAGCAATCGTTCAGTGGAAAGATATTGAATCAGGAGAGGTAGCTTCCGCTTTGAACCTTCCCTAATTGAATGCCATCGGACTTACTTACTGCGCGGTGAACGTGATGTCTTGAACCGTCAATGTTTAGTATAAGCCAAGATAAGACAATGATACCAACATAATAACTCCCCTTATTCGTTTTCATTCTTATTGTTCTGTCCATTGTGGCTGTGGACACACTTGGATTCTTAAGTGCGTTCATTTGAGGCGGCATGTTCTCGCACTTAAATAGGTGATCTCCTACAAGGTATCATGTTATACCCACTTCACAAGTGTTAGGAATCATTAAAAGTTTCTCCAACCTTAACCTCAACCGTTTGAGGATCGTTAAAGGTTTGGAAGCTTAACATTTACCTACCATGCAGGTAGCACTTTAATGTCTATCGCGGGAACGATTTTAGATTCATGTTTCTTTACAGAAATCATCATCCGAAATGCTCTTGCTTCCACCGAAGCGCTCAACTGAACTTTTTGCAGCTTCGTTTTCCTATTGAACCAAATTCTTGGGATCTCCAGTCAGTATCGTTGGGTTACCACTGCAAAGGTTCGTATTGTTTGGGTTTTAATCCTATTCCTCTAGACAGGCGGAACTCTTGATCTTCGGGTAGTCCATTAGTTAAAGGGTCCGCTATATTATCATTTGATGTAATCAACGGGAATGACACCCGTGGTGATCAACTACCATACGGTCTTATGTATCTAACAGATATGTCCAGACGCCGTCATCTGTGACCTTTCTAAAGCCGACTGACTAGCCACAATGTATAACTGCCGAAGGCACGGGTTTCTCCCAATAAGGGACGTCCTCTAAGGAGTCGTGAAGTTACTCAACTTCTTCTCATGCTTTGTTTAAAGCGATAAACTCTGATTCCATCATGAATAGGCCGATGCAAGTTTGCTTAGAGGATTTTCAAAGACACACCATACATATCCACTTATGGATTTGGTGTTCTTCAAGTCCGATGTCCAGTTTGCATCACTGTGTACTCCCAGAACCGCTGGACATCCAGAATACCATAATCCGTAGATAAGCAAATATTTCAGATATCGTCATATCCGATTTAACGCTTTCTATCGATCATTTTTAGAATCACGAGTGAACCTTAGTTCAACTGATCTACTTTGTAAGTCGATACCAGGTCGGTTGTAGTTGTAAAATACATTGAACTACATGTGAACTGCGCATATCACTCCTGGTATATGGATGCACCATGATTCCAATCAATTCTATGATTCATATCAATTGGTGTCTTCAACGAGACTGTCAACTACCTCACAAATGAGTTTGGAATTAGACCAGTGCGTTAGATGTCTTAGAAATTTCAGTTCCTAAGATGTCATCTGTGATACCCATATCTTTCATAACGAGACTTTTGTTTCTATATGACTTCCACTTTCAGACTGTTGGTTTTCCAACTGTTGGCTTTCTAATTTCAGAGTCAATGTTTGTGTTGTCAGATTCATTATTTCTGTTTCACCTGAAACTTCCAGGACCAAAATGTAAACATTTCAGGGACCAAAAGAAAGTTCAGGAAGAAGTCCAACAGTCCAACAAACCAACTTTGATCCTCCCCTTCCAACTCTCCGGTTAGGAAGATTGTCTCAATATCCATGTCACGCAAGACTGCAATGGCCTTGGATGTTAAGCTATTCATAGGGGAGCACATGTCCAAGCAGTCGATGCCTTATACTCGACAGTAGATCCATCTACTTTGTACTCAATTTGAGTATCCACTTTTACAACCCAAAGGTTCTTTTCCCGGAGAAAGGTCAACCATTACACAAGTATGGTTCTATCTGATGGAATCTATTTCTCTCTCTGCAACTTCTTTTCAAAGCAGCGCTTCTAGAGATGACAATTCTTCGTTAACTGTCCATGGTTCATTCTCAATCATGCAAGCTAGAAGGCCTGGAACAAGTCTTTGTCCCCTATTTGCTCCGTCTCGGTTCAACATCTAGAATCTCTGAGTTCTGTAGATCTGGAACATTAAGTTCCGGATAGTCAGCAACTTCCGAGTCATGTAGATCTGGAACGTCTAGTTCCGGACAATCAGGCACTCGTGGGTTCTTATTAATGTGCGCGCCATTTTTAACCCGGCGTCGGCACCCAGCCAAATCCCCTGTGTGTTTTAAAATTAAAAAGCTTCTAAGCTTGTTTTTGGAGTCGCCACCTAATTTATTTTACGGTGAATTATGACACCTAAATATTAGCATGAATGCTACAAAATAACTCTGATTTATGGTCTATGAAATTATGAGATTCTGGATAAGGGTTCTTTATTATCCTAAAGGGAAGGGGTTAGGCATCCTTTAAGATCCGCTAATTTGCGGTTGTCCGTTCAAATCTAGGTTATTTATTGTGCTAAAAATGTATGTTTAAAAGGTATGAAGTTTAAGAAAATGATATTGCAAATAATTGATTTAAAAGATGCAATTCTGCCAAATTGCATGACATTGTTTATAAAAATACATATAAAATGAATTTGTTAGTAAAAGTATGTATTGCATGGCATAACTTATAAAGTGCATGTAGGATTGAAAAAAAGCGTGCACTTGTGAGACATGATTTATAAGATGCATATAGGATGATTCTTAAAAAGGTGCATGCACTTGTATGGCATTTTTAGTAGATGCATGTAAATTTATTTTGATGAAAAGTATGAGTTTGCATGTAGAAATTGATTTAATGAAAAATATGCATTATTTATAAGATACACATGAATTATGCCCTTTATATATATATATATATATAAAATTGATTTTGGAAAAAAGGCATGTATTATTTATTGAATACGTGTAATAAAAGCATACATTTATAAAGCATTATTTATATAATACACGTAGAGTTGAGAAAAGTATTCATTTATATGACATTGTTCATAAAAATAGATGTAAAATTTATTTATTTACAAAAATACGTATTTGGCGATTTGATAATAGAAGAAAGCGATTTTTTAAAATTTATAATGTGAAGAGATGATTTTTATGGAAATCTTTCAATATTACAAATCGGATAAAACACAAACCTTATTTTTACGATTTAAAAAAAAATGTGAGTAAAAGATAGCCAAATTATTTTGAAAGAGATTAAAACATGCATAACGAGCCTAAAATAAAATTAGTGTTTGAGTTTGGAACATGCATGGTGGCCCTAAACAAATAAAGCTAGCGAGGGGTTTCCAAATTAACCGAACCTAAGAAATAAACTAACGGCACTTAAACTATCATATCCATTCATCTATTCGTGACCTAATTACTCTAAGCATTCTAATGACAATACATAATTAAATAATTATTACAACTGAATAATAATGAAAGACAGATTAGACGAATAATAAAGGCAACGACTAGGGCGAATGACAGTATCATCACGCCCTATCTATTTTGAAGTTCCGAGGCCGGAGAATGCAAGTAACATAGACGCGGGTCTTCGTTTGGCAAAGTTACGATGAGTCTCATAACGAGACTCTTCATTGCTCCCGATGCATTTCATGTAAATAAAAGAAAGAAAAGAATTAGTAGACGAAACACAATATGGATATATCAGGAATATAAATAAATGATTCATGAAAATAATATGTTACTGATTCTTTATTTATGTCATACTTTGATGGCGAAGGAATAATGTGAGATGGACCACAGACCTACATGTTGTGCACAAAGAGTGGAAAAATACATATTACAATTGAAAATCACATAAATGATATCACATGTGAATAAGAAAATACTAGGCATACATAAACAAATTCATATTCAAATAGGAAAGAAGGGTCTGCTTTGGATCAGAAAATAAGAAAAAGAAACCTTAACAAATTTATTTCCACATTTACATACAACTAACGAAATAGAAGGAATGCATTAGAATAAATTTGATCATCTCAATAACAACATGACGTACTGAGATCATTTCTACCTTACACACTCAATCAACTTAAATTTTTTTTATGGGCATCACAACCTTAGCTAGATAAGATATTATGCGACTAGTTTGACAATCACATTAAAATAGGAATGTATAAATAATCAAATAACATAGCATTTTCAAGTAAACAATAACCATTTTAACTCAAACTAAATACACAAACATTTAGACTCCAAATTAAACATAGTGATATTTTTAAACCTCAACATAACATTATCATTATGGTTGCCGAGCAGATTTAGAGTATAACAAACTACCATTTAAAATAAACTGAACCGAGTGTAGGGACTTAGCTAATCATCATCTTTAATAAACTAATATTGCAACCACGCTTGGATCGCACAAACCACAACATATTTAGGCATAAATAATCAACTAAGTATCACAAGCACATTTAACCAACCATAGTTTCTTTCTAAGCCCATACTAATCTTAACCAATATTTTAAGACATAACCAACATCTTAGAACAAACTAATGGTAATTAATTCACCACTCGTCCATCATAACATTACCAAATAAAGCATCATTTAAATAATCAATCAGAAATTAGTCTATGAATACGCCTAGAAACCCGAAACCGAAATTAGATATGCCCGAGATTATCCCACATAATCCTAGGCTAATTCTTCAACAAAACAGAATAGTAAGCATGCTCAAAATGAGAGATAAGATAGGAATTTACTGACCTTTTCCGGATAGCGAACCGAGACATCATCTCGAATCGTCGAATCCGCTCGGAAATATTTTTAGAATTCTGATTTTTTGATTACCGAATTCTGGTTTTTCTACCCGAAAAACATAATTGAATTTTGTTTCTGGAAATCCGACCTGACCCGGTACTGACCCGACCCGAAATCAAATCAAACCCAAATTGAGCAAAAATATGAAGAATGAAATGGAATTTTTGGATTGCAAAATTAAAGACTAAAAGTAGTGTTTCAGATTCGGAAATCTAAGAACAAAATGGGTACTTCAGATTTGGGAATTAAGAAACAAAAGGAATGATTCGTAACCACAATTAAGAACAAACAAACTTGAATTTATAGTCTTTAAACCCAAACTAAAAATCTTATTTTTACCCGATTTTGACCCGACCCGGAACAAATAGCAGAAATTTCAGATTCTTCAACACCCAGAACAACCCATTTTTGTATCTTTTTCAAAATTTAGAATTCTAGATATGAATTTCGGAACCCCCAAATATCAAGATTTTCAACTTATATTTCGAACCCTTTTTAAAATGAAGAACACATGCAAAGAAGAACAAATAACCTTAAGAAGATTTCAGAATTTTTTTCAAAATTTAAACTAGATTTTCGAATAAAAAATCCACCTAACGTTCACCCCCCAACCCTCTACAAAAATTTGAGTTCGAAATTCAAAATAAAAGGGGGCAAAAATCTGATTTTTGGGGCGGATTTTGGGGGAATGGGTTGGTGAGGTGATGGGTGACAGAGGGGGGTTGATGGTGCCAGGGCGTGGTGGTGTCAGGGTGTGTGGGGCAGCGACGATCGATTGGGGAGGGGGGTTAAGGGTGTTAGGTTTTTTTTAGGGTTAAGGGATTAAAGTGGTAAGAGGATTAAGGGGATGGCTTGGCCGATTAGCCTTTCGGGTGGCCGAAATGGGGAGTTTAGGTTGGGCCTAGTCGGGTTTGGCCGAATGGGCCCTATTTTTTTATGGAATTTGGGTTTGTTTGATGATTAGGGATAAAAATGAGTATTGAGTGAAATAAATAAAAGGGTTTATTGTTAACAAGATACTTTGCGAAAGATATAAATTATGTAAATAAAATATAACGATGTGATAATAATAAAACAATATTTGCGAGATGCTTAATGCTTATTTAAAATAAAAAATGTGGTGTCATTTTGCGGAAAATAAAAATACATAGAATATTACGGTAAAAATTATGATTAGGTTATTAAAAGGAAAATGATGGTAAAAAATGCGAATAATAATAATAATAAATAAATAATGATATTGAAAATAGACAACAATATTAAAAGCCTTATATATATATATATATATATATATATATATATATATATATATATATATATATATATTAAAATTGTTTTTGAGGTGTCAAAATATTTAAAATGGGAAATAAATATCGAAAAGAGTGGACAAAATTGGGGTGTCAACAGTTAACCTCGAGCAATTGCTTCTTTTTCCTTCTCAAGGAAAGAATTCAGCATTTTTTGCTCCAAGAGGCGATAAGCACTACTGTTATTTGCAGATCCAGTGGATATGCAATCTACAGTCTTAGGTCCAACTTAACCTGTTTCGGTATTTCAACCTCTACCAAGTCACCCCACATCACAATATTTGTAGGTGAGATCTTTTTCATGTTTCACATGGAGGGTTATCCTTACCCTTATGCAGAGTTCTTCTGAGAATCGCGTTAGCGGTAAGGATTGCCTTGCCCTACATATTTTAGGCGTACGACTTTGCACTTGGCTAACACCGTTAGACTGAGGTGAGCAAGGAGCAGTCGTTTGATAAACGATGTTTCACATTCTCCCCCTCTATCACTACGAATTCCTCAATCCGTAGGCTTAGTTGATTTTCAACTTCTGCTTTGTAGCGCTTATCCGCTTCAACAGCTTCATCTTTGCTTTTCAACAAACAAAGAATGCAATACGTTGTACCATGGTCAATGAATGTCACAAAGTACTTGTCTCCCCCATTTATTTTGTACAAACTTCAAATCACCCATGTAGGTGTGACTAAGTTCTAGAGGAGCGGTGCTTCTTTCGTTATTCCTTTGATGAATGGAAAAGTGTTTTTGCCTCTTCACCCACCTCACATTCATTTTGAGGGTTTATGTCGACAGAAGGCAATAATCTCAACTTCGTTAGCTTTTGAATGACTTTCTATTTAACGAGTCTTAATCCATGATGGCATAGATGCATGGATTACAAATATATCATTCATTTGGTTACAGACATACTGTACCATTTTTAGTTATTACAAACCTATTGGACTAGTCTCAAACCAGCTTGACCAACAGCGTCCCTGAAACCAAGTTTGGGACATGTATCACCTCCTTTTAGAGTGATCCCATTCCCTGAATTCCTTTTTTAAGGACAACCTCTCCAACCACTTCTACTTTAGAGGTGGCGTTGCTTCACATGAACAACCTCTTGCTCCTGGTTAGGGCGTAAACGGATCATATGTGATCTAGATACTCTGGCCCACTCCAGTTGCTTTTGCAGACTGAGTGTCCAATTTCTTTATTTGCCTTTCTTTTGGCCTTCAGATCATTTAAGACCTGGAAACTCTGGCCCACTCCAGCCGCCCGTAGGCTTTGTACGACTGAGTGCCCAATATCATCCTATCAAATAAAGGATCTTCTGTTAGATAGTGTGACATGTTCAACGTCTTAAGATAAGCCATTATCTTTTAGTATTCTTCCTTTGAGATTGGTGCCCAGACAATTCCTGGCGCTTGCTTAAGAGTGGTAACAGTTTTCGCACAATCAGTGGATCTTTCTCCCAAGTATGTGTGAACATACTTTACACACTTTTAATAATTACACCCAAAAGAACGGATCTTTTAAGTTTTGTTTACAAAAATCCAATCTTTAAACGGGGAGGAATGTGAGATTAAACTTCTGATTTTAAAGCGTAAGGTATATAATTTTTTTGAAAAACATTTTCATATTCCTAGCCTTACATTAAGTCCTTTTAATCAGACACAATTTAATCTCATTTTTTACAAGAAAGAAAAATAACTTATCCCAATTTCGGATTCTGGCCCACTTCAGTCACTTCGTTGGACTGAGTGTCCATTTGCTCTTTATCATGATTCAGATCCTTTGTCTGGGATAGATATAGGCATTCTGCTACAAGATAGAACAACATCTTCAACCTTCTCCTCTTGTCCCAATTGACATCCTCAACCTCTCTTGGGCGCTTGTTTCCACCACTCTCAGGAGCGGTGACACCATCAACATCTTGACCGTCAACAGCATAATCAGAACTGTCTTCTACCAGAAAACCACAACCATAGCTAGATTTGGTCACCCATCTGTTGACCAATATCTTTCGAACACTAATACAGTCTTGCCTTAAAATTGTTGGATATAATTATTGGAATCAAAGCAGTACGGGAAGTAAATTAATATTACAAGTGTTCGAAAGGATAAACAAACAACCAAGATTATAATTGTCACAAGCTTGTTGAGTCTTGAATCTTGATAACCTGAAATCAAGAAACACTAAATCTGGATTGTTACAACTGTGGCTGAGTCGAGAGATGACTCTCTGTCTTTAAGACAAGATTGCCCCGTATATATGCTTTTACGTTAGCGGGCAATATTTTTCCAAGATAAAATAACAATTAATCAACACTACAAAGCAAATAGGTTGATTCTGATAAAGAAAACAAACATGAAACGATTGTTGAAGAGTGGAGATTTAGAGGAAAAAGAAGAACTATTCTGGAATGTTCTTGTTCAAGACTTGTCTCTCTCTTTTTCTGTGTTCTTTTCTCCTGTTGTCCTCAAATCTATTTCAGGTCTCAATATATAGTGTTTAGGAGGAGAAGAGGTGTTAATAGGTCCTTTAAGAGGTGTAGTCATGACCAGAAACATTTTGTAGTAAGTGCAAAACATTTCAGATGGTTAATGCCATAAAACTGTTGGCTTTCTGGCTGCTGGCAGCATTCTTATAACTCTAGAAGCCCGCAGTCCGCAACCCGTGACCCGAGCCTAGATCGGACGGGATGGGCGGGTGGCGACAGTGCGCGTGTGGGGCTAGCCTCGAACCCAAGCACACCTAGGTCCTCCCTCCTTCAAACACATGGGTTACCCCTTGGAGTCCCAAACCTTTATCCAATTTTGAGGCTTATAAAAAGAACAATTCTTCCTTTTCCCACCAATGTGGTAGATTTATCTCACATCATATTTTCATGCCTCAAATACCTTACTTCGTGGACCAATATCTCTTTAATTTCTTAACGCAATTTGACGATCCTTGGTCTTACGGTCATCTACTCACTTAGTAGATTATGCACGTGTGAAAAACCAAAGACTCCAATATGCGGAACCTGAGTGTTTAAGTCATTAAAGATGGGTGGACACAACCCCCATCAAAGGCAAATTTTGAACATAGTTTAGTTAAATTAGCTTGTTTTTTCTTATGAATTATGAAGACTCCTTGTGAGTTATAGAGTATACTACTTGAATATTTCTTGAAGTGGTTTAGCTGGGTAACTCTTGTATGAGTTTAGTTTCACTTTTCCCTTTAAATTGAATCTATCGCCTGGATGTTATTTTAATTATGTAGTTTCAAGTTACTTTGTTACTTGGGATTAGCTAGTGGCATTCTCTACTAGATTTGATGTTTATTTTATTTTTTCAAATCTAGATTGGTATTATTGGTTGTGGTTACAACTTTATCTTCAATTTGCTTGACTCTCCTAAGTTTGGTGTTATCACAACTTCTTAAGTGTAAGATTGTATTAGTCCCCCTTGAGAACTTTTCTCATTAATGAAATATATGTAGTGTGTATAAGATTTAATCCTAATATAATAAGGATTATATATCTACCATAATTATATAGCACTAAATATTACAAAATATATGGAGTACATTTTATAATATACGTTAATACACCACCTCAGTCGGAGCGGGAGGAGGCCAGACGCTAAGACTGGATCTGAAGTCGAGAAATAGATGTCTAGGAAGACCTTTCATGAATATATCGGCATACTGATATGAAGAAGGCACCTGCAACACCTTAACATGACCGAGAGCAACCTTTTTACGAATAAAATGGATATCCATCGCCCTTGACCCGCAGGAGGATTTATTCAATCACATAGTTTGGGCTCCTAGTATGCTTGGTTCGCTGATGCTGAACCGGATTATGAAATAAATATATGGCGGATATGTTATCATAGTAAACCAAAAGACGCCTTACACAAGAAGCTCAAAAATAAGGTTTCGGAGCTAACACATCTCAACAATAATATTTACAATGCCTCTATACTCTGCTTCGGCACTCGAACGGGATAATGTGGCCTGCCTCTTGACAGACCAGGAGATAAGATTATCCCCTAAGAACACAAAATAGCCAGAGGTGGAGCGTCACGTTCCGGACAACCTGCCCAATCAACATCCGTATATGCTAACAATTTGGTTGGTGCTGAGGGGTATAGATGCAATACATCATCAAGTGTGCCATTAACGTATCCAATGATACGCTTTAGGGCAGTAAAATGAGGTTCATTGGGGGCATGCATGAATAAGCACACATATTGAACGGCATAAGCAATATCAGGCCTGGTGAAAGTAAGGTATTATAGTGCATCTGCAAGACTCCTGTAAAGAGTGGGATCGGATACTGGATCACTATCAACATTACTTAGCTTTGATTTAGAATCAATCGGAGTGGACATGACCTTGCAGTTCACCATTTTAGCCATGTACACTATCTCATCTGCATACTTACGTTGACATAAAAATATAGTATCTGTAGATCGAGTCACGGATATCCCTAAAGAATAGCTCAACTTCCCCAAGTCAGTCATAGCAAATTCGGTTTTAAGCAATGTAATGATCTCATTTTTCAACAAATCAGAGGAGGCAGTAATCACAATGGCATCCACATATAACAATAAGTAAGTAATATTACTACCTCAATGAAAAATAAATATAGAATTATCACACTTGTTGCATAGCAACTCAATCTGCATAATGTAGTGAGCAAAGCATTCATACCACGCTCTGGGGGCCTGTTTCAAACCATAAAGTGACTTACGGAGATGACATACATAATTAGAGGCCTGCAGATGGGCAAAACCTGGTGTTGGTGCATGTAAACAGTTTCTTTCAAGTCCCCAAGCAGAAATGCATTCTTCACATCAAACTGATGAATCAGCCAATGCTTACCCATAACGATACTCAGAACTGTGCAAATGGTAGCCGATTTAACAATCGGACTAGATGTCTCACCACAATCAATACCCTCCTGCAAATTAGTGCCATTAACCACTAGTCTCGCCTTATATCTCTCTAGGTCACCACAGTCTCTGTATTTTTGATAAAAAAGCCACATGCATCGGATCACATTCACCCCATCGGGTCTAGGAACCAAATCCCAAGTGCGTTGTTTCATTAAAGCGTTAAATTCCTCACGCATGGCCACATTCCAATTAGGGTAAAGTTTGGCTAATTTAGGATTCTTGAGAATTGAGGATATGGTTTGTGTGGATAGGTTAAATTGGACTTTGGGTTTGAAAATTCTGTATTGGGCACGAGGTTTCCATATGGTGTGTAGGGGCAGGGGTAGGTTGGATATTTTAGTTGGGTGTTGGGTCTGTGTGTTGGTGCGGGTTCTGGGTTTTGGTGGGTATCTAGTTTGGGTCGTGTTGCTGATTTTGGGTTTGTGGATGGTGGACGAGCGGCAGTGGGTGGAGAGGCATGATGACAGGCTGAGGGATGTATCTAGGCGTCTCGAGTGATTGAGAAGGGTTGGATAGGGTTGGTGATATGGTTGGAACTGATGGAATTTGGGGAATCGATACTGATTCCAGCGACAGTGTGAGTGAGGTGGGAAAGTGTCGCGGTGGTGTTGTCTGGGTGTGGTCGCTGGTACAGTGATGAGTTCTGGGGTTTGACACTATTGCGGTGATGGGTTCTGGGGTTTGGCACTATTGCGGTGATGGGTTTGGTTCTAAAGGTGGTTACTGTTGCGGCAGGTGGATGTGACGCCTAGAGTGTTGGTTGGGTGTGCCGGTGGGTCAGTCAAATCTGATGGTCGACCGACGATCTGGTACTGATAGGGTGGTTGACTGCCAGACTGTCGGTAGTGGCAGTGGCAAGTCGAGGTGGCAGAGATGAGGCGGTGGTAATGGCCGTAGCTGCTAGAGGTGACAACGACGGTACAATGACTGGATGACTGAGTAGGTGGCAGACGGCGAGGGAGGGTTCGGACTCCTCGAGGAACGTGTAATCGATAGTCCTGAATTTTTTGAGGTTGGCAAATGGGAAGATTGCTTCGTTAAACGTGACATGACGAGACACGATGATCTTAAGGGAAGGCAGTTCATAACACAAATACCCCCTATGATTGGGTGGAAAACCTAAGAAGACACAAGGGTCGGTACGATGTGCAAATTTATGTGGGACCGTGGACGTAAGATTTGGATAACACATGCAACCGAAAATCCATAGGTGATCATAAGAGGGGAGTCGACGGAATAAAATTTTGGTGGGTATTTTATTTTGGAGAGTCTGGGTGGGCAAAATATTTAAAATATATTCGGACATTTTCACAGCATAGACCCAAAAGGGAGGGGGATGGAGGCATGAAATTAGATCATACGGACCATGTTATTGATAGTGCAAATGATTCGTTCGGCCTTGCCATTTTGGGAGGAGGTGTGGGAACACAAGAACCGAAAAACTATGTCATTAGTAAAGCACAAATTGTGAAACGCGAAATTATTGAACTCATGACTGTTATCACATTAAAGCGATTTTATGTCTTTTTCGAATTGTGTTTTGACATAAACACAGAATGCAAAAAACTTGTCAAATACTTCATTCTTGAATTTAAGCGGATAGACCTAGACAAAGGAGAATAGTCATCTAATAAGACGAGATAAAATTTATGACCCAATGAACTAGTGATGAGAGATGTCCATAAATCTGCATGAACAATGTCAAAGGGAGAATACGTAATACTTGAAGAAGACAGAAACGGAAGGCGAACATGTTTGCCTAAAGAACAAGAAAGACACTGTTGGACAAATTTTCCATTATTACAACGATGTTGACACCCAATTTTGTCCCATATTTTATGATTTTATTTGCAATTTTAAATATTTTTGACACCTTAAAACAATTTTAAAATATAGGTATATATATATATATATATATATATATATATATTATTTGCATATTTATTGTCATTTGCATTTTTATATCAAAATCATACTTTTTATCCTAATATTATATGTCATTTTTTATTAGTTTCACAAAACGACATCGCATTATTATTTTTTATTTAGCACCAAGCATTTTGCAAATATTATATTTTTATCATATCGTCATCTTTACAATTTATAAATTTTGCAAAGCTTTCTTTTTATATAATAAAACTCCTTTTTTATATTTTAAACCCATAACCCATTTATTTCCCAACCCAACACCCTAATTTCTTATTTCTTAATTCCCTAACCAAACCAACCCCTCAAGCCCAATACCCCTTATTCCCTTCCCCTTTATTTCCCCAAGCCCAATCGGCCACCCCCATTTTGCAGCCCACGCTAGCCCAGCCCAAGACCACAGCCCAAACCCATTCCCCTTTATTTCTCCCCCAAAACCAAACACCCCTAAAAAAACTCAAAACCTAACACACCTAATCTTCTCAAACCCCCAGTAGCACACCGCACGCGACCCCGCTCGCCGTTGCCCCATACCACATACCACCAACCCAACCTTGACACACGCCACCCCGTCAGCTTCAACCCACTCCATTATCCCCGAAAATCCGCAACCCATACCCCCAAAATCCGCTTCCAAAATCAGATTTTTTAAACCTTTTATTCGAGTTTCAAACTCGTTCTTGGGGGGTTAAGCCATCTATAAATACCCCATGTTGTTCTTCATTTGGGGGGGGGGGAATTTGGAGATCCGAAAATGTAGTTTTTAAGTTTTGAAATCCGAAATCTTCTTAAGGGCGTTTGTTCTTCACCTTAAAGAGTCCGAAAATATAAGTTAAAATTATTGGGGTTTTGGTATTGAATAATATGAAATTTTTGCTATTCTTCACTATTTTCGGATTTCGGGTCGAATTAGTCCTTTATTCAGTCGGGCGAATCCCAGTCGAGTAAATTTTAGATTTTTGTATTTGATAATTTGTTGTTGGCTATCTGAAAATCTAAAAAAAAACATTGTTCCGGGTCGGTCACTGTTCCGGGTCGGGTCGACCTGATTCAGATAAATTTCCAGATTTTTTGTATTTTTATATCTTGTTGTTGGTTATCTGAAATTTGGAAAGAAATCGATTCGGGTTGAAAAATCCGATTCGGGTCGGGTCACTGACCCGGTTTGAATAAATTTCTAGATTTATATGTTTTTATATCTTGTTGTTGGTTATCTGAAATTTGGAAAGAAATCGATCCGGGTTGAAAATCCGATTCAGGTCGGGTCACTGATCCGGGTCGGGTCGACCCAGTTTGAATAAATTTCCATATTTATATCTTGTTGTTGGTTATCTGTAAATAAATAATAATAAAAAATAATTGATTCCGGGTTGGAGTGCATACTGAAATTGTGGGATCATTGTTACATCTCGGGCCGGATTTGAGTCGGTCCGAATCTGCTTCGGTCAAAATTTGAAGCTGATTGGTTTATTTTGGCATATAAACATCCGTGCACGGATATCTTACTGCTTTACTGCATTTAGGCCAATGAAATTGAATTCGATGCCGCGTTTTTACTGCTTTAAATAAATACCGCATTTTGCCAATAAATAAATACCACATTTTTACTGCTTTACTGCTTTAAATAAATACCGCATTTTGCCAATGAATAAATACTGCATTTTTACCGCTTTACTGCTTTGAATAAATACCGCACTCTGACCAATGAAATTAAATTTGAGGTCGTGTCCCTCCGGACATCATTTCTCGGTTTCTAATTTTTTTTACCGTTTTCATTACCATTTTGCTGATTTGAATATCATACTACATTTGGCCGATGAAAAAATATCCGTCGATTTTTTAGGCCTCCACAGTTGTAAAGACGGAAAATAAAACTTCTGGGCAATGATGAAACTTAAATCTTTTTCACCCGAGAGACCAACATGTTCGGTAGGCAAGGCAACTAAAATGACCAACGAGTCATATGTTCGCAGCCACGACGTGATTGGAATGATTTTTTCAAAATTTAAGTCTGAGTCCTCCGTAATCAAAACATTTATTATTTTGGATACAGATTCGAAGTTATGTATATTCATTTGTTTCTAACCGTTTGTTCTTGACAGCTTGCAAGGGATAAAGTCAAAGAAGGCAAATACCCCTCGGAGATTATTTATTTTGTTGTTTTTACTTTCTTTAATTCAGCTTTATTTCATTCTGTATTGTAATATTATTGTACTCGTAAAATTATTGAAATCTTTAGAATAGGCAGACATAAAATTAATTAATAGGGTAGTCTAAAACTTGAAACCCATCACTAGTTTATTTATTTAGGCTCCGTTAGTTTTAAAATCGAAAATCGCTAGTTTATCTATTTTTAGGATCAGTGTTCATAAAAATCACCTTGCATATATTTTTATCAATTTTCTTACAAATGCATACTTTTTTTTAACTTTACATCTATTTTTAATGCCATACAAATGCATACTTGTATGAATGCATCATTTATTTAACTACTTGCAACATTATTGTTATACTTGTAAAAACATGCATTTTTCTTACTATAATAATTAACCTGAGTTTGACCGGATAACCGCAAGTTAGCGGATCTTAAAGGATGCCTAACCCCTTCCCTTTAGGATAATAAAGAACTCTTACCTAGAAGCTCATTAGTTTTACAGACCACAAAATTGGAGTTATTTTGCATTTTTTAGTTAGCATTTAGGTGTCCTAATTCACCTTCGAATAATTAGGTGGCGACTCCTCAAAGCAAGCATTTTTATCCAATCCAGAGGGAATCGACCCATCACGTCGCAAAGCCCGCGGGTCAAAAACGGGTGCGACAAACGAATTAAATTATTGTTTCTAAGAAAACTAAAAATAGGGACTCATGTGTGTCCAAGTCTATTGTGCTATGTTGTCGGAGAGATTGTTGTTAAAGCAATGGAAGGAGAGACAAAGGTAGTTAGAGACGTGGGAGGGGTAATACTGGCAGCGAATGTGGAGAGGAAAGGATAGAGGTCCCCCTTACTATTGCATCTCGTAAGGAGTTTTCCGGTACGTAGGTTCATTACAGAAAACCCAAAGGGGTCAAAATTTATTGATACGAAATTATCCATGACAAATTTCCTAACATAGATTATGTTCTTGATGATATTTGGGGCATATATGACGTTATTTAAGGAGAATTAGGGATGCGGTGGTGGGTTTAGTGTGTGGCCAAGCCCTTGAATTGGAATGTTATGACCATTGCCGATCATAATAGATTGCGGAGTATTTAAATTTCGCAGTTGAGAAAGATTACCATAATTGTTGGTGGGGTGAGACGTGACGCCTATATCCATATACCACGCATTATCAGGATGTCGAGGAGTCAAAGTGTCGAAAGCCTAGCCCAAATTTGATTGGGGAAGTCCCAGAGTGGATTATAGTCCAAGAAATTAGGCTTGATTGTAATGGCCCGTTGGTTGTGCTCCCAGACTGTTGGGCTGCTGCTAGGCAATAGGAAAGTGGATCGTATCAGTGAGGCCCATCGAATTATATGGGACGGACTGC
This sequence comes from Anisodus acutangulus, assembly GCA_029783415.1. Taxonomy (NCBI): domain Eukaryota; kingdom Viridiplantae; phylum Streptophyta; class Magnoliopsida; order Solanales; family Solanaceae; genus Anisodus; species Anisodus acutangulus. The sequence continues at coordinate 3,041,162 of CM056504.1, forward strand.
ATCGCTTAAAGACAAAATATTATATTTTTTCTCGGGAAAAGGAAGAAAAAAAAACAGAGAGCGGTTTTGTTATTCTGACCAGATTGGTCGAAAAAAGAAAACAAGCACTTTGTGTGTGTGTGTGTGTGTGTGTTTTTTTTTGGAAAAAGGACTTTCTGGAAAGAGAAAAAAAATAAAAAGGGAACAAACAATTTGCGAAGAGAAACAACAGACAATTTTCTGAGGGTTTAGACAATTTGCAGAGAGTTTAAGCAGACAAGCCGCCCCTGGTCGGAACAAAGTACGAGAAAAGAAAAAAAAGGGGGGGAGGGGGTATCGTCTGGAGAGAAAAATAGAAGAGTGTTTAGACTTCTGATACCATGTAAGATTGTATTAATCTCCCTTGGAGAGTCTTTTTCATTAATACAAATATATATAGTGTGTACAATGTGGAGTCCTAATACAATAAGGATCCTATATCTACCATAATTATACAACATTAAATATCACAAAATATATGGAGTACATTTTATAATATACGTTAATATTAAGTTTTTAAATGATTTGAAGCATGCATCGAGTTTGAGAATCTTAAAAAAATTAAAATTACTTTTACAAAAGAACAACTCAAGAAAATATATTCTTAAAACTCAAACTGTATAAGTTTGCAAACTCAAATTTTTGAAAACTTCAAAGCCACTCGGCGTTTACGAGACAAGTGCACAAATATCTTGTTTTAGGACCTTTATTTAAAATATTACTGAAATTTTTTTAAAATGTTTGGCATCCAATAATCAAACTTCAAACCTCGAATATGAAGTTTCAAACTTTAGACCTTTGTGTTTGAAGTTTGAATGAACAGAGCCGAGGGCGAAAGTTAGTCTTTAGTAGTTGAAAATTTCAAACCCAAACGTTTGTCGAGGCATAAGTTCAAACCCTTGTCCGATATAAGTTGTGTAGTAACTAATTCGTTAGGTAAAGTTTTTTGTCTAGTATAAGTATCTGCCTTGTCCGGTATAAGTTCTGTAGAAATGAAGTTATGCCGGATAAGTTAGTCTAGTAGTTTAAAACTTCAAACCCTTGTCCGACATAAGTTCTATAGAAATGAAGTTATCCGGCATAATTTGTGTACTAACTAATTCACAAGACAACATTTTTGTCTGGCATAAGTTTTGTATAAATGACGAGACTCGTAGTGGAGTTAACGATAGGATTGAAAGTTTGGAAAACGACTTTAGAATCTAATGGTTTCAGGTTAAGTAGGACTAAGATGAAGTACATGAAGTGCAAGTTTAGTGGCATGACATACGAGACGGATGTGGAAGTGAAGATCAGGGACAAGCTATACCCAAAAGAGGAAGCTTCAAGTATCTTGGGCTATAATACAGGGATGGTGAGATTGACGATGATGTCAAACGCCGTATTGAACAGGGTGGATGAAATTGAGGCTTGCTTCTGGGGTGCTTTGCGATAAGAAAAGTGTCATCTAGGCTGAAGGGTAAGTTCTACAGAGTGATGGTTAGCCAGCATTGTTGTATGGGGAAAAATGTTGTCCAGTTAAGAACACCTATGTTCAAAAGATGAGGTAGTGGAGATGAGGATTCTTGAATGGATTTGTGGTCATACTAGGAGAGATATGATTAGAAATGAAGTTATACGGGACTAGGTTAGAGTGGCCTCTGTGGCGGATAAGATGAGAGAAGCGCGACTGAGATGGTTCGGGCATGTGAAGAAGAGGTGTGAGGATGCACCAGTTAGGAGGTGTGAGATATTGCGGATCGCAGGAGTTAAGAGAGGTAGAGGCAGTTCGAAGAAGAATTAGGAGGAGGTGATTAGACAGGACACGTCACAACTTCAGCTGACTGAGGAAATGACCGTTGATAGAAAGATATGGAGGTGGAGGATTAGGATAAAAGGTTAGTAGATAGTTGAGTTTTATCGCGATGTGTGTAAGGGAGATGGGGGGCTAGCATTTCCACCTCCTCTTCTCTTTTTCTTAGTAGTAGTACTTAGGTATCACGTAGATCATGATTTCTATGTGGGTATTACTTCATTTGTTCTATATCTTGATATTTTCTGTTGTCTTATTTTTTTACAATCTTGCATTGACCATATTTTTTTAGCCGAGTGTCTATCGGAGTTATCTATTTGAATCAGGTTATTCACTGGGATGTTAAGCCATCGAGTCTTCTAGGGCGACCCGTTTCAAGAGGATTCATCCAAGACTCTAGATCTCGTTAATTCTAAGGAGGAGCCCATTCTATAAGGAAACTAAGCACTTTTCTTCTTTCTCATTCGGAAGGCTCAGTCCCACACCTTGACTTCAATGATGGGAACAACCTCGCACTCCGGCGCTCCACTGAAAAACAGTTCTCCGCCTTACTATATTTAGAATAGTGGTCGAACCTTCGGGAGTTACATTCATAACAACATGTAATGTTATGTTCACATGGTGATATTCTATCTTTCGTGAACTCTTTCTACGGAAGATTTGGTATAAACCTAGAGATGTACGGTGGTGAGAGCATGCATGAACTGACAAACTTGATTGACGGCATAGCAAATGTCAGGTCTGGTGAGAGGGAGGTACTGAAGGCGCCAACAATACTACGATATTTTGTTGCATCAGAGAGAGTAGAAACACTTCCTTCACGTTGAGTGTGAACTTCCGATTTCAGGCTCTTACTGGTGTCACATGGAGCAGCAGTGGTGGTTGGACATCTTGGGAGTTATCACAAAACAAACAATCTCTCTGCCCCACAAAAGTAGAATTAAGGTCTGCGTACATCATACCCTTCTCAGACTCCCACTTGGTGGGATTACACTGAGTATGACGTTGTTATAAATTTTATAGAAATGAAGTTATGCCGGATAACTTAATTCCTACATAACTTATGCCGGACAATGAAACTTTGACTTGCGAAACTAAGTCATAGATAAGGATAGGTGTGATTTTTTTTGTTATTTTTTCGATGTCAGAGATATTTTTAGGCATTATTTTATTACTTAAAATGACGAAAGACAAAAATTAAAGAACAACGATTTGAAGGGATAAAAAATTAAAGACCACCCTAAAATAGGGTCATTCGTGTGAATTGCTCATTAAAAAAAACAGCAACACCAGCAGCTCCATGACAAGGATTGATGATTGATCCCACCTGACTAAAATTGGCTATAGTTTAAATAGTATGTCTAAAGGTGACTACCTGGTGCTATTTGCCTATTTCTACACACCGGGCCTCGGTCCCTATATATGGCCCTTCCAGAATCCAAATTATCAGCCCAATACAAAGAAGAAAACGTCTTTCTACAAAAACCAAAGTATCTAATCAAAGATCCAAACTCGATCGAATCCACCAAAAATGGCAGAAGATTTAGTATTGGATACAGCAATTAGAGATTGGGTATTAATTCCACTATCAGTAGTAATGGTTCTAATTGGAGTACTTCGTTACTTTGTTTCTAAGCTTATGAAGGGTTCTTCTCAACTACCTGATCGTAAAATCGTCAAAGAAGGGTACTTTACCTCACTCTTTCAATTGGGTTTTAATTAATTTTGTGTTTTATTTACTGAATTTTGGGATTTTGATTTCAAGCAACTGATAAAGAAGGCTTCTTTTTCTCACTCCTTTTAAGTAATTATGTGTTTTATTTGTTAGAATTTTGTGGCTATTTTTATTTAATTTTTGGGGGTTTGATTTCAGGCAAGTGGTAAAGAAGAGTTCTTTTTTCTATGGGATTTTATGAAATTGTGTTTTTTTTTATTTGGAATTTTGTTGCTATGTTTTTTGGGTTCTTGATTTTGTGTATTTGATTTCAGGCAAGTGATAAAAAAGGGTTCTTTTTCTTACTCTTTCTATTGGGTTTTAAGAATTTATGTTTTTTTGTTAGAATTTTGGTGGTCTGTTTTGGATTTTTTGATTTTTGGGGGTTTGATTTTTCAGGCAAGTGATAATTAGGGCAAGGAATTTGAGAGCTGGTGCTAATTATATTCCAGCTAAATCGTTTCGTGCAAGGAAAGCTTATTACAGCAATGAGGTTTGGTGTTTTCTTTCATTATAACGTTGTAGTTAACGAAATATTTGTTGTTTATTTGCTTGGTTGTTAATTACGTTGATGTTGATCTATGAAAAAAAAGATCCTTTTATATTACTCCCCCTAGCCCAATTTATGTCATAGTTTATGTGAAAGTGTTTGACTAACACAAAGTTTAAGAATGAAAGGAAGACTTTTGAAACTTGTGGTCTAAAATACTCACCCCGTCCCAAATTACTTTTCGCATTTCTCATTTACAGCCCCCTTAAGAAAGCACGTATAAGGGTAGCATTTTGGATATTTTACCTGGTATTTCATCTAATGTCTCCTCAATAAATATCTACTCCATCAATGGTGAGAACCTCTTAAATGTTGCTAATTGATACAAGGGTAAAAGGGGGAAAACTATTTAATTTTGTCTTGGTTAAATAAAACGACAAGTATTTTAAGACAAGTATTTATAGCAAGGACGAAAGTATTTAGAGACGGAGGGAGTAAGTCAGATATTTGTGTGGCTATAAATCATTTCATTTAGGGTGAAATGGGAAGTTTGAAGTCGAATCTGTTACTAAATATAGAAAGATGTAATTCTTTTTGGACTGATTAAAAAGAAAGAGTGTCATATAAAATGGGACATTGGGAGTAGTATTTGCATAAAACTGATTGTATTTAGTATGTGAGATGAAAAGCTGGTTTAGTTAGTTTTAAATGTGATTGATGCTTAGTCTACTATGTTTTACTGTATGAGCAGTTGGATTTCCTAATCAAACTCGAAGGATTTAAAAAGTTGATGCATTTATTTCTCTTATAGCAAATAAAACATCAACAGATCAAAGATATAATGGTGGCAAAGTATCGTAATGGGTGAAAAGAAAATCTTATAGCCTATGTTGTTCGGACTCATCACTTTCGGCCCCGCACCCATGTCGACACGACATGGGTGTGGGATCCATACCCGATCTGGTCAACCATTTTTGGGTACTTTGACCAAAATCGAGGGACAAATTCTGGACAGATTCAATGAATTATGTAATCAAAACAAAAGCTATGGTGAAATTGAAGAAAATGGAATAACTTGTATATAGAAATTTCTATGTCACTCCTTTTTCTTTTATCTACTTCCAAGATTCTCCTCTTGATCAATATTTTCTCCTCAAGTTTTCCACATAATATCTCCTAATTTAGGTTTTATAACTATTATTAGAATTTTGAATTATTTTTTGCTGAATCTCCGCACCCGTGTCCGTACCTGGATCCGTACCCACGAATCTTAAAATTTATATCATGACGAGTCTGACGTCTAGATCCGTACCGTATCCGACACCCGCACCTGAGTCCGAGCAACATAGCCGTTATAGCCAATGATAAGGACAAAGGCTTGAAATTTTGATGACTTAGTGATGTTGCGGGGGTGGGAGGAGAGAACAGAAACCTGAAAAGAATAGTAAAGGAGGGTGCCGGTAAAAACTGGAGCAAGATAGTTGGTATAGTAGTCCAGTGCCCTTTTGGTTTCTGGGCGATGGAATTGAACATGAGAAGATCGCAAGGTTTTGGGTGCTATTACATTGTTATAACCACCTCCTTAAATGCATAGATGTAATACTCAACACTCCTTTTTCCTATTCTGATTGTTTTAGTTTGACTCGTACCTAAAACAAGACCAAATCTTGAATTATACTCCATAAATTCCAATTTTATGTGAAGGTATTGGCAGGACTTTAAGAATGAACGGAAGCTTTTTGAAACTTGTGGTCTATAAGAAGTCAATGATATTTGTGTGGTTATAAATCATCTCATTAAGGGTAAAATGAGAAGTTTAAAGTTAATTTTTTACCAAGTATAGAAAGGTGTCATTCTTTGCGGGACTGATTGAAAAGAAAAAAATATCACATAAGTAGTGTTTTTGGAAGAAAATGGGACGTCGGGGGTATATATCTACCACTTTTTTAACGAGGGGTATATCTGCTCTAAATCGCAAAATTGAGGTGTATATTTTCACCTTTGCCCTAAAACTTATTATAAAGGCCACATATTTCTACAAGTTTGAGGTGTTATCAGGATAAAAGTGGATTCTGCTTGATTTTTGAGGTAGTATGATATTTAACAACTCACTTGATAAAAAATATGATATTTAACAACTGATGACTAGTTGATGAAAAAGATTACAAGTGAGGAGCATGAACACCATTTTGGGAAGACCACGTTAGAATATAGAAGTATACAATTATCTTTTTTCGGGACTGTGGGAGCATCAGAAAAGGTTGACTCTGCCAGTTTGGACACGATTCAGCCTTTTGTTGTTTGATAGGGTGTTTCAGGCTTCCTTTACTACACTTACTCTTGGTAGCCTAGTAGTTAAGAACTTAAGATGCAGACGAGTTATACAAGGAGGTAAAATAGTTGGATTACTAGTGAACACTAGCTAATTACCACTAAGAATTATGATAAGGTACTTAAGGATAAAAGTAAATTTATGTTGTAAATAAGTGTAGAATTAGAGTGAAAATCAGATGATGGCTGTAGAAATATGCAACTTTTGTTTGGAGATATTCCTTGATTAGATCCTAGTGGCTACAGGATTTTCTATAACTGGCTTTAGTTGCATGGAAGAAAGCCCTTTTGATTGAAGATTAAATGGCTTATGTTGGCACTTAGTATGAGCTTGCAATGAAGAATGAGGAAGCTAGTAATAGTTGATTGGTGGAGTGAACATGATAATGTGTTGTTTAACTAAGCTTAAAGTGACCCCAAGCATGTCTATGTACATGTTTGAAGTTTATTTGGTCGAATTTGAATATTTCTTTTCTAATTGGTGTAAAGAGACGAGTAGAAACACTCACATACACAAAATTGAAAAAATAAGGGGTATATGATGTTACTAAACTACATAAAGGTCTTTTTGATAACCGTGGTGTCCTGGTCAGCTTGCGCGCACCTCAAGTAATCCAACGGGGTACCTGGTACTTCCCACCCGCACGGGTACCGGGTAACTCTATCCACCAAGGCTTGAACAAATTGGAAGAACCTACCTAGTGTTTTTGCCTCCGCTAGGATTTGAACATGATACCTTATATTTCTAAACCCACTTCATTGACCAATAGGCCATATACTTGGGTGCAAAATACATAAAAGTTTTTTACATCAACAATTTAACTTGTACTAAGTTTCTAGAAGAAAATCATTCAGCATCACATATTCAAAAGAACACCAACACAATGCAATACGTAAATATTTTGATAGACGCTTGTCATTCCTTATCAAAAAAATTGATAGACGGCTAGACGCTTGTCATACTTCTCATTTCAAGGGAATTGAAGAGGTTTGTCAAATAAAGGGAACTGAAGATTCAACTTTTTTTTTCCGGTCAAACAGGAAATTTTTATTTAACCAAGTATATCAATATGTACAACCAACTCATTTGATTCTAGAGCCAGATCTCAAAGCAAAAACCTCTCAAAAACAGCTAAATACTCATCACAATTCTTCCAAGATTCAACTTTTTCTTAAGCTTAATTTACTAAATCCCTCTGTTCCAATTTATGTGACGGTGTTTAACTCGACACAAAGTTTAAGAAGGAAAGGAAGACTTGAAATTTGTAGTTTAAGATAAGTCGGAGATATCTGTGTCGCTATAAATCATCTCATTAAAGGTAAAGTAGGAATTTAAAATTAAACTGTTTCTAAATAAGGAAGTATTAAATTCTTTTCGGGACAGACTAAAAAAAGGAAGTGTGGCATATAAATTGGGACAGAGGGAGTATAAAACAATTTTGTTGGGTGCCTGAGAAAGAGAGAAAAAGTGAAGCAGTCCCCTGTTGGTGTCCCATTTGGATGACATGAGCATTGTATTTTAAGAAGTAAATAATTAGGACACAACTGGAATGGTGTCCAGAAGTGTCTGAGTGATGTATACCATCTGTTTCAAACCTGAATAACTAAATAGGTCAGTATATGAGGTACATTTTCAAAAATAAATAAACCTGAGAATATAACTTTTGTCCAGATATTAACCGTCAGTGGTTACATGGTACTAGCTATACGAACATGTAGGTTAGTGTGAATCCATTGAAAGCCTTAGGTTGTTTAGGAACATATTGTTTACAAATATTACGCATGGCAATGCAGGAAAATGGATTACTACATGTTCCCAAGGGCCAAGCTCAGAACCCACAGGCACAAATGTTCTCTGACCCGAACATGGCTATGGATATGATGAAGAAGAATTTGTCAATGATTATTCCCCAGGTATCATATTTCACAATAATCGATTGATCATTGCTGATATCTTAATTTCTGGATCTAACCAATTTCTTGTGTATTCTCCATCCTGCCAGACTCTTACATTTGCATGGGTCAACTTCTTCTTCTCTGGGTTTGTAGCAGGTATTCCTTTACCAAGATTTGAATTCCTTATTTTCTTTGTCAATATTATAATCTTGGTTGCGTAGATCATTCTTATCTTGTACGTGAAGCTTTATATTCTTTTCTCCTTATATTAACTCACATAAATTCGGGTGTCTCATTATGCAGCAAAGATACCTTTTCCACTAACTCAGAGGTTCAGGGCCATGTTGCAAAATGGCATTGATCTAAGCACAGTTGATGTCAGTTATGTCAGCAGTCGCTCATGGTAAACAGTAGCACTCGTGACTTAATTTTAATCTTCTAAAGTTCTAATGCTTTTAAAGCTACTTTCTGTAATAGGCAACTCCTTGTATATAATACTTGCTACATAACTGCTCAGGTATTTCCTCAATCTGTTCGGATTAAGGGGTTTGTTCAGCCTCATTCTCGGAGAAGAAAATGGTCAGTAGTTTTTGTAGAAGTTTGTGTAATTCCTGAGAACCATTCACTTGGAATTGTCCTGGTTTAAACTATTTATATCAATATTTGATGCAGCAACTGATGATACTCAACGAATGATGCAAATGAGCGGATTTGGTATGGACCCCAGCAAGGTAAAATTCTCTTAAGCTACATGCTTATAATCAAATTTCTCCTTTGAGCATTTTTAGCATTTTTAGCATTGTGCTCGGTTTTCTTATAGAGTTCCCTTTGGGACCAAGTAGTATTTAGTTCGTATCAGCCCTTCTTCATCCTTAGTTTTTCCCGTTGCGTTTTCTCCGCCACCCTGAAACTAGTTTCTTTTGATCAAAGTAGTAAAGGAAAAAGTTGGTCGGTGAAGGAAGGAAAGGGAACGTTCTTTTGGCTTGAACTCATTATTCACTAGTAGGAGTGACAAACGGGCTTGTCGAAAATGAGTTAAACAAAACGGATAAAGTATCCAACCCGCCCATATTTAACACGTATAAAAATTGGGTTAACCGACTCATAATATGGATATCCATATAGGAATAGTTAGGCGAGAACACAAACTAAGATCCAAAATAAGCTTAGACTCCCAAAAGCAAGAACTCATGAAAAATAACAAACAGACAAATATGTAATATTATCCATCTGAATATCCATTTTTAGTGGATAATAGCCATATTTGATCCATTTTTAAAAATCAGTTATCCCACCCATGTCTAATGGGTCGGATTGGATGGTTACTTATTTTTTTTAACCATTTTGCCAGCCCTATTTGCAAGTCTTGAAGGGAAAGGAGACATTGGACCAGATAAAATCTTGAATCAATCCTTACATGTCTAGTTCAACAGAGTAGTGCCGTGGCTAATGGATATTAGGCTGTTGGCTATTTAAAATCAATGACGGCCTAAGCAGGACCAAGAAAATTAATTATATGATGCTGTCTGTTTTGTGAACAAATTGCTCTTCTCCCCCTACTCTATCTTACTTTGTGTTTACAGATGTTAATTTTCTTCTGTAGACTTTGGGAGCAGAAAAGGACGGATTAGATATCGTTCAGCATGATTGGGCGCTACCTAAATTTGAGCAGCGAGCTGAAGCAGTCTTGCGGAAACTTGTGAAATGAGGATCTTTTTTGTATTATTTCGTATTTGGATATGCAGCATTTTGTGTGCTGGTCAGGCTTCTTCTCGATGCATATGGTCATCACTGCTGAAGGCGTGCTATATTGCTCAAAAGCCGAGATGCTTGTCATATTAATTTTTATCTTGAGGTTGTTTCCTCTTGACCAAAGTAGAGATTTTGCTGCCACTTTTCATGTAATAGCTTTGAAAATTCTCAAACTCCATAATTTTGGATGCAAGTTAGTAATTGTAAGCTTTGATGGATTTAACCATTTTGGTTGTGATTTATGATATTTTCCTACTAGAGACAACATTGAATTTCTGCAAATGTTAAAACTGACTTAGGTTCTTTGTATAACCATATTTCAACGTGTTGTTCCTTGAAGGAAAACAACAGCTAGAACTACTTTTGTTATTCTTTTTATGACCTCTCCAAATGTGTTGCATGGTTACTTTAACCCTGTTAGTTTTTTTTTTAATGATGGTGGTGTCCTTTCACCTTATACCTGCTACCTCCCACTTATGTTGTTCGGACTTCTCAAAAATGTTGTCATTATGTGTTAGATTCTACAAAAGTAGTGTATTTTTTAAGGGCTCAAGCGGGGTGCATCAATATTTTAGGAGAGTTCGAGTAACATAGCCTCCTATCGACATAGGTGCCGGATAACTTTGCACATCAAGTATTAGGCAAATAGAAGTGTAGAATAGTGTAATTCTCCTTGGTTGGAGGCTTCTCATTAATGCAATATATATAGGTGTTTACACTTACAAAATCTAATTGGGGAAGGATGTCTAAACCTAATTGGAGAAGGATCTTTAAACCTAATTGGAGAAGGATATTTATTTTACATAATTACACTAGAATAAAAATTACATAATATATGGAAAATATTAATATATTCTTTATCACTCCCCCTCAGTCGAAGCGGGAGGAGGCCAGACGCTGAGACTGAATCTAAAGTCAATGAACAACTGTTGAGGAAGTCTCTTAGTGAATATATTTGTGTACTGATAGGAAGAGGGAACATGTAACACCCGAACATGGCCCATTTCAACCTTCTCACAAACAAAATGAATATCCATCTCAATATGTTTGGTTCGTTGATGCTGAACCGGGTTATGAGACAAGTAAACAACAGATATGTAATCACAATAGAAAAGATATGTCTTACGTAATGGACAATGAAGCTCTGAAAGAGGTTTCTGAACCAACAAATTTCGGCAACAACGTTCGTAACGCCTCTATTTTCTGCTCCTGCACTCGAACGAGAAAGCGTGGCTTTCTGTTTCGCATACCATGAGATGAGGTTATCACCCAAAAATACACAATAGCCGAAAGTAGATCGACGTGTGTCTAGACAACCGCCCCAATCTGTGTACGTATATGATATCAGTCTGGCCAGTGCAGATGAATAAATATGTAGTCCATAGTCATAGTCAAGAGTACCCTTAACGTACTGAATGATACGTTTAAGGGCTGTGAAGTGAGGCTCCCTGGGATCATGCATGAACAAACACACCTGCTGAACCGCATAGGCAATATCGAACCTAATGAAAGTAAGATACTGAAGTGCACCAACGAGACTCCTATAAAGAGAAGGATCAAGCACCAGATCTTCGTCATCTGTGCTAAGCTTCGACTTTGAGTCGACCGGAGTGGGCATGATTTTATAATTTGCCATTTTAGCCCTGTAAATAATTTTTTCGGCATACTTACGCTGACATAGGAACATTGCATTCTCGAATCTGATCACGAAAATCCCCAAGAAATAACTCAACTTACCCAAGTCTGTCATGATAAATTCGGATTTGAGCATGGTAATGAACTCATTTTCAGCACATCAGAGGAGGTAGTTAAGACAATATCGTCGACGTAGAGCAAAAGGTATGCAGTGTCATTACCTCGATGATAAATAAAAAGTGAGTTATCACTTTTGCTGCACATGAACCCAATCTGTAAGATGTAAGTGGCAAAATGGTCATACCAAGCCTTGGGGGCTCGTTTTAAGCCATAAAGTGACTTTCGAAGCCGGCATACATAGTGAGGAGCCGAAGGATGTACAAAGCCAGGTTGTTGATGCATGTATATGATTTCTTTCAAATCCCCATGTAAGAACGTATTTTTCACATCAAGCTGATGAATCGGTCAATTCTTTCTCATAGCTATGCTCAAAATAGTGCGAATGATGACTGGTTTAACCACTGGATGGAATGTCTCACCACAATCAACTCCCTCTTGTTATCCCGTGCCATTATCCACAAGTCTCGCATTATGGTGTTCAAACTCATCACTATCTCTGAATTTGTGACGATATAGCCACATGCAATAAATCATATTCACCCCATCTGGTCTCGAGACAAAATCCCAAGTGCGTTGTGTAGTGAGCGCATTAAATTCCTCACGTATGGACACATTCCAATTCGGGTCAAACTTGGATAATTTTAGGTTTTTAGGTATAGGTGAGATGGTTTGAGTGGATAGGTTAAAGTGAACTTTTGGTTTGAAAATCCCATGTTGAACACGGGTTTCCATACGGTGGGTCGGAAACGGGACTTTTGGACTGACAGAAAGTAGGGATGTCGAGGGTTGTGGGGCCGTTGGGGGTAGATGGGTGGTTGACAGTGTTGCTGGGATGTCCGCGGGGGTTGGGGTAGTAAGGCAGGGGACTGGTCAATGGAGACAGGGAGGCTATGACTGGAGCAGTAAGTAAGGGGTGTTTGACGGGACAACGGGGGAGGGGGGAACCCTGATGGAACAACCAAAATATTAGCACTATGTATGGCGTTTCGTATGAGAGGGGAAGTGTCCGGGTCATTAAGGAAGTCGTAATCAGTGACTAGAAGTTGTTGGACATTTGCAAACGGGAAAACGTTTTCCTCGAATGTGACACGGCGAGAGACTAGAATTTTATGCGTGTACAAATCATAGCATAAGTACCCCTATGGTTCGACGGAAAACCTAAGAAGACACAAGGAGAGGTGCGAGGTGCTAATTTGTGAGGGGTCGTAGAGGCAAGATTTGGGTAGCATAGACAGCCGAAAATCCGAAGGTGACCATATGAAGGGATCCGACAGAATAAAATTTTGGTAGGGATTTTATTTTGAAGGGTACGGGTAGGTAATATATTACGAAGTTATTCTACCATTTTTAGAGCATATACGCAAAAGGGAGGGGGGAAGAGAGGCATGACATAGCATTGTACGGATCATATTGTTAATGGTGAGGAGTATTCTTTCGGCTTGCCATTTTGAGGTGAGGTATGGGGGCATGAGAATAGAAATACCATGCCATTATCCACACAAAATTTATGAAAGGGAAAATTGTTAAACTCACGACCATTGTCATATTGAAACAATTTTATGACATTTTCAAACTATATTTTAACATATGTTCGAAATTCAAGAAACGTGAAGTACACTTGAGACTTATATTTGGGACGATAGACCCAAACAAAGTGAGAGAAGTCATCTAATAATACCAAATAATATTTATGATCCAGTTTGCTAGTAATGAGAGATGTTCATAAATCCGCATGAATGGTGTCAAAAGGAGAAAAAGTAACACTTAAAGATGAATAAGCGGAAGTCTAACATGCTTTCCTAGCGGACAAGAATAATAATTTTGGGCAAATTTCCCTTTATTACATTGAATTAAATTGTGACTTTTAAGAAAGTTAAAAACTTGTGCTCTCGGGTGTCCAAGTCTATTGTGTCAAGTTGATGGAGAGATTGCAGCTAGGGAGGTAGGTGGATTGAAACTTGCGGCGAAATTTAATGAGAAAGGATATAGGGCCTCTACACTATTACATCTCATAAGAGTTGTTCCCGTACGTAGGTCTTTCACAGTAAAACCAAAACGTCAAACTCAATAGATACGGAATTGTCACTAGCAAATTTTCTAATTGAGATTAAGTTTTTAATGATGTTAGGAGCATATAGGACATTTTTTAGGGTAAAGGGTGGGTAAGGTGATTGTGTTTGAGTGGTGACGTAGCCTTTACATAATTGCATTCTCTATCAGGAAGAAATTACCGTCCTTTTTTTTTTTTGCCTCAGATCTCATAATTTTCCTCTCATTTCATTGATTATCAGAACCTGTTTTATCTTAATCTGCACAAACTTTGGATTAGACTGGTCTTGATTTTTCTTTACTATAACCAGACACTACACAACATGGTAGCCTTTGAATTCACAATCTGGCTAGAACAATGCTCTCCACTGGAGGAAAAAGTAGAAATTGGTTCCTATGATGTCTTCTGCTTATTAGTTTCTTTATTAAAACCAGACGTATGTAACATGCTTCAGATGAGCTCATTCAGAAACATGATTAATAAGGATTCATATAGACGATTAAAGATGATTGGTGTAAACGTGTACAAGTATACTACTACAATCTCTACTCATAATTAGAATAGGATTCTAAACTAGGATTCCTCTTATATTGGAATATGATTCCTCTTGTATTAGGATTGTATATTGTACACTATATATATTGATGTTAATGAGAAAGACTCCCTAAGGGAGATTAATATCATCTTACATGATATCAAGAGTCAAAACCCTACTATAGAAAAATTCCTCCTTGCCGCCGCCCCCCCACCTCTCGGCAGACGGCACATAGTAATTTTTTTCCCTTCCCAATTTCCATCCCAATGGAGAATTTGGCTACTCCCACCTCTTCTGATGCTTCCGCTTCTCACTCAGTCGTTATCCAACCCCTCTCCTCACCGTCTTTTCATCCGGCTCTCGCCGTTACTAGGGATGGCAACGGATAGGATCTGGACAGGATCCTACTAGATCCAGATCCGTTTTTATATCTGAATCCAGAGTCGGATCCAGATCCATCGGGTCCATAAAAATCATATCCAAATCCGGATCCATCAGATCCACCGGGTCCACGGATCAGATCTGGATCCACATGTAAAAAAAATTTCCTTGCTAAGAATGTAACCTTGCTAAGAATTTTTTTTGAATTGACAAACGATTTTTACTTAGCTAACAGTTTACTGTGTTTCAATTTTGAAATGTTCATATGAGATATTTTGTTCGTTGTCTCATTTTGATTGTGAGCTATTAATTGAAAATGTTGGACAATGACAATATTTGTGAAAAATGCTGGCTAGTATTTCCACAATGCAGAACTTGCATGTGCTTGAAATCTTCACAAATGAAGTGAACATAATTTTAACTACTTGTCTATGGAGATGTTAGTCATTCACTAATATAACATTGATTTTATTATCGAAGTTACTTCTTTATTTTTTGGTTTTTGAGTTAACGCAGGGATAAATTAAACTTGTTTTGAGAATTAAACTTGCAAGGACGTGCTTAGCAATTTTAAGAAAATACTTATAAAATTACATTCTAGGTTATGAATATATTTAATAAAAAATGGATCCACGGGTCGAATCTGGACCGGATACGGATCTCAAATACAAGATCCAGATCCGTCAGAAATGGATCCGGGTCCGATTCGGATCCATCGGGTCCAAATTTTGAAGATCCATATCCTATAAAACAGATCTGGATCCACCGGGTCCAGGATCCACTGCCATCTCTAGCCGTTACCAACATCAAGAATTTTATCCCTATAATTCTTGATCAAGAAGACGGCCAATATTGGTCATGGGTGGAACTATTTCGCATCCATGCATGTGTATATCATGTGCTTGATCATATAGACGACTCTTTCCCACGTCCTCCCGATATGGACGACATCACATGGCGTCGCCTCGATGTCGTGGTCAAACAGTGGATATATGGCACTATATCCAAGGACTTACTATACACAATTATGAAAACATGTGCCTCTGCCCATGATCTATTGACACGTTTGGAAGAAATTTTTCAAGACAACAAGAACACTCGTGCCGTGTACTTGGAAGAACAGTTCAACACTACCCGTCTTGAAAACTTCTCTAATATGTCAGAATATTGCAGATAATTGAAACTTGTGGCAGACCAACTGTCTAACGTTGGTACACCTGTGTCCGAAACTACGATGGTGTTACAATTAGTTGCGGGCCTCCCCAAGGGTGAATATGACACCCTAACCACGATGATACAACAGGCTGACCCTCTACCAAGTTTCAACAAAGCACGCTCGCAATTGTTATTGGAGGAAACCCGACGTGTGAAACATGACGAGCATAACCAGAAGGCATTAACAGTTGAACTGCCCGCACAACATCAGGACACCGCCGGCCAACAGCCTCCATCGAAAACTATCCAACAGTGGCAAAACTGCGGTGACAGGGGTGTCAAGGGCCGCGGTAGTGGGCGAGGCGGCAAGGGTCGCGGGAAGGGCCGAGGCCAACAATCTCAGCAGTCCAGCAACACCATGACATGGGCCGGCCCAGTCTCTGGTTACCCAAATCAGAACTGGGCCACGACTTCAGCATATCCTCCAGCCCAGTTCCCTTTTCAGCAACAAGGGCTACTGGGCCAGGCTCCAGGTTCGCGCCTGCCCATGTTCCAGCACCAACAGGCCCATGTCGTGCAGGCCCAGTTCCCACAGCAGCCCTTCAATCAAATCCCCACCGACTTGGGTCAGGCATTCAGCAGTATGAGTATGCAGCAGCCCGACGAAAATTGGTATATGGACTCCGGAGCCTCCTCTCACCTCACCCGGTCTGCATGTAATCTTTCCAAGTGTATCATTTAAAGTCTCCACAATTTATTACAGTTGGCAATGATCACCGCATTCCAATTCAGGGCTATGGTCACACCCACACTCCGCCACCTCACCCACCCTTCTCCCTAAATAACGTCCTGCATGCCTCACATATCATAAAAAATTTAATATCCATTAGGAAATTTACTCGTAATAATTATGTGTCTGTTGATTTTGATCCCTTTGGTTTTACTGTGAAGGATCTACGTACGGGGACACCTCATACGAGATGCAATAGCATATGGGATCTCTATCCATTCACATCCTCGTCCGCTGCCAGTTCCCGATCACACACTACCCTAGTTGTTCTATCTCCGTCAGTTTGGCACAATAGGCTCGGACACCCAGGAGCTCCCGTTTTTAATTTTCTTAGAAGTAATAATTTTATTCAATGTAATGGAAAACTTGCCCAAACCTGCATTTCCTGTCAATTAGACAAACATGTTCGTCTTCCGTTTAATTCCTCAGTCAGCGTTACGTTTGCTCCTTTTGATATTGTTCATGCTGATCTGTGGACTTCCTCTATTACTAGTTCCCTAGGTCATAAATATTATCTCGTGTTATTGGATGACTACTCTCACTTTCTTTGGATCTACCCATTAAAATTTATGTCCGAAGTTTTTGCCAAATTTCTTGAATTTTGCACTTTTATCAAAACATAATTCGAACGCGCCATTAAATCTTTCCAATGTGACAATGGCCGTGAATTTAACAATTCCGTGTTTCAAAAATTCTGCACCAATAATGGCATGGTCTTCCGATTTTTGTGTCTTCACACGTCCCCTCAAAATGGCAAGGCCGAGCGTCTCATCCGTACAATAAATAACATGGTCCGCACGTTTCTGTTTCATGCCTCCCTCGCTCCATCATTTTGGGTATATGCAGTCAAAATGGTAGAATACGTCCTTAATATTTTACCCAGTAGTACCCTCCATAACATGACTCCAACCGAAATCCTACACCGTCGGGTTCCCTCCTATGATCACCTACGGATATTCGGTTGCCTTTGTTTCCCTAATTTCTCTTCCACGGCCACTCACAAATTAGCTCCCCGCACCACTCCATGTGTCTTCTTAGGTTTTCCGTCAAACCATAGGGGCTATCTGTGCTATGACCTCTCCACTCGTCAAAGTTTTGTCTCACATCACGTCACTTTTGACGAGACGCAATTCCCCTTTTCCAACATCCAAAAATTTCGAAAACCGTATTACGAATTTTTAGACGACTCAATTGTCTCTCCTGTCCACCTTCGGGAACTGTGCCAGGTCGACACCATTGTACCTCCACAGCCACCATCTGCCACCGTACATCACCTACCGTCAGCATCCTTGCCATCAGTGACCTCCCCATTACCGCCTCTTGCCACCTCTAGCACCACTCTGCCTCCAGGTTCCACCAACTCACCGGTCACCGTCCCATCCACTGTGTCGTCCCAACAGTCTCACCACCGAAATAACTCCAGTCCAACCCTCAACCACCACCCAACAAACCCAGCTACCAGACATACTACGCCACCGACATCATACCCTACACTACAAACCTCTTCTATTTCTGGCATATCGAGAACCCCCAACAGCACCCACCGACCCAACCCACTCGACTCCAAACCCAAACACCGCCACTGTTTAACATCATCCAAAAGCCACCCTTGACTGACACCCAGTTTCAATGATACAAACTACCACACACCCGATTTTGCCATCAACCAACCCAACCAACCAGTCGACCGACACCCTTACCCAGTCAGCACCCACACACCGGATGGAAACCTGTGCCCAACACGAGATTTTCAAACCCAAAGTCCAATTTAACCTGTCCATCCAAACAATTTCACTTATTCCAAAAAGCCCTAAATTAGCTAAATTGGACCCGAATTGGAATGCGGCCATGTGTGAGGAGTTTAATGCACTAATGAAAAAACATACTTGGGACTTGGTTCCTCGACCAAATGGGGTTGAATGTGATCTGTTGCATGTGGCTTTTTCGTCACAAGTTCAGGGATAGTGGTGACTTAGAAAGATACAAGGCAAGACTAGTGGCAAATGGTACTAACCAGCATGAGGGCATTGATTGCGGTGAGACTTTTAGCCCGGTTGTTAAACCGGTTACTATTCGCTCAGTTCTAAGCCTTGCTATGGGTAAGAATTGGCCGATTCATCAGCTAGATGTGAAGAATGCATTTCTTCATAGGGATTTATGAGAAATTGTATACATGTATCAGCCGCCTGGTTTTGTCCACCCAACAGCCCCACCGTATGTGTGTCATCTCCGTAAATCACAATATGGCTTAAAACAGGCCCCCAGAGCATGGTATGATCGTTTTGCACAGTTCATTATACGTCTTGGGTTTACATGCAACAGATGTGATACCTCTCTCTTTACTTTACATCGAGGTTGTAATACTGCCTATTTACTGTTATATGTGGATGACATTGTTCTTACTACCTCTACTACTGTGTTGAAATATGAGATTATTGTACGGCTCAAGTCTGAATTTGCCATAACTGATTTGGGAAAGTTGAGCTATTTTTTGGGGATCTTAGTCACTAGATCCGCGGAGTGTATGTTTCTTTGTCAGCGTAAGTATGCAGAGGAGATTGTACACATGAATAAGATGGACAATTACAAAATCATGGCCACTCCGGTTGATTCTAAATCCAAACTTAGTGCACTGGTCGGTACTCCAGTGACTGATCCTACTATGTATAGGAGTCTTGCAGGCGTACTTCAGTATCTCACCTTCACCAGACCTGACATTGCCTATGCTGTCCAGCAAGTATGCTTGTTTATGCATGCCCCCAGGGTACCTCATTTTACTGCCCTCTAACGTATCATTCGATATGTTAAGGGCACACTGGATTATGGACTACACTTATACCCATCCGCACCGAAGTCGCTATTATCACCTACACATATGCAGATTGGGCAGGATGTCCAGACACTCGCCGCTATACATCCGGCTACTGTGTGTTTTTGGGTGATAATCTCATCTCTTGAGTGCAAACAAAGAAGCCACATTATCCGCTTTAGTGCGGCGGGAGTATAGAGGAGTTGCTAATGTTGTTGCTGAGATCTGTTGGCTCCGAAACCTTCTCTTGGAGCTTTAGTGTCCTTTAAGTAAAGCGTCTCTGGTCTACTGTGATAACATATCCGCCATATACCTGTCTCACAATCCGGTTCAGCATCAGCGAACCAAACATGTTGAGATGGACATCCACTTTGTTCGTGAGAAGGTTGCTCTCGGGCATATTAAGGTATTGCACGTGCCTTCCTCATATCAATACGCAAATATTTTCACGAAGGGCCTCCCAAGACAGTTGTTCCTTGATTTCAGATCCAGTCTTAGCGTTAGGCCTCCTCCCGCTCCGACTGAGGGGGTGTGTAAACGTGTACAAGTATAACACTACAATCCCTACCCATAATTAGAATAGGATTCTAAATTAGGATTCCTCTTGTATTGGGAATAGGATTCCTCTTGTATTAGGATTGTATATTGTACACTATATATATTGATGTTAATGAGAAAGACTCCCTAAGGGAGATTAATATCATCTTACAATTGGGATCGAGGAATTCAGGGGCGAATTCAGAATTTTAAGAGATAGGATGCACTATTATGAAAAGACAGATCTAGAAATATATTTGACGAGTTTAACCTTTAGGTTCTTACCATCAACTCAGTACACTCGAAATTGTAGGTTCAAAACTATATATATATATATATATATATTCTGGGTAGAAAACCCAAAATGTTTGTATCAATTGGCCAAACTATATGCTACATAATCCACTGTCGCTAGTTTTAATATAATCATTTGGTTTAGTTATATAAAATTCTGTCAAACTTAGGAATTTTGAAAGAATAAACAAAACATATAACAAAGGAAAAGAGGTGTACCCACGGATTCGATTCTAGAAAAAGAAAGGAATAATAATAAGACAAATATAACATTTCAACTGCCAATGTTACTTGTAGAGATGCACTCAACAATTATTACAATATAGAACACTTTGTGCTTGAATGCACACATATATTAAAGTAATCTTGTAAAAATATAACACTGCTATACATTGTAAAAATCTTATGACTTTAAAGAAACATGATCCACGCATGTATGGCAAAATAGGTATTGATTTGTTGTCAGGGATTAACGGACAACAAAGATTAAGTATTGCTAATTTTCAATGGTTGTCAGATCAGTTCGCACATATCTCGATTATTTCTTTGAATATTCATTATTTTCTATCAATACATGTATCTAGTAACTTTATCATTATTTTTATTTATACTAGAATATAGACTATGATATTTAAGGTTTGCATCCATTTCCTTAACTACTAGACTACACATTTCGTGCCTTTTTCTTATTATAAAGAACTACAAAATCAATTAACCCGAGTCACTATTGCTTTCCACTTTTGAAATTTGGTCATAGGAGGCTATAATGTAGGGTTAATAATGGTTTGATAATCAAGGAGACATCATTCAAAAATAGGACTTAGCTTTGGTGGAATTGATCTAACATGTATGATGCAATTTTGTTTCCATGTCATTTTCTTTAGCTAGGCATCATAGGGTATTTAAGAGTATTATTGAAAAACATTCAATTGCTTTTCATCTTTCGAAAAGACAAGGATATATGAGAACTTAAGAGAGGAATGAATTGT
The DNA here is from genome assembly GCA_029783415.1 of Anisodus acutangulus. Classification (NCBI taxonomy): domain Eukaryota; kingdom Viridiplantae; phylum Streptophyta; class Magnoliopsida; order Solanales; family Solanaceae; genus Anisodus; species Anisodus acutangulus. The sequence goes on from CM056504.1 coordinate 3,062,450, forward strand.
CTAGATCGACCTAAATATAAATTGTGAGCTTAGAAATATTCAGTCAATCTAACTTTAAATCATTTGTAATTATGTTACAATTTGTAAGTTTTTAATGCTTGAAACAACGACGAATTTTATTTGTGAGATAAGTATTATTTTTCGTTATTTTAAAAAAATAAAGAATACACAACCAAATTTATACTGGTTTGGTCAAGAATAGGTCTATATCTAGTTCCATCAACAAATCCGATGGTATTTTTTGTAACAGTTCAAGAGGTCGATTTATTTCTGATCATGCTTTATTTGCTTTGCGTTTCTTCTTTAGACACATTATTTAACACGTCGCTAGAACCTATTATTCAGAAATATTTTTGCTGATATTGATCCAACTTTAGATGTTCAAGTTGGATTTGGAGTATTCTTAAGTTTTGGAACTCCAATTGCGTATATTATGTCACTCATTATTTTTTCTTGATAGCAAGAACGAGTGATTTTTCAACGATCAACACGAAGGTTTGATTTTCTCGATCATCATGAACGGTTACAAAAATAGTTTTTGTTTCCCCTAACACAACAAAAAAGTTTCACCCTTTTACAAAAGACTCACTTTTTAACCAAAGGTAAGTTTTGAAGTGGGCAATTACTTTCAGATAGAAAAAGTGAACAACTAATAGTTGAAATGTGTTTTGATAAATAGTTGATGATAATTCAGGTAGAAACTCGCACACCTGATAATTCAGGTAGGAAACTCACGAAAAAGTGATAGTTCAGATGTGTTTTTGACTATTAACTTTTTCATTTTTAGTTTATTCCAAAATAAAAGGACACATTTTGGTATTAGAAACGATTAAAATTTAATTTTTTTTGGCTTGATGAGATGTGTTATAGCAACACAAATATGAAATACCTACGACTTGTTTTATACCATAAAGTTTAATATTTTTCTTAAATTTGTATCTAAGTAAAACACTACTATCACATAAATTATGACGGAAGGAATAGTATTTTTTCATTTCATGTACTTTTTTCTTCTCTTCTTCATTTGAAAAAATCTAAATTCCTTGAGAGATCTCCGACTTTTGCAACTATCTCATCACTCTTTACAGAATAAAAAAGATTAGAATTATTTTCTTAATTTAAAAAGATGCAAGTACTAATCTATTTATTTAGATAATTCTAAAAAAAGTACTTTAGACTTTAGGAGCAGAGATTTAGGTGGCAATGACATAATTCCAGCGTGGCAAAAAGCAAGTGGGGTCCAACGGCCACGAGATTAATACCTGGAAAAGCATCTAACTTTTTAGTAGGACCCACCTGACATAAGCATCTTTATTTTAACATGGGCGGTTTGCAGGGTCCCACAGAGGCTTGTGGACTTTATGATAAATTTAATAAAAATGGAGCTGCCACATCAGATTGTTGATGTTTATTTTTTTGGAGGGATCCAGATAGGAAAATGCTAATCATCCCACTTCTTTCCTCAATCCCAATAAAGGATATTTATTTCCTATAACCACTTTGGCTCGATCCAATAGAGTTTTGCAAATTGAACATAATTTTTTAGTTAAATTCTATATATATAAAAATATTATGTTAAAATCAGAGATGAATGTAGTTAAAGACTTACGTTTTATTGTAATCTAGTAGTTTTGATTCGAACTTTAGGTAAATAATGGATTTTGGGTCTAACTCAATTCCAAAAGCTAGCTTGTAGAGTGAGGATTGATCAAGTCCATATAGGGAGTCCGTGTTCTCATTCCATATCTGATATGAGACTCTTAACACTCCCCCGCACGCCCAGACCTTGTTAAATGGAGTGTGGGTAATATAATTTGGGGGCCAAACATCGGTGAACAAATAATTGGAATGAATCTGGCTCTAATACCATGTAAATAATGGATCTTGGGCCTAATTCAATCTCAAAAGCTAGCTTGTAGGGTGAGGATTGATCAAGTCCACATAAAGAGTCTTTGTTCTCATTCCATATCTGATGTGAGACTCTTAACAATTTATATATATATATATATATATATATATATATATATATATATATATATATATATATATATATAAAATTGCAAATAAATTAAATGAGTAAAGATAGAATTCCGAACTCAAACAAATGAATTTGCCTCAATATACGTTTAGCCTGGTGAATGTCTTTCCTTCACCATTGAAAAATTGAATTATAAAATTGCAAAATATAATTTTTGAATTGGATCAAAGTAAGTTAGATTTTTTTTTCTTTTACTATTAAGTTTTTTTTTCATTAGTATCCTTGTTGCTTTTTCACCATTTTCAAATCTTTATCATAATTCTTAATTTATATCTATAACTTCACCCAATAATAATTTTTTTGTTTATATGTTTAATTTACTGTTTAAAGAAGAAAATACATATTTGATATGCGTGTATAAGTATATTGCATACATGTACAAGTAACTTTTACTAGCGCTAACTCCATTTCAAAAAAATTAAAACTTATTGACATTTTTGTAATACTCATTTAAGACGTATTCTAGAATGAAAATTAAAGATCCATGTTGAATTTCAATAGAGGCAAAACACTTTCATCAAACCAAATTTTAGTGGACAAAATATTTAGTATATGTGCTGATGTAACATAACATGTCCGTAAAATTATTCAAGATGCAAACTAACGGTTAGAACATCACCATTATTAATGATCACAAATTGTGAGCGGGACCATCAACGAATGTAATGCGGTGGATGAAGTTGTTCTTCCCTTAATCAAAGGTAAATGATTCGAGTCTCGGATATGGAAAAATTCTTAATAGGGAGCGCTTTCCCAGAAATGGGCTCTACCCAATGTGAATTCGGATATAATCGAACTCTAAAACTGATACCGAATATCGAGTGGGTAACCAAAAACAAATTGTTAGTGCTGAATAAGCACCGGCCTAATCCCCTCTATAAAAGTTTCCGCCATAATGCTTGCCCGTTCATTAAATGGACGTGTACTATTAGATGATATGACATAACTCATTGAGAGAAGAAAGGCACAATTTTGCTCTCTGATTTCGTAATTTTTTTAAAAAAAAATGTTACTTTGTAATGTGAAATAGGATTTCAACACTTAATTTATCTACGCAAATAAGAAATGTCATATTGTATTAAGTTTATATATACTTGAAATAGAGACGAATATAGACTTAAATTAGTTTAGATACAAGGGTGGATCTAGTAAAGAAGTTATTGATTCGTATAAATTTAATACTTTTAGCTTAAACGTTACATATATGTTTAATGGCCCATCAAATAGTATAACTAATAGATTTGATATCAGTAAATTAGGTGGAATATGGTGAAATTTTGAGTCGGAACCATCAGATTTGCCTCTAAAAATATTTTGTTTAGTTCTCCCACATTGAAGATATTTGCGTACTGATACGAAGAAAGCACATGCAACACCTTAACATGACCGATAGCAGCATTCTCACGAACAAAGTGTATATCCATCTCAATGTGCTTGGTTCGTTGATGCTGAACCGAATTATGAGATAAATATATGGCCGATATGTTGTCACAGTAAACCAAAGACGCCTTACGCAAAGGACACTGGAGCTCCAAAATAAGGTTTCAGAGCCAGCAGATCTCAGCAACAACATTTGCAACGTTTCTATATTCTGCTTCTGCACTCGAGCGGGATAGGGTGGCTTGCCCCTTGCCAGAATATTACAAAATATTACAACACTAAATATTACAAAATATATACTGGATATTTTATAATATTGATAATAAAAATAAATTTTTTTTTGTCCTCCTAAAAAAGGATAGGTGCACGTAATGAAGGAGCCAGCCTGGTATTTTACCCAAACGGCCAAACCCATCTATATTTTTGTTTCATGTTGATGTGCATTTTGTGATGGCAAAAATATTCATTATTTTTCTTTCCTTTTTATGTATTTATTTATTGGTAATTAGGTGCTAAGGCCTAATTAAGAGGGTGAATGTTTAGTGCATGCCGTAGACGAAGCGTTGGTAGTAATCTGCCTGGCTTTTCATGATGATCAACAGCTTGCATGATCCAATAATACTCATAGAAAATTGGATCAAGATAACTCATTTTTAATTAATTTTAGTTGTTTAATTTAACCATTAGAAATATATGCATTCTCCTCAAAACCCCATAAGTTATTTTCAAGAGGGCGCAACAGATTCAAAATTTTAAGTTTAATTTATAGATATTGAGTTCTAAGAATATAAGATACCGATTATTTATACATATTAGGTGAGTTCTTAACACCGATACATGATATATGATTTGTGTCAAAATTCTTGAATTATGTCCAAGTAGTAACTTCAACTGTAAATCCGCCTCAGACTGAGGAGTGGAGCTAGATTTAAGAAAACAAATTATTAGAGAAATAAGTAGGCCAAATTGCAGCAAAACCTAAGAAAAAAATAGTATTACTAGTATAATAAGATAAGAAGAACATGAAAGCATGATTGTCCCAGTCACCTACATACTAGACTGCACAAAACACAAAATAATTCACTCAAGAAAAAGATATGATAATTGTTATAGCAAATGGCTACCAACACCATGTGGCTTTGCAATTTCCAATGAATCATACAACATGGGCTTGCAAATCTACGAATAAAGAGGAATTAGCGATGGACATATTTCATCATTAAACATTAAAAATTTATAGTTAATTTTATTTAGTAATTGATTATTAAGAAATTTTATTAACAACGAGATATTTATTGACAGATTAACAATAAATTCATAGCTAATTTTATCTTTACTGTAGTATCGCACCCTCACTTGGTGGCAAATTCAATATGAATATCGTAAAAGTGCTCGGGGATTAAATCATATATATGTGTATGCACGTGCACGCATGTGTGTGTACCAAAATTAAGTATAAATCAAGTTAGATATACATTTCAAAAGCCATAACATTTAAATTCTGGATCAGCCATGGCTTCGACCTATTTTGTTTAGACATGCGGTTGGTTTGGACAACTTTTAGAGTTAAATCACATCCAATTCTATTTATTTTCTTTAAAAATATTTATAAATCATAGTAATAATATAGAAGTTATAATCTTTGCTATACCAAAACAATCAAAGAGTACGTAGATTCTATATACTCTTAACGTAAGAGTATTTTGCCTACTTGTTAGGAAGAAATTATAGAATAATTTTGAGATGAAGGGAGCAATTATTCAATAATATCTGCTAAAAAGAGGGCTCTAATCTTTAATATATTTTTTAAGAAGTAAAAACCAAGTAGTGTTGAGTTGTTTAATATACTTTTACAAGTATAGTAAAGCATAAAAACATTAACAACTAGACATTGCAAATTTTGTCATACCTTTTATGTCAGTGATGTGAGATGTCAATTTGTATATCCCTCCAGATTCTCCTCTCTCTTTTTATTCTATTTTATATATTAATTTAATTAATAAAGTACACTTTACTTCTCTATAAATAGCTCTAATTTGATCATTTCTCATCATCAGTCTCACAATCAAAGCACATTTTGCCACCTTTGCTCCCTTTTTCATCTTTACATTTCTTCACATCTTATTAGTTTCAAGTTTATTTCTCCATTTTCAGATGGCTTCTGTTGAGGTATATTTTTCTAGTCATTTACGTATTGATTTCCCTTCATTTTTTTTGTGCCTTCAAATTAGAACCTAATTAATTACTTCGAGCAAAGATCAACTAACACAAAGGGTTTTAAATAATTGTTAATGGAATTTGATGAGTGTATTTGATTGTCAAGAATACAATGTCAATTTATTTTGCTCGAACTCTTCAGAAATGTCATCGGGTGCGTGTCGAATCCTTAAAAATGAAGTGCACTTTTGAAGGATCCTACACAAGTGAGACAATATTTTTAGAGAGTTCGAGCAACATAGATGTCAATGATCAATAGTACATTGATCAATCAAATGTTTAACTTTTTAAATAAAAGTAGCAGCAATCTTCATTTTCATCATTTTTTATTTTGATACTTTATATGATCTTTTAACTTGATGATCAACCAATGATCTTCTTCAGGCATTGATAGATCCATTTGATTTTTTTTCTAGCATTGTTAAGATATAAATTACTAGATAGAATAAGTTGAAAATGAAAAAAAGAAAGAAAGGAATAGCTTGAGATGATTCCAATATGTATGAGTGAATCGAAGTGATTTCGACTTCATTTGAGTATTGGATCTCCTGTCTCATCTCAACTCCGTATAATGTTTCTTTGACTCTTAATCAGAGGCCGTGCTATATATATATATATATATTAGATTTTCTAATACAAATATAAATCTAAGCAAATTCGTCCAAACTGATACCTAATATTGTAGCTCCATTCTTGATCATAGTATGACTGATTTGTCTGGAAATATAGATACCCATATTTTTTCACCCCTGGCTTATATTTTGTGTCAATGCTCGTCGACATGCTTCTATTTGTCTTCATTCATATTGAAACTTTTCTTTCGTTCGTTTTATTAATTCTTTTCTTTTTTGGTTATGAAGGTTCAATCAGCACCAGCAACAGCAGTAGGTACTGCTCCAGCTGAAATTGAGGTGAAAATCACACCAGAGGCACCAAAAATTGAGGAAACAGTTGCCCAAACAGCACCAACACCAGCACCAGTAGAAGAAAAATCAGCCCCTGTCGCAGAAGAGACAGTGGCCGAAACAGCACCAACACCAGCACCAGTAGAAGAAAAATCAGCCCCTGCCACAGAAGAGACAGTGGCCGAAACGACACCAGCATCAGCAGAAGAGGCTGCTCCAGTCGAGGAGAAATCAGTCCCAGCTGCTGAGGAGGCAGTAACTGAAGAAAAAACAGAGGACTCTGTTGTGGCTGAAGAAACACAAGCTGTTGGTAAGATACGATATTTCAAAAGAATTGGTCATTAGATAAACGTTGAAACAATATCAACTTGAGGATCATTGGATACTTATCTTGATCTTGACGGAAGAACTTCATAAGTTTCCAAAAATAAAAGATACAAATCTAAAAATTGAATTTCCATTATTAACATATCAATTGGTCGAACCCTTGATAAAGGAAAAAAAAATGTAGTGTATGAATATTCTTCTGAATTATATGTATCCGTGGGATTAATTTGAAAAAACAATAGGGATATGCAAAAATAGACATTTTTTATCTGAAACATTCCTGTAACGAATACCCTGAGAACTTCTAATCAATGGAATATATAGAACTGTGATCAATCATTACTTAATTCTGGAGAAACTTTTACGTTGCTGAAATAATTCTTTAGGATAGTGCATAGTGCAATTCAAGTCATACTCCGTATTTACTGTTCTATTTTCCCCTTTTTATTACAACAGAAGCACCAGCAGCACCAATAGCAAAAGTTGAAGTGAAGACTGAGGCAGAAGAAGAAGAAGAAAAAGTTATTGAGGAAACAGAAGCACCAGCTGCAGAACCAGTGGCTACAACAGAAGTTCCAGTTGAGAAAACTGAAGAGTAAACTGATTTTACTCTTTTTATAAGGTGGAAAAAGGATGATGCAATGGTTGGTGAATAATTGACGGTGTGGGGTGGGGGTGGGGGGGGGTGTTTTAATATTCTAAGTTAAGGTTTATATATTTACTAGTATTTAGTATGATCAGTAGAATGAGGGAAATATGTTGTTAATGCATATCCTTGGGTCTTGGTCTTTGTGGGGGTTCAGTTGCCTCTTTATGGTTTTGAGAGAAGATGATATGAGATCTGATCTCTGCCTTTGAATAATAAAGGATTACTATCTTTTAGTAATTTTGTTCTTTTTTCGTTTCCTAATGGTGGTGTTTAGTTAAATTTATCGCACCTTAATTATCTAATCAGATACATGCTAGCTCTCATTGGTAAGCTTACTCATAAGAGTAAAAATTCATTCACCGTCTTTTTTATCTTCATTAGAATTTGAACTCTGATCTTAAAGTTTACACCCTATTCATTTGTCGTTAGACCGACACTTAGATGCTTGCTTATGTGTTTAATTGGTTTTTTTTATCTTTATTAGAATTTGAACTATGATCTTCAAAGTTTACACCCACTTCATTAGTCTTTTGACCCGCGCAGCTAAGATGCTTGCTTATGTGTCTACTTAATGTATTTTTTTGTCTTTATTACAAAATAAACTCTTCTTTCATTAAATTTGAGTTCTGATTTTCAAAACTCACACCAACTTCATTTATCTCTAGGCAGCATATGTGTCTTAAAACTTGTTCTCATTCCTCAAGAAAATAAAAACTCGATCTAGGTTTCGTAATAAGTTGAAGAATATTTCATACATTAAGCCATTAAGGTACACCACAAATAGCTCTTAGCTTTTAGTTTCTTCAATATAATTAAAGACATCTAGTCTACTTTTATATTTTAGATTAACTATGGTGTAAACCATTGCGGGTAAGGTGGAATAATTTAAATTTCTCCATTTCTAAATACAAGCTTTTTGTTCCAGTCCTGATCAATAGAGAACCTTTAGGCGTAGAGCATTCTACCGCCCTTAATAAACCTACAGAATACAAATCTAGATTAATTAGGCACAATGAGTTTCAAAAATCGGATGGAGTAAACACCCCTTTTCCACAATCGAAGAAAACTATCAATAACTACTCTGCAATCACAAGAAAGTTAAAATTAACTATATGAATATTCACTTACCATATCGATATAATTAAAACTCAACCCAGATCATATTATACACAATAAATAAAACTACTGACGAGTGCATGAAGAAATCAACACGGGGCATCATCAAACCATTTCAAGCGACCTTTCATTTTATTCCTGATACCCTCTAAACTCAATGGGACTAATTTGTGATGAAGGGTAATACCTTTTTCTGAAAATGAGCAACATTGGCTGTAAGAACGGAAAAACATGAATTTTTTTTTGGTTTGAAGGGGAGGGGGGGGGATACTCATTTTTAGATATCTAGGCTCCATATTTCAAGAAAATGGCATGATAGGTGAAGATAGAACTAAAATAGGATGGTTGAAGTGGGAACGTGCTACTCGATGGAGTGTAATGTTACCTGATAGAAAGATACATATAATGAGGCATTTGGGCTACTACATGTCCACAAGATGTGTATTTCAGAGATGGAAATGTTAAAGATGGGTGTGCGGTTATATCGGTTTTAAAATGCAGATCATATTATACGCAATAAATAAAACTACTGATGAGTGCATCAAGAAATCAACACGGGGCATCATCAAACCATTTCAAGCGAACTTTCATTTTATTTTTCATATCTTTCATGTGCTACTGCACCTTCTGTCGAATGTGATCATTTTTAAACCGATATGACCACACACCCATCTTTAACATTTCCATCTCTGAAATACACATCTTGTGGACATGTAGTAGCCCAAAAGCCTCATTATATGTATCTTTCTATCAGGTAACATTACACTCCATCGAGTAGCACGTTCCCACTTCAACTGTACTCAATACAAATGGTCCATATGCCAAACAAATACTGTACTCGATACAAATGGTCCATTTGCTACCTAACTAAAAGGAGAGATGAATATTACAATATCACTTCCCTAGGCATGCTCTTTTTAGCATGACAGAGATTGAAAATAAACTCTAACCTTTACAAATATAAACAACCCTCACTTGAGTTGAAATGAGTGAGGAAAGAAACTGAAATAGAAAGGAAGAAATGTAATTAGAAGTTAAAAGAAAAAACTTGACACTTCTTACTTTCTTTATTAACATATGCTATACCTGTATAACAGAGTTAACTTAGGGGGGCAAACACAACATTCCAACATTTAAACCAACTAAAAACCCCTTACCAAAGTGAAGTTCCAACTAGGAGCATACCCTATACATATGTACAAGCTGATTACATAACTTATGTGCAGTTGATTCAGGTCCCAAAAGATTTGCCGATGTCACCACGTACCAAAGCTGCAACCAACATGCTCTTGGGTGATAATGTGAAGTCGATCTTGCATGACATCCATGGAGGGATAAGGAGGAAAGCATAGGCGGAAGAAGCATGTGTGTGAGGAAGGCAAGCGATCATAAGACTCTCTGGTTTTGTAGATGTAAAGCCTAGAAGCCAAGCCACCAAAACCCTCTACAGGAAGATACTTTATTGAAGTCCAAAAGAAGAGGAGAACCTTTCTCTGCTCGGCGGTCATGCACCCAACAATCTGCAGGAATGAAAGAAAAAAAACTTTAAATTGGTATGAATCGGATCTCATAAACCGAGGTTCATCCTCATAATATTCAAAGTGGTAAGGACCAAGTTCCCAAGTCCACCTTAGGAACGATTAGGTAATCGAGAACTTATATCCAGTGACCACAAGATACCTTGTTTGTTTGCTTTCTCCACCTGTGTATTCTACAGAAAATTGCATTAATAGAGCCCTGAGAGCATGTTCAACTGGATCCTCGCGTAGCTTATTGCCCCACTCATATTCACACAGAGCGAAATGCAAAGACACGACACTACTAAATGCAAAAGGAGGGTGGCTCTCTCTCATGTGTGGTTTGCGGGCTATTGCACAGGAGCGGAGTTCCCTTGTCATAAAAAAAAAAGAAGAGGGTGGCTCTAGATGTGCATGTATGCTCAAACTTTAGATTTGTCGAAGACTTATCTTCTGACACTGTTCAACTTGTTTCGTTATCTACTTAAACTCAACTTTGCAGCTCTCAACACAAAGATCCTTTCTTAAGTTATGTAGAATGAGAGATGAGGTGAAATAATATCTCCATAGATGACTATAGATGAACAAAATAAAAAATTGCAAACTTCTCCAAACAGCACAATGGGACAAAGCTTTTTTACCCAGAATCAAAAGCATTTTGTTTTTTTAACCTGCAAATTTCCCTTCACAGAAACCAACAGTTCTTCATTATTGATTCTTATTCCACCTAAGAACGTGATAACAATGTGAGCCAAGGGCGGAAAAAGAAATGGTTAATGATACAATCAACCAATGAATTATGACTTAATTATTCCCTTGCTAGTCTCATTTCTCAGCAAAACCAATGAGTACAACTTACTAAAGGGAAACTACAAAAAAGATCTTAGAGCTAGCTGCAACAGGCCCACAGCCTAATAATAGCCTCTAAATTTGGTACCTGCTGAACCTCTGGAAAAAAGAAAACCAATTACAAAAAGTAATTGCTTCTCGCTTCTATCTATCCAAGCATTGAGCAATCACAGAGACTATTTTTAACACTGATCAATTAAAATGATTCTTTTCATGAATTTTGCTCCTTTTTCTTCTCTTCAAAGTATCATCCGTTGTTGAGAAATTTTTGCCACGTAATAATCACATTTAGTCCTGTTTTCCTCTTCTTGTACTGGCGAGCATCAGCACCCTCAAGTAGACTTCCCATACAAGGATTCGTTCTACTACTACTAACCCCCCCCCCCCCCACACACACACACACATAAAACAAAGAAAGATCTCATGACAATTCCACCTCAAACCATAGAAAAAACAATTAAAAGGGGAATAAATAAAAGGTCAAAACTTTCTACTCCCACCCTCCTAACCCACCAAAAGAGAAAAAGACAATATCCACATGACAAGTTTCCCCATTACCCCATAAAAAACTTGAAACGAGGAAGATAATCAACCCCAAACTCTTCTTAAAGAAACATGTTCTCAAAAGACAATTAACCCCATACTAGTCTGGGCAGGCTACATAAATCTTCTGTAACCATTCCATTCCATTCACTTCAGGCCATAGAATTACAAGGTCCTTAAATACATTCTACTCCCACCAACCAAAAAAGAAAAAGAAATGACAAGTTGTCCCCCTACTCATAAAAACCAATAAACAGAATAAGAAATACGAGGACCAGAACTTGCCTTTTAATCAGTTACGGTCTCTAAAGGAGCCAAGGAAGATTGTTAACCCCAAACTAGAAATCTTCTGTTACCAATACGTTAGACTTCAGGCCATGGAAGGTTATAGGCTATATTCTTCATCGCATGAGCGAGAGGAGGAATTTAGGGGAGAGGGGGGGTAAGGGAAGGAAAGGTAAATTAAATGTTGCAATGAGCAAATAATCTGTCTCTTGCACTCCCTTGCATAGGTTATTTTATTGCAAACTCAAAATCCAACCCAATCACAAAGACACAAAGTTCAAGTTGAAAGCATCATAAGCTAGAAGTGTACAGAAATCTAAGAACTTCATCAAGAAAGTTCTTCTAAAAAGGAAATTCAACCGAAGTTACTGCAGTTGACTGTTCTTTCGTTTTCCATTACCTTCTCAAACTCCAGCATCAAGGACAGATCAAAGGGTATCATTTTCATCATCCTAGTCAAACTCCAGCATCAATGAAAAACTAAATCATATTGTATTATGTAAACGACAGCGACCCCGCTAGATTGCCTATATTGGATATCTTTCACCTTTATTTTTAAAAAATTACAGGGAACCCACTAAGACACACCTCTGTATGACCAAAATTCTTGGCTATCTAGTCAAAAAGTATCTGAAAGTTGTTGATATTACACAATTGTGAATTTACACCCAAAATACCCTTCTAAATTAAGCTACTATTCACTATTTATGCATGTCTTTTTCTGACGAATATTGTTTAACTCTAGAAGCTAAAATTCTTCTTCCTTATCAAGCATCTTTAGCTAATGCTTAATTATATATTAACTTCAATAATCCAGACCTTTAATTAAAAGGGAAAAAGAAAAAAGAAATTAATTGAAGTACCTTTTTCTAGATAAGTGGAAATGCCTAATATAACATGTCGTATTAAAGCTTGTTTTCTCTATATAAACTCATAGATTTGCACTTCAAGAATTACGTTTATTGGTGTATGTAGTAATCGTCACTTTTTGTATAGTATAAGTTGTAGGATGGACTAAATTTGTTTTGAGATTGGGTCTTTCTCTCTCTTTTTGATAGCCTTTAGTTTCTTCTTTATAAAAGGGCATACTGGTCATAGCATATTCAATTGCACGTTTTTTAGCAAAAGGGTCTAACATATGTGCCACTTAGTTTCACAAAGAGGTTTAGGTATCGGTAACTTAAGTGGTCCCTGTAACTTACCCTGATTTTTAAAATAAATTAAATGTATTATATTTCAAAAAAAAAGAGAATCTGCTAAGAGACTACAAAAGAAAAAACGAATGGTGTAGTTTCAAGAAAAAATTATATAGTGATTTAAATAGGCATACAAGTGAAACGGGGTCTTCCTTAATGTTTCTCCTTCAACAGTGTCCATCTGATTCAGAACCTCTCAGGAAAAAACATTTACTATTAGGAAGGTACAGCCCCCCACAAACAAAGTCCCTCTCCAAAAAAAGTAAAATTAAGAAAAGAGAAAAAAAGAAGTTTAAAAGAAAAAATATGTTTTGCCTGGTGCAATACCTTTGAAAAAAATCAAGCTTCTACACATGAAACAAAAGAAGTGAAGTCTTCAGATAATGGAAATGTACAGACAAGAAGACTAGAAACAGAACATACCTTCCAAAACCAAGATATTTGAGGATCATTTTCCTTATAGCCATTATAATCAGTATGTGCTTTCCAGTCTTCCACAGAAACAGCAGTTTCGCTCCCATGGAGCATCCAGTCAAGATCTTCAAGATCTAAGCTCTGGAAAAAGGATTTCTGGAGCCTTAAGGTAGTTATGATGTCGCCAAAACCTTGAGCAAAATGGGCTACCTGCTCAGTAATGGATGTGACAAACCGATGCTGAATAAGAAGCTCAACATACTGTTTCCTGTTTTTACTATTCACCATGGTGCTTCTCCCATTGGGGCAAAGCTCAACAACCTTCCTGGATCCTAACTCTTCAATTTCGCGAACAAATGTCAAACCAAGAGTATCTTGATCTACCATCTCTGGATCCATCTCCAATATCTGCTTGCAGCTGCTGTACAAGAATGGATCTGCATCCCTTATGTCATCTAATGAAATATTCTTGCCCGACAATTGGCAAAAGAACACTCGATCAAAGACAACGCCAACTTGTATTTTATGCATCAAGGCCAAAGCAATAACCCTGCCTGAGAAGCCAAAATACTCGAGGTGCAAAGGGTCCACCTTAGATGCTGAATGTGTGGAATATAGATAAGGTCCCAATAATAAGAGTATTATTAGTGTCTTGCAAAAGAAAAGCATTGTTCCAAACAGAACATACACTGCACACTCATCCAAATAAATGGAAACACTGATGATGAATGAAAATTCTCAGTTTGTCTAACCAATATTTCGAACAGATAAGGAAAAAAAAATGATACTATGACTTGGAAGTACTCCAAACATAAGTGAACCTAACGTAAGTTAGCAATTGCTAAAAGAAGAGAAAAATCCAAACAGAAGTGAATCACGAATTTTTAACAACCATATTTTGTTTCTTTTTCTACAAAGACACCGAATCTCTCTACTAAAACACAATATCCCAGTGAGATGTCTATAAAAAGGTGACCCTGTCAAATCTTCTGCTGATGCCTCTATCCTAGAGTAGTCTTTCCTAAGGCTGGCCAGTGGGCCGGGTCGGCCCGGTCCCGTCCCGAACCCGAGTATCTTAAAAAAAAAATCGCGGTATCGGGAATTGGCAAACCAACTCCGCAACGTTGGTGCACCAGTTACCAATGATCGTCTTGTTCTCCAAATGGTTGCAGGCTTGTCTGAGGCCTATAACGGCGTTGGCACACTACTTCGTCAAAATAACCCTCTACTACCCTTTTATCAGGCCCGTTCCATGCTCACGTTAGAAGAAGTCGGCTTAGCTAAAAAGGCGGCTACAGGTGCAAATTTCGTTGACATGATGACCACGTCAGACGACCCTCACTCATTCTCCGAGAATTCTGGCCAATACAACGGTGGTGGCAAAAAGGGTCGAAATCGTAAAAATAATGGCAAAAATCGTGGTGGCAATCGCAGTGGTAACGGAGGTGGCCGAAACAATGGTGGCAGCGGCAGTGGGCCTCGGGGCAGTGGGCCGCAGGCCAACTGGTCCCAGCCGTGGGCCCCCTGGCCGTGGAACTAGGCCATTGGCCCAACAGTCCCTATTTTCCTTGCCCACCGGGTAACTAGGCCCAGTTCCAGCAACAGGCCAGGCCTAATTTCTCGGGTCCAAATACCGGCAGCAAATTCACTTCTGGGCCGGGGCCACAGGTAGGTTTGCTTGGGCCTCGCGCAGGCGTTCCCGGCAGTGGGCCCCACACTAACTATGATAGTTATTGAGGCCGCAATGCACACGCTTGGATTAAATTCTCCAAGACGTGAATTGGTATATGGACACCGGAGCCACTTCTCACATGATGTCGGACCAAGATACTCTCTCGTCTTATTTCAATTTGAGCAAAAATCGTGGTATTATTATTGGTAATGGCAATTCAATTCCAATTCGCGGTTATGGACATACAACTTTGTCTTCCCCACATCCACCTCTAGTTTTGAAAAATATCATTCATGCCCTTAACTTAATTAAAAAATTAGTGTCTGTCCGAAAATTCATCACTGATAATTGAATTTCTGTTAATTTTGATCCCTTTGGATTTTCTATGAAGGATTTCAAAACGGGGATACCTCTAATGAGATGCAATAGTAGGGGAGAGCTTTATCCTATCACAAATATCACCACTTCCGCGAGTCAAGCCATACCGTCTACTTTTGCCGCCCTTTCTCCTTCCTTGTGTCATGCCCGTTTGGGTCATCCGGGATCGTCAATTATTTTTTCTTTGCATAAAAATAATTTTATTTCTTGTAAGGGTACGCGTAGTACTCCACTTTGTCCTTCTTGTCCGTTAGGAAAACATGTTAAATTACCATTTGTAGCCTCTATTTCTAGTACTTTGATGTCGTTTGACATTATTCATAGTGATTTATGGGCATCCTCATTTTAAGTTCTGTGGGTCATCTTTATAATATCCTATTTTTGGATGATTATTCTAATTTTTTGTGGACCTTTCCTTTATCGAAAAAGTCTCATATTTTTTTCACATTCTTAAAATTTAGAGCATTCATCCATACCCAATTCGAACGGGAAATTAAAAGTATTCAATGTGATAATGGCAAGGAATATGATAATGGGTTGTTTCGGGAATTTTGTGATGCTAATGGTATAGTTTTTCATTTTTCTTGTCCTCATACGTCCTCACAAAATGGAAAAGTCAAACGAAAAATTCATACCATTAACAATATTGTCCGAACTTTATTAGCACATATTTCTGTACCCCCTTCTTTTTGGCATCATGCACTACAAATGACTACTTACCTCCTTAACGTACTTCCTACTAAGGCTGGACAGTGGGCCAGGTCGGCATGGTCCCAGCCCGACACCGCCCCGAACCCGAGTATTTTTAAAAAAAAATTGCGGTATCAAAACTCGAACCGGGACGGGACAAGGTCTCGTCCCGACCCGTCCCTGCCCGCCCCAGGCCCGCCAGTCCCGACCCGATTCCGATCCCGCCCGAAACCCCTCTTTTGCAAAAATAATTGTTGCACCAACGGTCATTTTACATTTTGGTTGTTGTGCAACGGCCATTTTTGGCCTCCCCGCTCCCCCAACCCCCCTACCCCCTTAATATTTATTTTTAACCCATAAGTTATTATATTTACACTTTAACCCAATTTTCCAACTATAAATACCTCATTTTCTCTTCATCTTTCTCACAAATCTTCCTACAATCTCTCAATCTATCTCTCTACACTGTCTACTAAATATTCAATTTTATTTATTCATTTGGAAATTGGGAGTGAAGTTGGCAACTAGCTTGAGGATCTTCCATCGAGCAAAGTTTCAATTTTCAACCTCTCGATTACACGTCGACGTTACGTCTGCGTTTGGTACATTCGTTCCTTCATTAAATTATTATTGTCTGTTTATTTTATTTAGCGCACTTAATTTCATTTACTTTAATTATTTATTAGTATAATTATAAATTTATAATGGAAGGATTTAAACGTATGCTTACGGGTAGGGGTCATGCTTCTTCAGTAGGGGCAACAAGGGCAAGGGTCCTATTTCTAGATAGAATCATATTCCTACACAGGATGATTTTATTGATACTGAACATTTTTCTACAATACCGTTAGATTTAGACGAGGAGCTATTTTCTGGAACTCAAGAAGACTTTAATTTAGGTGATGATCTAGATGATACACCCATTAATATTGATGACAACATACCCACTAGTGCACCTTCAACTGAAATGTCTCATATTCCCCCTAGTATGAGACGATGTCCAGTAAAACGATCATTAAAATCAGATGCATGGATATTTTTTTATAAGGCGTAGAGAATCAAGTAACTAGACGTAAAATTTGTAAAGATGTTTTAAAATTTAAAACTGAAAAAAGTCACGGTGGGACGAGGGGTTTAATGAGACCTGTAGTAAGGGCTAATCCAGCTAGATATGCCCAATACGAGGCTTCAAAACCGGGTGCTTAAACGTCCGCTCCATCGGGATAAGGTTCACATATTGATATTGTCCCGGACCAAGTACAGGGTCAAATTAACCCTATGACAGGGAAATTGTAGGCCCTAAATACAATAAACATAGAGATAGGGAAGCAATAGCAAAATTAGTTGTTGTGGAGGGTTTGCCTTTTTCATTTCCTTCATCTCCCGAATTTATTCATTACATTAGACATTTGTATAATCCTGCTTTTAACGATTTTTCTAGATCAACTGTTAAGAGATATGTATTAAATTTGCACATGAATATCAACAGTATTTACGTTATTCATTATATCATTTTAATGGCAAAGTGGCTATCACTTCTGATATAGACCGTAGTACTAACGGTCATGATTATTTAACGATAACTTGTCATTGGATAGATTATAAATGGTCTATGCAAAAACGTATCTTAGCGTATAGATATATAGATGATAGGCACACTGGTACTTTTATTGCAGAAAATATTTATCAAGTGTGCAATTATTACGGAATAACTGATAAAATTATGACTATTACATTAGATAACGCTTCTTCTAACAATTACGCTATTACAATTTTAAAAAACAGTTTAACTCCATCTTTTCCAGATCATTTTCATATAAAATGTGCGTGTCATATATATAACTTAATTGTAAAGGATGGTCTATCACTTTTTGAAGACATTCTTAGTAAAATACAATTTGCTATAAATTTTATTTTTAAAAATAAAAGAATACAACGAAGAAAAGAATATAAAAAAACTTGTCACGATTGCCAACTACCTTATAGAAAAATTTCAGAAGAAGTACCCACTAAGTGGAATTCTTTATACGAGCAACTACTTGTTGCTTATGACTATAGAAAACCTATAACTTTATTTTTTGACTCTCATAATCAAAATCCAGCTGATATGGTTGTAGATAGCGGTTGGATAAAACTTTCCGAACTTATTGTATTTTTAGAGAAATTTTTTCAAGCAACAAAAGAATTTTCCGGTATATATTATCCTACTATTTCAACTATGTTGTTTTATATAGCTCTATATTTTTATTACATAGTGAATATATGGAAAAACCAGCTTATATGGCAGCTATTAAAAAAATATTTATCAAAATAAAAAAATATTTTATTCATATTCCCACTATTTATATTATTGGTGTTGTATTAAATCCAACTATTAAAATAGACGGTACTAAATCACTTATTGAAACTATTTACGATTGTATAGAAGTACTACCACTTCCAAGTCCCAAAAATCCAAATCACCCACCACCTATTGAACAAACTAAAGAAGAAGTGTTGTCTAGCGTAGAAGACCAATGCAATAAAGTATATAGGTTTTACCAACAAGAAAGTGCTAGTAACCTACCGGCTTCCATACCATCTTCTTCTTCTTCAACACAACCTCACAAAAAACATGTTTCTGCGGCTAGTATTGAAAGCCTCAGAAATAGAATGTGCGGTCGTACCGCTACTAACCAAATTAGCGAGTTTGATATTTTTATTTTGCAGGGTTCTGTACCCGTACCAAGCAATTCTCAATGAAGAAGGACGTGAAGACTTGCTGAAATACTGGAGGGGGAATGAGAAGACCTTTCTGACACTTTCAATGATGGCCCGAGATGTTTTGAACATTCAAGCGTCATCAACTGCATCTGAAAGCGTTTTTTCTGCCGACAGATATCAAATAGGAGACCACAGACACTCATTAGCCGGAGACAGCTTGGAGATTGTAGTATTATTCGTGAGATTGGATCTGGCGGGCGTAGAAGGTGTGGTCAACCGGAGATCAACGAAGAAAAAGATGAAAACTACAACGAAATCTTATCCGAAGGTGGTGGAAGCGAAATCTTATCCGAAGGTGGTGGAAGCGACGTGGATCAATTTGACCAACAAATACCAATTCCAACCGAAGAACCACAGAAAATTATCAAGAAACTAGAACAGGTTTTTTTCAAAATGTAATTTTTTTAATTACAATTTTACTATGTAATTTGCAACTTTTGAACAACACCACAAAGTTGCAATTTTGACAATTGTATTTGTATTACAAAAAAATCATATGTCTATTAAATAATATAAGAGGCACAATTCCAACCCGACCCAATCCCGACCAGACCTGATTCCGACGGGATCGGGATCGGGGCAGGACTTCAGCAAATCCCGTCTATCCCGATCCCGCCCTATTCCCCATCCCGCCCTGACCTGATCCCACCAAACCCAGCACGTCAGTCCCGAGCCCGGCCCACTGGCCACCCCTAGTCTTTTCTATGAGCATAAAGGCAATTCACATTGAGTTTTTGTGAGACAGTTCAACTTACTAAACAACAACAACAACAACAACAAAAACATACCCAGTGTTGTTTCAACTTACTAAGCAATTGCCTATATCTCTACTGATTACTAAGAAGCTTTTTCACCCCTAGGGGTTAGCTCAATGGAAGAGGTTGAGGGACTTGTCTAAGATCACAAGTTCGAGCCTTGTCTCAAGCGAACCAAGTCCAGTATTTAATTAAAGAATGGTAGAGGGGCGGGCCCATTATCCCCGAGTTTCAAAGGTTGCCTGCGGTTGGCTCCAGATGAATTTCTCGGCCATAAAAAAAAGCTCTTTCGACCTTCTAGAAGCTTAGCATTTTTATCGGTTAGTAATCCTAGTAGACACTTAACATTTGGACCCATAGTATGATCAATACCAACAATATTCCCCCCCCCCCTTGATGTGTTACGTTACGTCTACAATTTGTGATTCCTATCTCCTCAAGAATGTCAAAAGTATAATTCCACAATGAAATAATAATGCGCTGCAAGTTTAGTCAACATGAGAAGAGTGTAGTTGAGGGGAGACCAGAAGGGATAACAACAACACACTCAGTATTATCCCACTAGGTGGGTCTGGGGAGGGTAGAGTGTACGCAGACCTTACCCCTATCCTTTGACGGATGTGGTGCCAAAATGCAAATGATATAGATATCTAGTCTCGTTAAAAAAATGGAATCATAGATGAATAACTTACTCACGGGATTAAAATCGGATGGTTGAAATGGGAAAGCGCTACCGATGTAAATAGAATGATGCCTACCAAAGTGAAATATAAGTTCTAATACAATAGCTATAAGACCGGCAATGTTATATGGTAGTGAATGTTGGCCGCTAAAGTTCAACATATCCACAAGATGAGTGTTGCAGAGATGGGGATGCTAAAACGGATGTGCGATAATACAAGATTAGATAAAATTAAAAATGACCATATTCGCCAGAAGATGCAAGTAGGACGCATTGAGGATAAAATGAGAGGTCGCTTGAGATGGTTTGATCATGTCATATCTACAGATGTACCGGTCCATAGGTGTGAACTATAATTAGTGAAGGTATTAAAAGGGAACAGGGTAGACCTAAAATCACATGGAAAGAAGTTGTCTTGAAAGACCTATACATCATTGAAATCAATGCAGACTTGCTAAAGATAAGATACAATGGAAGAAAAAGATTTATATAGGTGATATCTACTAGTTCGGAATAGTTTTTAGACTTGTTAGAGAACTTCTAATATTATTATTATTGCTATTATATATATATGGTATGATGATGACATGAATTGAGCTTAAATGAAGTAGTGTGGTTTCACGTAGCCAACCCAAGGCATGGTTCTTGTTCAACATATAAACTTTGAAGTCAAATACTAACAAAATGTGAAAATTTGCATTTTTATAAACAAGAAAAATGTCAAATGAATTTATAATAAAGGCAAGAAAAGCTTACCTGGATTCGGAAAAAACCTTCTACGGTCATTTGGGCAAGCAACAAACAGAGCATTCTGAGGGTTGAAGATTGCTTGACATACCAAGAAAAACCACTCCCTCAAGACCCCAGGTCCCGTAGCTTCTTCATTCTTGAATTCCATAAACAAGCCACCACGCAGTGACTCGGGATCTGCATGTGCAATGTACTCAAAAGATTCTGATAGCAACTGGCAGCGGTCAATGAGCATCTCATGAAGCTCCTCGTACTCGTCCTTCACTTCTGGAAGCATCATCATGCCCAAATGCCTCCTCGCCTTAAAATCAGTCACCTCCTTGTGCTCCAAAATCCACTGATGATCTTCAGATCGTTTAGCAAATCTAACAATCAGAAAACACAAAGAAACTTTTCTATGCCTCATTTTATTCCAAAATTCATCCTCCGAGCCCTTATAAAGTTTTGATACACCATTTATCTCTTTCAGAATTGCAAGATACTGGGACCACCCAACTGCAAAAGGCTCAGCTTCTCCTTTCTCTTTCAAGGCTAAAGGTTCTTCCATTTTCTTTAGACATACCTCTATTTTCTCAAGCAAATCAAAATAAATATCATGCAAACATTTAATCTGCTGTGTGTAATACGACATCTCAAATCTTTTACTTTCCTCCTCCTCACTTGTCCCTTCCTCCTGCAACGGGAAAGCGATTGGACTGCAAATCGCTACATGCTCCCCTATCAAATTCCTGACAGGACGCAGAAACGCACTAAAATCATGCACATCACTCATAGCTGGCCCCATAAAGGCATTTTCTCCAGTACTTGATTCTAAAGCCTGTGATATCTTAGCTCCAAGCTCTCGAACAAATGGAAAAATGTCTTGCAAGTCTATCACATCTTTATCATTACTCTTCCCCCACTTTGTAACCCCAATCGATTCGACTATACCTCCTAAACTACTCCGACAAAGACCGTACAATGAATCATCAACACCAGCAGCAACACTAAGCAACTTACAAAACTCTAATACAATAGGAGCACATTGCATATATATATTTTTAGGCAAAACAGTTTTACTCGAATTAATAAATTGACGAATCGATTCATCACCAGTATCTCTATTCACTTTTGATTGAGACATATAAAGCATTACCAGAGCTGCCGGAGCACACGATGATAGAAATATCTGCAAATGTTCCGATGCTTGTCCAGTTGAATTCCTCGGCGTCATTGTAATAAACTCCGATAATCGCGTCCTTATACGAGTCGAAGGAAGTGGATTTACGCTTTTACAGAGATCGAAAATTTGATAAACCAGGTCGTTTATTAGCTGCCATGCTTGTGGATGACCTGTGCTTCGCATTCGACCTACAAGTTGTAATCCGGCGTCGTTTTGAATACCGCATTCGATAAGTGCTTGTTCAAACTGTAATTGCTTGCCGCGATAGATTAATCGTTGTTCGATTATAGGTATACCGGTGATGACGTGGATTTTTTCGTGAATTGATTTTACTGTATCAGTCGACTCAGCGTGAAGCACTAAAGTGTTGCCGCCGGATAATAAACGGACGAAGAACTGAAGATGACCGGGAAACCGAGTTGATGACGTCGACGGAGACGGTGAGATAGAGGTATGATGATGACGTGGAGAGGAATCGGCGGTGAAGGAGGTAGGGATAGGTTGGTCTTTTCTCATCCTGACGGCGGAAGGTACTAAGTGTTGTTGTTCAGATGAAACGACGTCGTTGTAGTCGTCCGCGGCATAATCGTCAAGTTTCCGTTTATGATTATTAACGCCGGCGTTAGACGTCATTGAAATTCTGGGAGGCTTTACGACACACTCGAGTCCATGGAATAATCATAACCCCAAAATAAAAGTTTTTTTTACTTAATCAAAATTCAAATACGAGAAATTTGAAGAGAGAGAAAGTGGAGAGTGTAGACAGAGAAAGTGGAGAGTGAGGAAAATGTTGGGAAGAGAAGAAAGAAAGAAGGTTTTGTTACGCTAAGTAGTGTGAAATGACGAAAAAGGGTTTCCCGCGAGCTACGTTCTTTTTCAGTTACACTAATAAAGTACTAGTTACTATGGAGTATATTTTTTATTCTTAGGTGAACATAAATATCTTCTTTATTTTATTTAAGAAAAAAAGATGATCCTGTAAAATCTATAACATGTAATAAAAAGAAATTGCAAAATTTAACATAAGTCTTAAAGAAATTTGTAATGTAAGAGAGGAGAGGGAGGGGGTAATTACTTTTAATTGAGTTATCCAATTTGTAAATTATATAAAAATAAAATAATAAGATATGTGTATTGAATTTTTAGCGTGGATTAATTTCTTATTTTCTTGAATATACATATTCAGAGATTAGATCAAATTACTATAATTCATAATTTTTATTTGTTAAAGACATTGAGTGTGAAAAGTATTAACAAAACACTTCTGAAGTAGTGATAGAATTATCTTTCTTGAAGATTTACACTTTTAAATTCTTGATTATTATCTAAATTTATATAATATTATGTAATATATGGTGTTATTTCGCAGATGTCCGATAAAATTATATATTTGATTGTATATGTATAACTTTATATTAATTAAATGCGTAAAAAATTGAAATGTGCATTTTTATTTCATATGTGAATCTTCAAAGGTTTAATGAGAGTTACTAATTAGTCTAAACCTATTTTTTTGTAAATATTAGTTGACAATATAGTTCTAAAGATAGTTCGAATATAAAATATTTTTATGTAGAGAAATCAAAAATATACCTACTAATTAATCAAAAATCAAAGATGTTTAACCAATTATCATACCTCTAAAGGATCACCACTAACTACGGAATAAATACATAATTAACCTTTCTTTGTTAAATGGATACCTAATATAATCTCACAAGCTAAGGTTAAATGAATGACTATTTTGAAATTTTACATATAGAAGAAACATCATTTTTCTTTTAAATTCAACATTCCTAGTTTTTATTGATCTACTATATAAGTTATAGCCACATTTGAGGAGTAGTTTTTAATTAGTGAATGGTCATATTTGCTAATTTGTTCATTGAATCTCTATATCAGGTTTGTAACCAAATCTGCTAGTACTAATTTTGGATTTGCAATATCTTGACCTTCTTATAAATTCATTGAATTAAACATTCCACTTTACATAATTATTTTTTTTGTTGTCAAGTCAACTTTTTATACTACAAAAGAACTAAAAAAATTAAAAGCTAATATCTTTTCCTATTGTTGTCTTGTTCACATTAGGGGCCTTTTGGAACTTTCCGTCGACGTACAATACCACAACACTATTACTGTTAACGTGTATAATGTGTATTATTTAGCCATATTTAATATTGTATAATTATGGTAAATATAGATTCTTATTGTAATAGGATTTTCCATTGTACACACTATAAATATTTATAGTAATGAGAAAGACTCCCCAAAGGAGATTAATATAATCTTACATGGTATCAGAAGTCAAACCCCTACAAATCTAGAAAACCTAAAAGGTGTCGCCGCCGTGACCCCCCCCTAATTTTTTTCCGTCGGCCGACGATGACCAACCCCCTCCCCTCCCCCCCCCCCACAATTTTTCTCGATTTTGCTGTTTGGTTTTATCTTTACCCGAAATCAAGAAAAGCTCAAACTTTTCTTGTTCTCTGCCCCCTATTTGCTCTGCCCGAGACACACTTGTGTTCTCTACTTTTCTTGTTTTCTGTCCTTTCTATGTGCTCTGCCTGAGACACACCTGTGTTCTCTGTCTGTTCTTGCTGCCTAATGTTTTTTCTCCAGAAAAGCAGCTGCTGCAGCACCTTTCTGCGTTTGCAGCAGAACAACGGCCACCTAGTTCCCTAATTTTTTTTATCTTTTCCTTTTCGCAAACAACTCTTCGGAAACTTAATGGTTTTTTTGCCCCATCAATAGCCCGATAATGCGTGATATATGGATATTGGAGTCACGTCTCATCTCACCAACAATTCAGCTAATTTTCCTCAACTGCGCTAGTTACCAACTCCACAATCTATTATGGTCGGCAGTGGTCATCGCATTTCAATTCAAGGACTTGGCCACACCCTTACCCCACCACCGCATCCCCACTTCTCTCTTAAAAATGTCATTTATGCCCCAAACATCATCAAAAATCTAATTTCTGTTAGAAAATTTGTCATCGATAATTTTGTCTCAAATAATTTTGCCCCGTTTGGATTTTCTGTAACTGACCTCCGTACCGAGAAACTCCTTACGAGATGCAATAGTGATGGGGACCTATATCCGTTCCTACCCGCATCTGCTGCTAGTGTCACTCATCCCACCGTTTTACCAACCATATCTCCCTCTACGTGGCATAGTAGACTTCGTCATCCGGGTTCTCATGTTTTTTTTTCTCTTAAAAACTGAAATTTAATCCAATGTAACAAAGAGAACCTTTCTCATAGTTTCTCCTCGTGTCAGTTAGGGAAACACGTTAGACTATCATTTACGACCTCTATGAGTACTACTTTCTTCCCCCCTTGATATTATTCACGCTGATTTATGAACATCTCCCATAACTAGCAACTTATGCCACAAAAATTATCTGGTATTTTGGATGATTTCTCTCACTTTCTTTGGGTCTATCCACTCAAA